>JAYKQN010000008.1:21675000-22000000 GCA_036785175.1 Eupleurogrammus muticus
AAACATTATATAAACATTAATAAAATATTGATTAAAAAAAATGTTTGACATGCAGCATAACAAGCAACAGATGTCCCCAGCCAGGACTTGAACCATGGATTCTCTGAAAATGACACCTCACTGGAGAATATATATATCATATTTTATCATTAATTACTTGTATGCAATATTGTGATCTTATCATGAGTTACCCTGTGATTCCCACCTCTTAGTGCTAGTTAAAATGTGTTAAACACAAAGTCAGTCTGTCAGTAATAATCATAGGATAATGTCTATCCAACTGCTACTGAACAGATATGTGATTTGCTGCCATATTAATGCATTTATTATAGCTGTACATTTGATCATTTTTCAAAACCAGAGGTTTCCTCTGCTATGTATATTTTACTTTAGTAATAGGCATATGTATGTCATTATTGATTGAATATGTGATAGTTTTCACTGCATTAATTTTGTCAATATTGGCTATCTGCCAATTCATTAAGATAATCAATGTCAACTCTACTCCATCCTGGACAGTCTATTTCAAAGACTTGCTTGTGGGGATGGTCATGTGTGCTTAGTCATCAGGCTGTGTGTGCTCACTGCTCACACTCTTGTGTATTTCTGTTCCTCTTCTGCCGTCTGTGCCTCTTTTTACTAGGTATCTCTCTCTCTATATATATGTACTGTAGTTTGGCAGCCTGCATGTGCAATTGCCTGCACATTTACATAACCTTCTATAGTGCAAACGGTGTGTGTTTTTTATTAGATTGCGTTAACATTGTGTTGTACGTGTAAGCTATAGAGCCTGGAGTTAGCACTGCAGAGGTTAGCGCGTTTTGAGCCAAATAACATATATCTTCTCCTGGGATAGAACCTGCAGGTATATAATGGGTAGAAGTGAAAGAGGGCAGAAGGAAGAAATAGATGTGAGAAAGATGATATAGATCGTAATGAAAAACACTCAGCGCTCTGAGTAGGGATTTCTTGCAACACAGGCTCTTGCAGAGGATTGTAAATTGATTCCATGATTTGAGTGTGATTGGAACCCTAATTTCTAACATCATCTGTATACTGTTTTGAGGGGAAATCCTCAAGTGTGTGCTCATTATGTTTATCATGTCACAAGATGCTCCCTTCCGTCCCTGTTTTGAAGATGCTGCATGCACGAGTTTTGAAGGTCTAATTCTGCAGCGAAACGTCTGCACATGTGGAGTTGCCGTAGGATTTGGGAACTGATGATGTGCTTTGAGTCTGCTATTGACACTGCCAATTGCTTCATGTCTTCCACCGTGTGTGTGTGTGTGTGTGTGTCTGTGTGTAATCTGTCTGTCCTACTGTGTGCCCACATGCATGCTTAAGCGGCTGTGTTTGCGTGCGTGCGTGTGTGCGTGCATGCGCATATGTTTGCGTGAGTGGGTGCCAGCAGAGGCTGACTGTGACGTCTAAAGGCTTCTAGCTTTGGAGGAGAGGCAACACGTGAGGGAAGCTCCCTGCTCCACATCGGACTCTGCCGTTATCAATCAGGCCTTGAGAGGTAAAGGGAGAGAGCGGGAAAGAGGCATATGTGGAGAGGAATGAGGCTGTGAGGAAAGGGGGGGAAAAGGAAAGAGAGAGAGTGGGAGGATTGAAAAGGAGGGACAGATGGTGGGAGAGATCTTGTCCAAGAAGAGAAATGTAGGAAAATGAAGAGATACTGTAGAAGAGGGCAGGAGTTGGACGAAAGCAGAGATTTCTAAGTGACACTATAACTTGATTATCATTTAGTCTTTAAAATGTAAAACATCACATGCCAAATACAAACTACAAAAGAATGTCTGTGAATGATTCTTAATTTTATCGGCAGCTAGAAAAGTGGGTTTCACTTTCCTTTTATCGTAATGAAATGGAGACAAACAAAGCTTTGCATTCATAAAGAACAGCAAGCTGATATGAAATCAAAGTAAATACATGAAAGCTACAGGAAATACTACTACTGAGCTGCGTACCGAGCTGAGTACCGAGAAGCAGGGAACTGCCCCCCTGATGGTCAAAACGGACAAAAATTGTCCATTAAGGCATCATTTGTCAGGGTCAGGGTCATTGAGGCAGGCCCTGAAATGATGGATTTGTGCCTCCACTCTTTACAAGTAGGTGTTTATTTAATATTAACGTCAAAAATAATTTATTCTAACTAGAGCTGGTGTTTTTTTACATTTAATTTGATGTTACCATTTACAATTTGGGAAATGACTGAATTGAAAAAAGGAAGACTGATGTTTATTTTGACAGGCTAATAATAACACCACAACCTTGGAGTGTAACTTTAACAAAAACAATTCAAAAAACAACAAATGGACAAAATAATATATACAGTATTTAATTAATAATCAAAATATGTATATCAGTACATTTACAACCAAAAAAGAGAAGAAGACGTTTTTGTGTTTGTATCACATATTCTTGAACAACTGATTTGTTCATATTGACTTCCTGACTTTGGTCATAATTTATTTTGTTTGTGATAAAGAATGTCTCTCAAATATGTCACCAATGGCATATTTTATGTAAATATTCTAACAAAACAATCCTTGAGTCTGTGTTGAAATTTAAGAATTGGGGAGTCAACGGCAAAAAATGAATAGTCAGGTGTTGATGTAGACTACATTACTATTTTCAGAGATGGGCTAAGAAAACTGCCAGCAGCACACCCATTCCCAAACATGATCCAGCCCCTGTCACTATATATTCTGCCAAATTCATGCTGTCCAATTGACTGCAAATGATGGTTGTCACACTGCCAAAGTGGCTAATATAATGGACAGACTTGTCATCTTAAAAGCCCAACTTTTCCTGTTTCACCGCTTCTATTCCAGGAAGCAGAGTGGTTAGAGGGAAGCCAGGAGGTGTGAACAGCAACAGGTGGGCAGACAAATGACAGACCTGTCCACACCTAATTTATGTCACTTATTTTCCTTTAACTCTCCCATTTGAAAGCCAGCAGTCGCTTCCGCAGTTTAGGTTAGGGTTCTGTTTAATCCTCGCCGACTGCGTCGCCAGATCTGTCTTTTTGTCATGTGTTTCTGTTCATCTGTCTCGTTCTCATCCATCTCTCCACTTGTTATGTAAAAATAGCAGAATGTAAAATATTGAAATTTGAAGTGTAGGGAGCGGGGAGGCCACATTCATGCTTTGGTCTGCCTTCCGGCTAACTGGCTGATGTATTGACAGTCACACTGGGAACAAGAGAAGAGAAGAGAAATCAATCTAAAACAAAGAAAGATGGATGAATAACAACATTAATTTCCCTTATTTACCTATTCACTCAATGTTTTTTTTTTCATCTGCCTCAATAATTCTTTGTTTGTGTTTGTTTATTTACCTTTTCTTCAGCTAATCACCATTATGACTAGGGATGTTTCCTAAAACTAATTTCCCAGTAGATTGAAGGAAATTTTAATTTAGACTTGTCTGAAGGTGGAAAAGAACGATAAATTTGCAAACAGTGTTTAGGTTGAGTATTTATGTCAGTTTATTCTGACAGAGCCTAATGTGTCATAAAATCATATTTTAATTTTATAGATCATTTTTACGAGATGTCTTCTTTTTCCCACTTTTCACTCACTGGTGAAACCGTACATTAGTCCAACTACTGGTGGGTGGCTGCATAACATCTTAAATCAAACAGTTAACCAGCTAAATTAAATACAAGAATATAAAAGATTATCTCAGTGACTATTATTTCTGGTTCTGACCAGTGAGGCTAGAAAAAGTAATTGAGTAAACTTGTTACAATTGTATTAACTGTCTCTTTCTGTACTCATCTCTAGCCATGTTGCTTCCTGCCCAACGTCCCCTTGTCTATACATCCCTTATGTTTTTCTATATCAACTTTTCTATATATCTTCTTATATATCTTATATTCATACTGCCGTTTTGCTATCTTTTTTTTTTGTCTCCTGCTTTGTCCGTGCTGTCTGTATATTTTTTTTCGCTGCATTGCCAGAGATCTCACTCTGTCGCCCCTTCTGGTCTGTCTTTTTGTTTCTCCCCCTCTGGTTCTCCCTCTGTCCTCTCTTCTTTCCACTCCCCTAATATCTCTCTTCTCTCCATCTGTTAATGTTGTTATGGCAGTGAGTGGGTGTGTGGGGAGGGATGGTGAAATATAGAAAGAGAATTTGAGAGGGAGGGGTGGGGATGATATACCACTTGTTAGAAGCTGGATAGAGGGGAAGGAAGGTGGATGGTGGCTCAGAAGGGGAGGGCGAAGGGGCTAGTGTTGTTATGGCGATGAGATCCTCTTTGTGTTAGGTTGCCACGGCAACTTCAGGCATACAATTGATACAGCCACCACCACCACCACCACCCCCCCAAGCCACATGACTGCGAGAGAGCACTTCACACTTTGCACACTCAGACTTAAGCACCCACACATCCAAACACACATAAGCATGTGCGCACACGCACACACACACACACACACACACACACACACATTTTTAATGTTTTATTAAATACACCTTTTATTGGCTGAAATTCATGTAACTGTTGTTGACCATCCACGATTCACTGGCTAATACGGCCTTTTATACCAACATGCAGAAGGAAAAAGGTAAATGTGTTATACACACTGGTGTTTATTCAGTTTTCATGACTTGTGCCTGCTCCTGTTCAGGCAATTTCCAATTCAACAGGAGGCTCATGCCTTCAGGTGAGTTGCCACTTTGTAAAGTAATCTGAAACTGGTCTACACACAGGAGCAACATGGATCCAAATCATGAATAACAATTATGTTAACTTATAACGTATAACTTGTAACTAAATATATTACAGAGATGTAACAGTATAATTCTAATATATAATGAGGTTCCCTGGTGGCCTGATGGTTAAAGTGCATGCTATTAACCAAAAAAGGCCATAAATGTCACATTTCTCTGTTCCCTGAATAATTTTGAATACAGGAGGGCTTTGTGTTTGAAATTGAATAAGGAGAGCATAAAGGTGTTGCTGGAATGATTTTCCACTATTTTCCCAGGTGTTTTATCATGATTTCTAGGAATTAATCTCTTTTATAGTACCTGGGTAGTGGTACATGTTCCAGTCCTTGTTTTTAAAATATGAGGCATAGGGTATGAGTGAAAGCTGCAAGAAAATGGTTATTTTGGCTTTTATTTGGGAAGAAGCCTTAGTTGATTCTTCATTGGAGGATAAACTGTCGTCCAGTAAAAGATAAAAGCATGTTTCTGTCATCGTGACTCAAATCATTGTTTTGACATTGTTGGTTCATATTAGCGTTATATATTCCGTCCTTACAGAAGTAAACAAATTCAAGAGAATCCAGCATGAGTCTTTCATGAAACCTGCAGTTTTAGCATGATAAGTGTTCTCCTAAAGTACTGTTGACAAAAACCAGCAATGAACACAGGGCTACAAACAATTGCTATTTTGCTGCTATTTACCATTTTTTTAATGCGTTTTCCTTGCTTAGTTTAATTTTATTTAGCTATGTAATTTAAAGGTACAGTGTGTTTAGCAGCATCTAGAAAAACAGATTTGGCAGGAATCGAGTAGAGTATTCGTGTGATTGTTTAACTTAATATATAATTCAATCAAACATAGAATATTTGTGTTTTTATACTACGATTGAGCTGTTTATTAAGGTTGGAAAAAAATTGCATTTTTCCTTAAAAGATAGTTGAACATGTAAATAATTGCAATCTACATCATCACCACTAGATGCCATTAAAATCTTCACATTGTCTACTTTTTAATTGTTTAACCCTCCTGTTGTCTTTGGGTCAAAATGACCTGCCACTGCATTTAAAAAAAAAAAAAAAAAAAAAAAACTAAAAATCCCCTAACCAAAAAAAAAAATCCCCCAAACAAAATTTCACTTTATCCACTGTTGGGGGCAATCATAAAAGGAAAAATAGGATAGGATAGGAAAAATCATAAAATTTCAAGTTAAAAAAATATCATTTAGCAGATTTTTTTTTTTTAATACAGTGGCGGGTCACTTTTACCCAAAGACAACAGGAGGGTTAAATTAAAGAGAAATTAGTTTAATTGCATTTTTGTACTGTCTAATGTTTTTCTTTGGGGGTTTTCATCCTTACTCATACTGGACTGTAACAAAGGAAGGTAGAAAACCAAAAAAAAAAGTATTTTTGGGTTTCAGCAAAGTACTGAAATGATAAATTCTAAATCAGTTTCAATGTTCTAACCCTCAGTCAACTTTTGACTCCTGATTGCCAACAACTCCAAAGGACCATTGTATGTCTTGAGGTTAAAGAGATTAACAAGATTAAGTGAGAAGCTAGACTTGGATGTAGTAGAGTGGATGGAGGGAGGGAGAGGAGTCCTGAAGCTTTGGGCGCGATGCAGGCCAGAACGTCTGTTCCACTGAGACAGCTGAGTGGGCGATGTATATAATAAATGACCCAGTGGGGAGTCTGAGAATAGCCTTGAAATCTTGGGAGAGTATTACTACATTTTCCACAGATTTTTTAACATGCTGATGTTATATTAAAATCTAAACATTTTTCATATTTTAGTTGCCTCAGACAGTATCCAATCCCCTATGTATTTTACTGTCTTTGCTATGAGCAGAATATAATGTTTTTATTTTTATAAGCAGTGGCATTACAATCCTATTCCCAGTTTATGTGTTGCAAATACTTGGATGCAGTAAAAGTAAAATAAAAAATATAGAGACAAAGAATTCACTGACTTGGATGTAGCTGCTCATTTATTCTTCCATCTTGGCTATGACTGGTACATTTTTTTTCTGCCAAGTTGTTGGCAGACAACCAGACATGGTTTGTAGATCGCTTCTGTCCTTAAAAAAAAAAAAATCAATAGCAGGTTGAAAACTAAAGCTATTGAATCTTTAAGTTCTACCCTGAGTATTGACCCACATAGTCATAGATACATATTCAGACCTGTAAATGGGTCTGAATGGAAAATATTGAGATTGTTTGAGGAGTGGAGACAGCTGCTGGTGTTAATTTAACATTTTTTTTTTTTTTTTTTATTTGCACAATAAAATATTTTTCATGTTATGTCACAAAGGTTTAATCTGAGCCACACTAGGACCCACAGTTTGGCATTTCTTGTAATGCTCAAATGATCAGTATCATTTGCATCCCTGAACATTGACTATATAAACCTCTGCATATTCTTACATTCTGTGCAAATATCCTGTAAGTCATATATAATATGGATGAATTGAGGTTTACTATGCTGTATCCTGCTAACTCACTATTGATGATTGGATTTAGTATTCTTCTAAAATGCGTTCAAAAAATAAAATATTGTTTCTAAAATATAAGCAGAGTCCAATTGGCCAGTAAATGCAAACATGTTCATTTTTAAATTAAGTCAAACAGTGCTTTTTTATAGCACATTAAAAGTATCTTGTATCCATATTTATTCATAACAGTTGTTTATCTTTGTCCCACACATTGGTTTTCTGTCACATATTGTCTGTAATATATTGTTCACTTCACTTCAGGCAGCCATGCTGACAAAATTAGAATGGATCCTTTTCCTGTTTCCTGTTTCAGCCGAAGTTAACAATGTTAACATTAACCATTCAGTCTTTTGAGAGGACATCACATGCCGCTGCATTGTGTAGAGCCAGACTGACTGCTATTCAGAAGCTAGTTTTACTGAGCCATTGTTTTTCTTAGGCTTGATTGGTTAATTATCAGAATATACTGCGGCCTGCAGGGAAATCATTATCTGGAAAATCATCCAGAGGGACAAACAGCTGCCTTTTTGGGACTTTTCGTGTTGTATCTCATTTGGCATTTGTCCTTGAATGCACAATAAATAATTTCCTGCTGCTAAGGTCTTAATCAAACAAGAAATGAAGAAGTTGATGAAGTCAGGGCATAGAATTGGATCATGGGAGTTGTTTTTGCTGTTAGAATTCCTCTAGTCCTAATCATTCAGGAGAATTTTATCAGAAGCCAAATTACTCTCAATGGTCTTTCTCTCTCGCTCTCTCTTCCTCCCTCTCTCTCTCTCTTTCTCTCTCTCACTTCAGGTTAACAGGGTGCATGAAGAGACAATGTGAGGCAGGTATAACTTCCTTTGCTTAAATTAAAAATAACGTTAAAATTATTAATTTTGAATGTACTACTCAAAAAAACATTATTCCTATGATTTTGGACAATTTAATCCAGAAAAACTACTGTGTGTGTGTGTGTGTGTGTGTGTGTGTGTGTGTGTGTGTGTGTGTGTGTGTGTGTGTGTGTGTGTGTGTGTGTGTGTGTGTGTGTGTGTGTGTGTGTGTGTGTGTGTGTGTGTGTGTGTGTGTGTGTGTGTGTGTGTGTGTGTGTGTGTGTGTGTGTGTGTGTGTGTGTGTGTGTGTGTGTGTTCACATATGCATTCAAATACACTTGAAATGTGTTTGGGGGTTAGTAAGTGTTTCTCCTCTGCATCGTTGTTTTTTTTTTTTTTACCAGTTGCCATTCATTTCTCTGCAATTTGGCTATAACATTTTCCCTTGCGGATGCATAATGACACAGAAAGCGTTGTGTGGTTTGGTCTGCGTTAAGTGATAGCTGGAGTGAGCACCATGGAGAGTAGAGTGTTAAACTTTGTCCATCTCCCCAGGTGACTGGGGAAAGTGGTTTGTATGTGTGAGTTTTCCCCCAGGCTCCCGTCTTCACAGTCTAGATCTAATGGGCTCTGGCAGGATGGTAATAAGGTAGCAATGGACACACACTGTGCGTGTGTGTGTGTGCGGCAGCAGGAGTTAGCTCGGCCCATTCAACCTAGTAACAGCCCGGCGTCAGAAAGCTGGTTTTCGGACCTTGACCTCAAACTCTGTGTGCATGTATGATCACTTTGTTCACACACGTTCACAAGGATACATACACTCTGCAAACACACAGTGAGGAAGCCGTAAAGAAACAAACTGTCACCAAAATGCTACAGAACACCTGAATCCACACACAGAACGCGACGTTCACAGCCATACGTGCACGTAGAGTACGTGTCCTCACCCACACGACCCTTTGCTCTCTCCCTCATGCACACAGCTCATATCCTTTTGACCTGCCTTTTTATTATCCCTGATGTACATTCATATCCAGCAGTTCTTCCAGGCAGCTTCTACCCTGATGAATACCGCCTGGTGTCAAGTGCACTGAAATCATGACCAGAAATTAAATTACAGCTGCTGTTAAGACATTTCCAGGAGGGGGATGTTTTTTTCCTGTGTATATAGTATAAAATGATTGCAGACATAAACATTAAAGCTCTTCTAGTAATTACTTCAATTTGACAATAAACCTACACTATTTATCCTTCAACTGTTGCTCTTACATGCATCCACCTACCACCCTCTGTGTTTCACTTTCAAACTAACTTTATAAATCAACCAAGATGCGCTGTCCTCCCTTCCCAGAGCCAGATGTGGGAGGACAGCTTACAGGCGAGAGGCTGATGTCATAGCCTGTACTGATGAGGCTCAAGTGGGACAGCTGCAGGGAGGCTCGGACACCAGCGAGTGAGAGCCAGTAGTCACTCAGCATTAGTCGGATACGCAACAGAAAAAGACTTGACTCTCGAAAACAGTGGAGGAGCCTTATTTACCCACTGGGGTAAAAAATAAAAATGCATGAATGATGATGTATTTGTCAGTGATGGGTCCTGATACATTTAATCCATATCAGTGTTATGGTTAGTAAAAGATTCAGGGTCAGGTTGTTCAGCTTAATCAGCTTAATATCCTGATAGCAAGGATTCCTCTATGCATGGATCACTCTGAATTAGAGTTGTCACTTTCATAAAAAGTCAAGTTCGGACCAAACGAGTCATGTTAGTAGGCTTGTAAGGCCTTTTGATGAGTTGAAATATCTCCTCAATTCTACAAATTTCCAGCAATTCTTTTCACATTATCTTTTTCTTCAGAAAACAAAACAAATCAGAAACATACAGTATGAAGCAATTACATAGTTTTAAAAACATTGTCATTTTTTATTATGTTTTTTTTTAATATAAAAGTTATTAATGGTACAATTACATTTTTAGAATTTGTTTTTTTTAAGTGAAGGCAGCTGCCTTTTACAAAGTTTACAAAACGGCTTTATTTTTATTGGTGATTTTGGCCTGGGGTCAGAGGCATGTGATATTCTTAAAAGCCAATGTATAAAGGTCTAGTTACATTGTGTTTTTGTCTCTTTTTTTTTTACTATGAAAAACGTCAAGGTGTTAAATTTATATGCAATTTATACAAAAATACTGCCCCATGCATCCAGTAAAACAATATGCACACAGACATACAAATTGACCAATCAGAACAGAAGCTGTAAATGTTGAGACAGACAAAAATATTTTCTATCTTAAGCCATGGAGGAATATATTACTGTTAGATGTTTTTCGGTACATTAAACTGCATATAATTCATATCATGTTAGGGATACAAAACCTTGAAAGTCACACTATGGAACTTCAGTGTAGTTTTCAGTGATGAAATTCTGAACTCGAACCAGGAAAGGCATCGAATGTGGCTTAGAAACATTCCCAGTGTCCCAACAGCATCTGCGCATCTAAACAGCAGCAGCTTGCGGCCGGTGACACAGTCAAAACATAAACAAACAGCAGACCTTATTTGTGATGAACACAGAAACTAAGGAATAGTGGACACTGCCATCAGAAATGGATGCGAGCGTCAACATTTAGGGAAAGATATGTGTTGCCGGTTCAGGAGCGTAATTTATTATACGTAATGGGACCTGGTATAATGTAGCCACGGTATTATGGATTCAATACCAACATAACAGTCATTACCCTTTCATCCTTTCCCGTTTCTCATACACAAGTATCTTACTAAAACATGCAACTGTGAAGGCTCTTATTGAATTATTTGTTTATCTGCTCATATCGTTCTGGCTTCAGGCAATAATTGTATGATTATTGCTGCTGTGTCTGATCATGTTTTGTGTTATTAATTTGCAATTTGCAGTTATATTCAAATATTAGCATTCGTGAGCAGGGAAGGTGTGTGTCTGATGAGGTTTTATGGAGGTTGCAGCCACTGTTCACAGTAACATTCATGTGTATAAAGTGAACCTTTCTTTCTTAGTTCACCTGTTTACTTTGTTTCATGGTTATTCTCGGTCTCCTTTAAAGCTTCCTACTCTACCTCTTTACCTTTGTTACCTTTTTTCCTGTTTTCTAGCTATCATTCTGACTCACTGTCTGCCTTTTTGGTGCTTTTTTTTTTCTTTCACTCCAATTTTTATCTCACTGTGTTTTTGCAGATAATGCTAATGATATCAAAAGCAATTGCAAAGTCGTACAAAGTATAATTAGGCAAAAATATTAATCTTAATCTCTCTCTCTCTTTCTCTCCACAGCTCCCCCACCGGGCAGATTCAACAGGAGAGTGTCAGGTGAGATATTTAAGAGTATGAGTATGTGTGATCATCTGTGTGCGTGCGTAGTATGCGTGTGTTCGACGTCAGGTCCTGAAGTGTAATTCACACCAGAGATGACATTGTATACATGACTGCGTAGGTGTCTCACCTACAGCTTGTGTGTGCACTTTTTTGTTGGGCTCATGCATGGAGCCGTGGAGGTGCAGTGGATTTTTACTGGCCTGCGTTGCTGTTGCCTGTGTTTTGATAATGAGCGTATTTGTGTATTTACGTGCATGTAAAACACTGTATTAGCGAGAAGCGCCACCGTGGCGTGTTTTGGGTTTACCGTTTCGGTGTCTGTGGTTCTGCGCGTATTTGTACAGCCCTCTTGTTTTCTCACGCCCCATCGTACTCGTCTAGTGTTTACATGTGAGTAATTGAATGTCGTCAGCCGTCACAGCGTGCTGCACTCTGATTAGGCTCTGGGTGTGTCAGCTGATGTTTATCTTTACCACCATCCTACAGTCACACTGTTGACCAGGCCTCCTATACCGCAGCGGTGTAAACCTTCACTTTGTTGTGCCGCTTTGTAGTCCTAACATCAACTTGCACCGAGCAGCCTGTTACGTGGTGAACAAAGTGATTCTGAAGTTCCTTTGTAGATGAAAAAAAGAAATGGTGTGGTACAAGAAGTCTTTATTTTTTCATGTAATGTTGGACATAATGATCCTTTTTGAAATGGTGTTAACACAACAACAAAGGCTGTTCCTGTTACCCACAGAAGTTACTAGAAAGCTGAACAGTTAAAGTTATTTTCATTCACAGATGTTTTTTGTGGGTGGTGGTTCTCAGGGACAAACTTGAATTTCTATCAATGAAAGAAGGCTCAACTAAAAAGTCACAGATGAAACACCTTAACTTTTTTCCTCATCAAGATAGAAAAGGATTTCAATATTTGCTAAGTTTTATTTTTCATATTCCATGAAAGATGAAATGTAATAATAGCAATCATATCCATTACTTACCTTAGATATGTAAACCTGTGTAAACAGTATTGCAATCTAATACACCAATAGCTGTTAAGACCGTCAGAAACGTGTCGACTCAACTGGTGTGGGATTACATTGTCAGGCTAATTTGTGCTCCTCCTGTATGTCCGTATAATGTCAAATACAGTGGTGGCCAATCATGGTCCTGAGCGTAGGAGAGGCTGCAGTTTTTGTTCCAACCAAGCAGTTACATTACACCTGATTCTACTAATGAATCACTAGAGTGCTTCCTATGGAACTTCATTGGTAGAATCAGGTGTGTTCCAGCTGCTTGGTTGGGACAAAAGCCTGCACCCACACCAACCCTCCAGGACCAGGATTGTCCACCCCTGGTCTAATATGAAACCTTAATGACTTGTGCTTTAAAAAATACAGCATAATTGAATCAATAGAAAAACGGTATCCTCAACCACACCTGAGGCATCGGTTTGGTGCAAGAGTTGATTTCAACAATCAACATTTAAACAACATCCAACAGTCTTAAGCAGAAATCCATGATCCACCATGATAAAAATATCACATTATATCCTACTTTCTGTAATATATTTGCTATTGATAAATTCCAATCTGAACTAGATGTTCTACAATTGGAAAGATTTTCTCTTGTATTGAACAAAGCACAGCAGCACCCCAAGATACAAACATCTGGCCTACGAGCATCCATAGATACAAACCCACGTCGAGCAGCACCACTCCATATGTCATCTCAAACACTCCTCTCCCTCATCTTGTCCAGATCATTCTCACGTGGCTCTGTGAGCATGTCAACGTGTCAGGCTTCATACCTTTGGATACTGCTTCCGTACAAGTTACGTTTACTTATCATGGCTGATAAAGCAAAGGCTAGGGTGAGGCAAGTGATGATAGTGGTAGTAGTAAGGAGGCAATCTCCATGGAAACAATATTAATATAACATTACACAACTAAACGACTTGTGAAAAGATCTTACTAACCACCTCTTTAAAAACCTGTTGTGTTCGAATGTTAGGCACTGCCTGTAATTCAATATTAGAGTTAAGTCATTTTTAGTGATAATGAATAATGTTCTATACTATAGAACTATACTTTTTTTTTCTTTTTTGAGGTAATAATTGACATTTTTTTACTCAAGATAAAAAATGAGTAAATCCTCAGAATATCCAAAGTCATGCTCATTTACTTTAGTCACAGCTAATAAAATTTGTTTGCTGTTTGAACCTCAAAATGCTTGCTGAACTGAATTTAGTTTTACTGATCTATGAATAACATTGCAATACAATTATGAAAAAATAAATAATAGAAATATCGATAGTATATAATAATATTAAAAGAAATGCTGTAGTTCGAATGATGTGTGCGCAGGCACATGCTCGCATATGTATGTTCGTGTGTGAGGAGGGGACGTCACGCTCTGATCCTTCGTTTTTCAGACCTCTGCTGAAACCCCGCTGGAGTTTTAGAATTTCTCAGGGAAAAGTAGCTTGTGAAGTAGTTAAACTACTGACGGTGCTACAAGTGGAAAACCAAAGTTAAAAAATAAATTAATTAATTCAGGCCAGGCATGCATATTGGGACATGCCACATGCCACCACATATCTATCTGCTGTTTATTTTCTTTGGCCTAAAGTGTGTTCAAAATATCGACGATTACATTGCACTAGAATTGATCACATTGCTTGTCGCTTGTCAACACGCTCATGATGAGCATGATGGACCCACACACACACACACACACACACACACACACACACACACACACACACACACACACACACTACCATGTGTGGTAAATGTCATGTGACAGTTGGAGGGCGTCCCTGCAGCGGAGGAAACCCAGACACATCCTGATAATCTGAAATGACCTTGTTGTCAGTGTTTGTCATCCTGTGTGCTGCGACATGTCGCTGTGCATGTGTCATTTCCTCACTTCTGTGTCCTGCAGTAATGAAGTCGCCTGTTCCGTCCCCCCAGCAGGCCAGCGCAACGGCTCATGTCTTGCTCTCCACTGCTTGTGTAACATCTTACCTTTCAATGCACACATGGTGTGTTTGTGTTTTTCTTTGCGTGTGTGTGTGCTTATCCGTGTTTGTACATGCTCAAAACTGTTTACGGTTTACTTTTTCATTTTGCAGATGCTTTTGTCTGAGAGTAAATACAGCACAGGCAATGAACTAGTCCAGAGAGAACAATGTGAGAAACAGCCGGACAGCTAAGTTTGAGTCTCTTCTAACAGGCAGCGTTCAGATGCATCGTCTGACTTTTACCCCAATGAATTTTTTATATTGAGATAAAGGTAAAATCTACACCTTCCTCTACACATATGTAGAAGTTGTTAACAGTGCCAAACTTTGGAAGAAGAGTATCAGCCTATCATTCACAACAAAATCCTCTCCATCTTTAGTTCTTTTCTGTGTATTTAGGCATCTCTAAACATCTCCAGGATTATTTCTACCTGGTTAGTTTTAGTCCTTATCCGGCAACAGTTGTAAACACACACCCAGGGCGTGTTGTTAGTACATGGAGTGAAGTGGGTTTACGTGTGTTTCTTCCAGTGTGTGCGGAGGCATTCAACCCGGACGAGGACGATGATGACACGGAGCCCAGAGTGGTTCACCCCAAAACAGACGAACAGCGCTGCAGACTGCAGGAGGCCTGCCGAGACATCCTACTCTTCAAAACACTAGAAATAGTAAATGATGCTTCCAAACAAATAGAGACATGCATACACGAATGAGAGGAAAAACCAATGTGTGCAGTCGGGCGCCAAGCATCCAGAACCACTTTACTGCATGTGTTCCCACATCTTTGCATATGTATATATTTAGTAGCATGGACCAATACTTTATCTAGAAGGCTCCTCCACCTACTACCTGTGATGCTATGTGCTTGCTTTTTGTAGACATTGTAAACTAATTGGCTGAAACCTTTCTATATTTGGGCAGAAGTAAATTGTCTTGCCTGTTTTCCAAATGTCAGTATAATCACAATATGCTTAATTTAGCCATATTTGTTTTGGCCTTCGAAATAATTTTGTATATTTAGGGCCCATTCCTTTTTCCATTGAGAACCACAAAGACAAGACTGAAATTGCATTTTAATTTGTGAAACATGGAAAAAGATCTGGAAATAAATCTCCCCTCTCCTCCTCCACCTTTTTCCCTCATGTACAGTACTAGGCAAAGGTTTGGACACCTTTTTTTTTACACAAATACATCTACTGAAAAAAGTAAAGTTTTGTCTTGTACCCCTTTAAGACCAACACTTGCATGTCTTCATACACTTACATTTCTACTCTTACTCATTGTTTCTCCTCCTTATTCATCTCTGATGGCCCTTCTCTTTTCCTCCATCCAGGAGCAGTTCTCAGAGGTGCTGGACGCCATGTTCGAGTTAAGGGTTCAGCCCCAGGAGCATGTCATCGACCAAGGAGACGACGGAGACAACTTCTATGTCATAGAGAGGTAGGAAGCCCACATGGCAGCTTGAAAGCTAGAAATGTGTAAGATTTGGCAAGGGTTATAGTTTAAAATGTAAAAAAGAAAAATCAGGCAATTATTAACAGAATGTAAATAATTACAACGTAATGTTGTGTTGTAATATTTGTTATAGTACTGTTGTTGCGTCACTTTGTTTCCTCTAAATAAGGAGAGAAAATAACATTTAGATTCCCAGTATGCGTTTGTTTATCCAAATAAAGCATAGTTGGAAAGTCGTGGCAATACTGGATGGGTACACCTGATCAGCTCATGTTGGACTGATGACTGACAGTCATCGTCCATCGATAAACATCCTCCATCATAACATTGTGATTTAAACTTTTGTGCAGATTCAATTAGCTTTTATTGCAGTTACAGGAACAAGTGCAGCTCTCATCTCAAGTATTTCACCTGGTCTCTGTGTCGGCGCTGTGAGTGCAGCAGCTGCAGAGACACACACACACACACACACACCATGATCCATTCCATTCTCACTGAGAAGGACCCGAAAGCAGGAGAGAAGCATGCACGCAGCTATCGTACTAAAACACACGTTTCCCTATCACGAACCTTATAATGCTGGATCATTAAAGCCAGGTCAATATGTTTATTTAAATTATTCTGTGTTTGCATTGGAGAGCTTAGACAACAGAAAGGAGATAACAATGTTTTGCTACAGTCAATACAAAAGAATGTGACACCTGTATGTGTATTTATTTGATATATTGGCCAGAGGATTCTATTGCCATGTTGAAGATGTGCATTGTAATGGTCATGAATTAATGAGTTGAAAATGTTTATTTTCTCATTTCCATTTGATTGAAAAAACAATATGTATTGGATAAAAATGGTCATAATTTATTTTTACTATACTTCCATCAATTACTAATACAATAACAGGATGTGAGACTAATTTGGTCATGGCAAGGTTTTGTACTCTGTAATCAAACTTAAGAGCAAACATCTTATTTAATGAGCTTCTGTGGTCTAATTTGTATCCGTTTAATGGTACTTGAGCTCAAAATGATTGAGAACCATTGGTTTTAATTACTCTGCTTTTAATTACTTTTTTGTTGGCCTTTTTTGTTTTCCTCTTACTAGATAAAAACTCTTTTTGCAAGATATTATTTATACGTTTTAAGGTGTGTGTGTGTGTGTGTGTGTGTGTGTGTGTAATGCAATAAATAATAGCAGATTAATGGTGTGGAGCACTGTTCATCTTAAAGATTTACAGCAGTGTGGCTAGTTTGCTAATCTTTAGTCAGACATGGGTTGCAGAGTTCATGATTGTGTTTACAGCCACAGCAACACTTCACAGGTGGTAAATGGTGTGAGAAGGTAAAATTAAAACCAATGTTGGTTTACCAGTCCAAATGATTATTTGGCATGGATTCAGACCCTCTGATGGAGGTTTGTAACCTCCGTTACTGAAGAGAAAACAAAGCTGCCAGTGTTTATCTGGTGGCTGCCCTTTGTTTATACCACCCTAGAATTTTTTCATTCTCAGCTTCGCACATATCAGTCCTGCACGATTCAGTTTAGTCCCACTTGTTGTGCGCTATCTTCCTATCTGCATACGCAATTCCCCTCTGTGCATGTGACATGTGATGACCTTTACGAGCAGCACGTCTGCCTGGTCATATACTGTCCTGGGGTTTTCCCCCGGCCTGTAACAAAAAAAAGCGGAGGTGGCAGCTAATGTCACCAGGAAGGGGGGGGGGGGGCGGGTGCACGGGCACACACAGATGGAAGCATAAACCGAAAAGAAAAAGAAAAGCAGGAAAGAAAACAGGACAAGGTTGCAGATTGTGCAAGAAAACCCTGCATGATCTCCATCCAGTTTTTATATTTAAACATGTAGTTACATAATTGAACCGCTTCAGTGCAGCTCCTGTTTTCCTGAATGAAATGTGGCTCTTCTTGATGGTGTTGTGAGCATTAGGAGGGGTAGTATAACTGTGTCCTGGCCTGTGGCTGCAGTATGACCAGGAGAATCCTTCACACGCAAACCTAAACAAACCCGATCTGATGCTTTGAAGGCAGGAAGCAAGTGGAAATCACTCAGGAGCCTTTGGGGGCGAGGAGCACATATACAATGGGAAGAGGGTACAATTTCAGCAGGATCATTGTGGTCGTAGGTTGTGATTGGCTACTTGAAGCCGCTGTAATTTGACCACAGAAGTAGAGATGGAGGAGCTTAAAAATCACTTAAGGCAGAGCCCAAGGGCTCACTAGCCAGGGGAACTCCTCATCTAGCAGCATTGTCTTTATTCTCCAGCGGCTAATAAAATAAACTGGCAGCCATATTTTAGTCTGAGCAAAACGGCACAATAATGTTAACTTAAAGGTCCAATATCTGCATTGTTTTGTTTTTTCTTTTTTAAGTTTGATCACTCGGGAGACTGAAAAAGGTGCGGTTAGGTGGGCTGCGCTGGGAGCTACTACATGGTATCACAAAGTCAAGGAAGTAGGAAGCCTAAAGGCTGTGAACGTTTCTCCGTTTTCCTGAGTGTTTGATGCGGTTTTAATAAAATACGTAAACCTCATTTACTCGTCTCTTATTCAAGAAGAAGGAATAATTAAAAGAAACCCACCCTTTCTTTTACAATGTATCTTGTCGTCTTGGTTCATGCAGAGTGATGGTGTGATGGTTTCACAGCTTCTACACCTGCTCAATCTCTGAGTATCCCAGTATATTAGAGTGTGTAGCCGTGCTGCAAACCGCCATGCCGACACAAGTGATCATCGTCCCCATCCTCATGGTAATCCAGTCAAACTAAGTGAATACGCCACTAGCAACGTGGGGTTTTACCCTGATACGCAGCCAATGGGAGGACAGGCTATCTCACAAAGTGACTGGTTAATCCTACAGAGAAACTACACTGCGAATTACCTCTATAAAGTTTAATCCTGGCATAGGGAGGGAGAGGGAGAAGGGGACACTGCAGCTCTACTGAAAGATTACCCTCTATTGGCAACAGTTACACAAATACACTCTTTAGCTCTAATCTTCTTTTATTTTAAAAAGTTTACAGCCTTAGAAATGTATGAAAAACGTCTCTTTAAAAATAAAATACATACAATTATTCATGCATAGATGATCGTTTAAATGAGTCAAAAGGTTATTTAAATAACCTCCTAACTTATGGCCTAATTCAATTATACTGTTTTTTCTGTGTTCACATTTGGTTGTAATTCCCTTTTCTGTCTTTCCCTGTTTGTTGTTTATTTTCCTAATCCCCTCCCCCTCTCTCTCCCCTTCTCCAGAGGTGTGTATGACATTGTGGTAATGGGAAAGTGTGTGGGTCAGTATAACAATAAAGGCAGCTTCGGGGAGCTGGCCCTCATGTACAACACACCACGCGCCGCTACCATCATTGCCACGGAAGAAGGGGCGCTATGGGGGCTGGTAAGGACACACGCATGCACGCACGCACGCATGTGAACTGTAAAATCCAACGTGTTTGTAGATTTTAATGTTAAGTTGAGATTCTCTAATGAGTTTAGCTAAGAAACTCTTTCAAGCTATGAAATTATCAGTTTGTCAACTACATTAGTCACGTTTTAATCACTGCCTTTTTTATGTTAGACTTTTTCTATCGAAATGTCACCTTTAATTTGGAAATACCCAGAGCTCAGTTAAGAACCCCCCTTCCCCTGTGAGGCCGTCGTCATGAGTTTCAGGACAATAAGCTGTGCTGCTCTGACATGTTAAGAATGGACTTGTTATCTATGAATGGAGCCGGTGTTTCTGCTGTGAGGTGTCACACCGCTGCAGCGCCTCCCTGTGGCTGAACAGAGAAACAACCGGCAGCAGCCACGCAGTGTGTGAGAGAATCTGCTTTCAGGAGGTGTTTTTTTTTTTTTTTTTTTTTTTTGCTTATGCATGTCTCTTTTCGCGCAGGACCGTGTCACATTTCGTAGACTTATCGTGAAGGCCAACGCCAAGAAGAGGAGGATGTACGAGTGTTTCATTGAGTCTGTGCCGTTACTCAAATCACTGGAGGTGAGTTGAGTTTTTTTTTTTTGAGTGAAATGTTGGTCCTGATTCGTACGGACTGAGAGTGCTAATGTCAGTTCAGCCGTGTACATTACCCCTGTGAAAGCCACAGAAATGACAATAATGTGATTACTGATAATAGGCTTCTGGGCAATTAAAATTTATGACCGGGGCCTTTATCTGCTTGTGCACTAAACGTAATGCAATGCACTTGGATGAGAAACACACTGAACAAGAAGATCTTTTCCCTGGTTGCAGCAGTTTTGGCCTTTTTTCCCACTTTGCAGCATTTCACAATGTAACAACTACAACTTCGAAGCTGAACAGTCAGTTAATATTAATGTGTTTATATTGGAAAAGGTTCTGTATATTTAGTTTAGATGATGTCTTAGAAAGTATTTTATTAGACACACACACACACACAGAGTGTGGTGAAGCTTAGCCAGAGCAGAGCGAGTAAGTTTATGTTTAGTAATGAAATAACGCTCAATATTTCTCTGCCCTCACTCTCTCTGGCCGTTTCCATCCAGGGAAACGAGAGGATGAAGATAGTGGACGTATTAGGAGCAAAGCAGTTCTCAGATGGTGAGCGCATCATCACACAGGTAAGATCACTGATTCTGTTTCATGCTGGGAGACTGTGACACACACACAGTAAATTACTGAATAAAGCCTTATATGAGCAATATGTATCCTCAAGACTTGTGAAATCGATCTCATATTCAAGCGAAAATATAATATTTTAATGTTAAAAAATAATAGTGGCTTTGTCAATACCACATGTCTTCTTTTTCCAGCATATTTGTAACTTCTGTTCTCTTTGTCTACAGGGAGACAAGGCTGACTGCTTTTATATCGTAGAATCTGGGGATGTCAAGATCATGATGAAGAGTAAAGTAAGAAATCTTCAGTTTTGTGTTTCACTACTCTGCATTTAGAATTTAAGGGCTTTGATCTGGAGGTGCATTCATTCCATATGGATGAATACATTTCCCCTTCAAGTTCTATTAGCAGCAATCACATTTCTATCTGTTCAGTATACTGAAATTGCCTTATTTGTCTAGGGAATAGGCACTGTGTTATATTCCGCAACAAAATGTAGCGTCTGTACAAAACATTTTGACAATGACATCCCACACTCTCCATTTAAAAAACCATGAAGTACAAACGGCCTAGCAACAGCAGGAATCACAATTGTGTAATCAGGCGCTGAGTGCCTCTGGGTGGGCGGGGGAAATGAGGTGCTCAGAGGTTCCTAACCTGCAATCCTCTCCCCCCCAGACGAAGGCGGACCATGCAGACAATGCGGAGGTGGAGCTAACGCGCTGTAGCAGGGGTCAGTACTTTGGGGAGCTGGCCCTGGTCACTAACAAGCCCCGGGCCGCCTCAGCCTACGCAGTGGGCGACGTAAAGTGTTTGGGTAAGATAAAGCAACCCCTGACACACTTCAAGTTCAGGAGCCTTGGCTGTCCATGGTGTTGCAATAAAAACAACCTGGCAACAGGAATAAATAAGCATCAATAAGATAAAAAATAAGGGAAATAAAGGAACAATACAGTGGGGAAACAGGAATAGCTGCAGTAAGAGCTGTGGAGGAATCGTATATGTTTGTGTGTGCATGCTTGTGTGTAAGAGTGCATGTCATATTTTGGGTTATTTATTGAGGAGCCTGAGGGGAAAAGATGTCCTTTCGTCTGTTTGTGCAGGCTTTGATGCTGCAGCGTATTTGCCAGACAACAGCGTTTGGAAGTCTGCTGTTTGGTGTTCTGATTCAACACTGCTCATCTTTCATTCTACCGGGACGCGTCAGCCCAATTAGGATTTGTGCATGTGCACGTTCATATACTCAAGGACATGTCACAGGTGTGATTCACAATTTTTGGAAAAACCTATTTTCTAAGACCAATCACTCCGCCAGTAGAGGCTCCACCCACATGCCCCCAGATACACCTGCAATCTGCTCTTCTTGTTTAAAGTGGCTCTATTTCAACATTATCGGGGTGTGAAACTGCAATAAAGACTCAATGTGAAATTTTGAACACATCTTTTTGTTTGTAGAAAAGGTACATGCAGGTTCTCTATTGCTTCAAGACAATTAATTTTTAAAGAGTTTGCAACAATATAAAATTCTTATTACAAAAAAGATTTAATAATCTTATCCTGTAGAATTCTTTAAAGGTTTGTATTTATTTATCATTTTTTATGCTGGAAGTCCAATTTGATATAAATGTTTACGTCTTACTGATTATGCAGGCTTTTCTTTCTGGTTTGTATCCAATTCTTGTATTGATTCCTGTGGTCAGGCTGCAGTGTGTGAGCCAGAGCTTTGGAATTAAGTAAAGCCATTGCTCAAAGGGTTCAATAAATCCTTGGTGTATAGTTACACTTTATGTCAAATTAAAAGCAGTTAATAAGCAACGTTAAACCACCCCATTCCACAATCATGCCTGTGATATTTATTTTCCAATAATTTAACTGTTAGTAGAGGTTTGTCATGAGATAAGTGTTGTTTGAGTTCTGATTATTTCACAGTTGGTGTCTGCCTGCCTCTTTATCTCATCCACTCGTCATGTTGATTGAAGGCTGCTCGGTTGTTGTTTGGCTTTTAAAGCGGTGCTTTAATTCAGGGTCTGCTGTGGATGAGAAGCTCTTCACTTTAAAAAATGCACAAAGGATTTTTAACAGCTGGTCACCTCTCCGCTCTCCGCTGTGATGTGTGTTTAAGCTTTTTTTTTTTTTTTAAACCTCTAATCACAGTTTCTATTTATTATTCATGCACACAGTCAGCATACTTCCTGTTTATTGCTCTGCCCATACAACACCTTGTTTTGAACAGCTGCTTGGCTTTGAAGCAGAGAAAAATGTCAAGCAGAAAGTACAACAATCTGCTCAATTTGTTGCATTTAAAACATTTCACTTTTGATCCAGATGTTTACTTCATTTCCGATGCTGAAGGAGGAAACTAGCATTCATCTCCACTGATTCACAGTATCTGTTTTTATTTTTATCCAATTTTTTTGTCAGATGTCCAGAGTTCGGACTGTCTGGAAGGAGCTAATGTTGTGCTTTTTAATGCTTCTTTTCATCCCTGTGTCTAAAACATCTTCTGTCACTGTCACAACTGCGTGCATCCTGTTGTAAATGAGTCACCGCATAGTGTCTCTGGGGCTCTGTTCTCGCCGGGGAACAAATATACACACTCCTCACTGCTCTTAACGTCATCGACAACAATTGCTTTTCATGGCAGACATTTCGACATCTATAACGCAGCTAAAGCTCTGGTGCAATTAATGAAGGCTGAATCACATTTTTTTTTCCTAAATTCAAGATCCTAGTAAAGTAGGTGATGATTCACCGGCTTCCTTTGAACCAATCTGGCACCATGTTATCAGGTCTACCTGTGCTTTTCCTGCTATGACTGAAATTGTTTTACTGCTAAAACGTCTGCTGACATTTTATGAACCTCAGTAGCTGTTTTATGAAGTTTCTTACTGTGTTGCGTGGCTTGGAAACCTCAGTGACTCATCAGTATTCTTGGGCAAGAGATGGGATGACAAAGTGTTTATTTTATGGTTAATGTTTTATCCCAGTGGATTGTTTTAATTTGGTGTGACATTTTACTACCTCTGCAGCTAAGTACGCACACATCAACACCTCTCCTCCTCTCTCCTGCAGTAATAGACGTGCAGGCGTTTGAGCGCCTCCTGGGCTCCTGTAAGGAGATCATGAAGAGGAACATCGCCCACTACGAGGAACAGCTGGTGGCCCTGTTCGGCTCCAGCATGGACCTGAGAGACTGAGCCTCCCACACCACCCTCCGTGCCTTCAATCACACACATGCGTGCGCACACATAGAAAAACACACATGCCCTCTCCCACATCATCCTAGTGGTTATACAGGCTCACGCCTGTATAGGAAGATTCACACAGTCCGTGCAAACAGATAAGAAATTGTACATGGCTTACCTGCAGGTACATAACCCCTCAAACAGTATATCACACCCTCTCTCACACACACACACACACACCTATGTAGGCACTGAGAGACACACACTTAGTCTGCTCACCTTCATGCACAGACAAGCTCAACACACTCCTTGATAAGCTCATTTAATTGGTGCACACACACAGATAGATAAAGGCCACACACACCCCATTGCTTGAGCCAGCTTCAACCTCTCAGTATAAATGCCCTTGCTGCAATTACCTTGAATACAGGAAAAGCAGAGAAAGGACATACCCCCCCATACACACACACACACACACACACACACACACACACGCACACAAAAACACTCCATGCTCATGTTAAAAAAAAAAAATCATTGTACTACATACTTGCAGGCTTTGCATTCACATGAGCACTCTACAACTCAATGTTGTTAAAACAAGCCTCAGCCAAGGACACACACACACACATAGGGGTACAAGTACACATAGACAACCACATTTGCAAAAAACGGACACATCGTGGTAAAATGGAGACAACAAACTTAAAAAAAAAAAAAAAAATCTCTGAAAAGGAAAATTAATCAAAAAAGCAAAAAAAAGAGAGAAAAGAAGACAGATAAATTTTAGAAACATTTTATTAAAATAAAAAACTGAAGCTTTGATAAAA
Organism: Eupleurogrammus muticus; assembly: GCA_036785175.1. Classification (NCBI taxonomy): domain Eukaryota; kingdom Metazoa; phylum Chordata; class Actinopteri; order Scombriformes; family Trichiuridae; genus Eupleurogrammus; species Eupleurogrammus muticus. The sequence goes on from JAYKQN010000008.1 coordinate 21,699,459, forward strand.
TATTATTTAAATAAAAAAAAAAAAAGTGTTTCCTCTTTGGGAGGCCGGGGTGCAGAACTTTGTGAGCGCGCTCCATTTCTTCCTCTACTGTTGTTGATTGAGTTGAGTTAGTGCTGGTGATTATTGCAGTACCACAGAAGAAGCGGTGAAAACAATAACCCAACATTTCTGGGCCATTGTTATTCTGTCATTGACGCCACACATCATTGTATTGAATTAATTATTAATGTATTGTTATTATATATTCTTTTTTTTGTTTGTTTTACTTTGACCAATTATGATAAAATTCACCAACCATCTCTGAGAAACTGTAAAAACAGAAAAAAAAATTCTAATAAAAAAACATTAGTGCTTATTTCTCCTTGATTATCCTTGAATGAGTTGTCCTGGATAAAAAAAAATGAAAAAAATAAAGCAAACATTTTGTTAAGTGTTGCCTCTTTTTTAACTCTTTACTCAAACTTTATTGAACCTTTATTTGGTTCAATAGAGTTTGAGTATATTGAATGTGTGTTTTTTTCAGACATGCAAATAACAAACACCTTACCTGTAATACAACAGACCTGCAGTAAATACAAGGTTAAACACATAATATATAGTTTTATTGACGGGTACTGTAGATAACTGCTTCTAAACAGCTACAAAGATGAGTCACATATGAGCAGTTTATTTCAAATGCAACAGACAGATGATTATTGTGTTGTGTAAATGCATAACACTTACCAGCTCAAATCACATACAATCTATCTGCCAGACTTGTGATGTATTGTTAATATGTAAATGTTAATATGTGTGTTCATTTGAGTGATGGATGAAGTACTCAAGTCCTCTGTCTTAAGTAGAAATACTCTTGTCCAGAAATATGCAATAACAAAGCCCTGAATTAAAAAATTTAAGTGCAAGTATTAACAGCAAAATGTGCTTGAAGTTTCATAAATAATTATGCATAAATTATTAGGACTGTTATAGTATATTATGCTACTTGATTTTAATCATAAATGCATGAGAGCATTTCATCATATGTGGAGCTGTTTTTATATACTTAATAAGGATTAGAAATAATGTATTAATAGTAAATACTGCATTATAATACTTGGCACCCACAGACATGCATAGTACATTTAAAAAAAAAATGGGTGACAATTTAATAGAATCTGAAAAGTAACTAAGGCTATAGATAAATTTAGGGAAGTGTAAAGTAGCATACGATGCATATATTCAAATAAATTACAAGATTGTAGTAAGGACAGTACTTGTTGATTGTGGAAATCAACTGCACTCAATTACAGGTTTGAGGAACTTCATTCACTCAAAAAATCTTATATTTGAGAATACTTCACAGCTATACTTAATTACATTTTATAGGAAAATATTGTACTTCCTACTTTATTTCACATGTGTAGATATTAGCAACTTTCCAGATCAGTGTTAAGAGAGAAAGGCTCCTTGCAGTACTTTTAAGTAAGCTGCAACTTGGGTAATGTAATGCAGTACTGGTATTAGCTGTAACTCCACTCCCGGCCGCCAGGCGGCAGACTTGCGCTCACCAACCGGTGTTTACGTTTATAAGCGGACACTGGATCAGTTCTCGGCTGCGTCCAGCTCTTCTGATTCGGCGTCGCGTGGATGGGAACCGACCGGAGATCAGCTGTCAGACGTCCGCGCGACTGGAGCTCAGCGGGAGGATCGAACACCGGCGTGCTACCATTAAACAGGACTGAAAACATGTAGGTAACGTCCACAGGCAGCGGGGACCAGGGTAATTAGAAGTGTTTGGTAATAAAACTGTAACCTGGTGGGTTTCAGTCAGCTGTCGCTACTTTTATTGCTGGAAATTGGCAAAGGACCGAGCTAGTCTTAGCATGCTGTGTTTCACCTTATATGGAAGCCAATACGAGGGGAGCACGTGTGTTTTCAGATGGTGGACACTAACGATTTCCTGTTGGCTTTACTCACTAAATAACCTCACACTAATAAAGAGTTAGAAAGAAGAAGCTGTAACTTGTTTTGGGAAAGGTGTGCTCCCTAAAACTTCCCTTTTACTCTCTGAGTCTGATTCTGGGATGACCCGCCCTACGCTGCCTCTGATTTGCTAATATGCGTTGCCTTCCTGGGTTTGGTTGGTGAGGAAGAATGAGATTGGTAGATGTTAGGGCGCGACACAGGATGAGCCAATCAGAAGCGGGCTAGGACGGGTCATCCTAGGGAAAAATATTCCCTGACCCGGTGTTAAAGAGGAGACAGTCAGCAATTTAGGTCCTTGAGTAAAAGTAGAAATATTTTAAGACTACTATAGCAAGTGAACATTCTGAATTGAAATTGTACTTAGTTAAAAGCACATACACCTCAGTAAAATATACTTCAAATATCAAAAGTACTAATCATACAGTTTATATATATTCAAAATAATGTACTCCATACTATGTTTTAATCACTAATACATGTGAGAGTATTTTAGTAATCATTAATTAGTGTGGGGACAATTTACTAACAGACAGATGAATCGTAAGTGCTGGCAAATTCTAACTAATAAATTTTAAAAAGTGATTTACATACATTGGATGGTGGAACGTAATTGCATACAATGTACTAAAATTTGAGGTACTTGAGTATTTCCTGATAATACTAATTTATATTTATACTGCACATTACTCCTTAACCCTAACCCTAATACTTGAAATACCTTCTACTATACTGCACGTAATTACCCCTTAAAGTTACTAGGTTTTGCATGAAATAATATATTTAAATTGTATTATTATTTAAATCGTCTGCTTCTTTCTTTATGCAATCTATAATAAAATACATGGTCTGTATTACTATTATTATTTTGAACGACAGAAACAAAATCCTCTTAAATAGGGAAAACAGATTCACATCTCACACAATCAATGTAGTTATTAAATGCCGAAGTGAGGAGCGGGATGGGATTACTCTCGCTGCGGGTCATCGAAGCGTTATTGCGCATGCGTGCAATTTGGTATTATAAGTGGCAAATAACGTCAAACATCGGTAGATATAACTTATGTCGTCGCGTCATTTAAGTCAATCCTATAACCTTGACTCTTAGAACAGGAAGCGGAGATGTTTTTTTATCGTTTCAACCGTATTTAACGATATTTAAGATAGAGGCGTGGCGTAGTTCGCGCAATTCCTACAATGCTTTGCGTATTTACATTGTGGGAATTGCAATTAACGGTTTCTTGTAAACTATTTACACTTACAGATAGTTAACACGATTGTGGTACAATTACCGCCCAATATTAACATGTATTGTTTCTGAGATGTATGTTAATTGTCTCAGAATAATCAGTGTCCTGGAACCATCAGTGATGACGCTGAGGAGCTAAATGCATCCGTCCCTCCAGCTTCCAGACAGCAGTACACTCTTGTTTCTCTTCAGATCGTATAAAGCTTTCGCCTTTTACTAAAGATTTCCGTGGAGAGGAACAACAAGAGTTTTGACTAATTTTTTGATGCCCTGCTTCATTGTGGGGCTTCTTAATATGTTAAATAACAATAGTGTATAGGAGCTAGTATGCAACTTCATATAAATACATGAAATAGCCAAGTTTAGTAATTGCATTTTTACCTGCGTAAAGGTAAAACATAGCTTCCATGTTAAGTTTCAGCAATAAAAGCTCTTCTTAGGTAAAAATGCAAACATAAGTCCACCCCCTAATATATTATGATAGATAGATGCTATTACGACCTATTTTAATACTGTAGGTGGATTAAATGTTTAAAACTTAGTATTATTTGGTGACAGCATTTCACATTTAATGTCAAAATATCACACAAAATCTTGTTTTTTTTTTATAAAAAAATTGTCCAATATTACCTTGTAGTGATTCTGAGGTGTATGTTAATGGAACCATCAGTGATGACGCTGAGGAGCTAAATGCATCCGTCCCTCCAGCTTCCAGACAGCAGTACACTCTTGTTTCTCTTCAGATCGTATAAATCTTTCGCCTTTTACTAAAGATTTCCGTGGAGAGGAACAACAAGAGTTTTGACTAATTTTTTGATGCCCTGCTTCATTGTGGGGCTTCTTAATATGTTAAATAACAATAGTGTATAGGAGCTAGTATGCAACTTCATATAAATACATGAAGTAGCCAAGTTTAGTAATTGCATTTTTACCTGCGTAAAGGTAAAACATAGCTTCCATGTTAAGTTTCAGCAATAAAAGCTCTTCTTAGGTAAAAATGCAAACATAAGTCCACCCCCTAATATATTATGATAGATAGATGCTATTACGACCTATTTTAATACTGTAGGTGGATTAAATGTTTAAAACTTAGTATTATTTGGTGACATCATTTCACATTTATTGTCAAAATATCACACACAATCTTGTTTTTTTTTGTAAAAAAATAGTCCAATATTACCCTGTAGCGATTCTGAGGTGTATGTTAATGGAACCATCAGTGATGACGCTGAGGAGCTAAATGCATCCGTCCCTCCAGCTTCCAGACAGCAGTACACTCTTGTTTCTCTTCAGATCGTATAAATCTTTCGCCTTTTACTAAAGATTTCCGTGGAGAGGAACAACAAGAGTTTTGACTAATTTTTTGATGCCCTGCTTCTTTGTGGGGCTTCTTAATATGTTAAATAACAATAGTGTATAGGAGCTGGTATGCAACTTCATATAAATACATGAAGTAGCCAAGTTTAGTAATTGCATTTTTACATAGATATAATACGTGTGTATAGTGCATAACATACCTTCTATATTAAGTTTCAGCATTAAAAGTCCTTCTTAGGTAAAAATGCAAACATAAGTCCACCCCCTAATATATTATGATAGATAAATGCTATTACGACCTATTTTAATACTTTAGGTGGATTAAATGTTTAAAACTTAGTATTATTTGGTGACAGCATTTCACATTTAATGTCAAAATATCACACAAAATCTTGTTTTTTTTTTTGTAAAAAAATTGTCCAATATTACCCTGTAGTGATTCTGAGGTGTATGTTAATGGAACCATCAGTGATGACGCTGAGGAGCTAAATGCATCCGTCCCTCCAGCTTCCAGACAGCAGTACACTCTTGTTTCTCTTCAGATCGTATAAATCTTTCGCCTTTTACTAAAGATTTCCGTGGAGAGGAACAACAAGAGTTTTGACTAATTTTTTGATGCCCTGCTTCATTGTGGGGCTTCTTAATATGTTAAATAACAATAGTGTATAGGAGCTAGTATGCAACTGAAAATAAATACATGAAATAGCCAAGTTTAGTAATTGCATTTTTACATAGATATAATACGTGTGTATAGTGCATAACATACCTTCTATATTAAGTTTCAGCATTAAAAGTCCTTCTTAGGTAAAAATGCAAACATAAGTCCACCCCCTAATATATTATGATATATAGATGCTATTACGACCTATTTTAATACTGTAGGTGGATTAAATGTTTAAAACTTAGTATTATTTGGTGACAGCATTTCACATTTAGTGTCAAAATATCACACAAAATCTTGTTTTTTTGTAAAAAAATTGTCCAATATTACCTTGTAGTGATTCTGAGGTGTATGTTAATGGGACCATCAGTGATGACGCTGAGGAGCTAAATGCATCCGTCCCTCCAGCTTCCAGACAGCAGTACACTCTTGTTTCTCTTCAGATCGTATAAATCTTTCGCCTTTTACTAAAGATTTCCGTGGAGAGGAACAACAAGAGTTTTGACTAATTTTTTGATGCCCTGCTTCATTGTGGGGCTTCTTAATATGTTAAATAACAATAGTGAATAGGAGCTAGTATGCAACTGAAAATAAATACATGAAGTAGCCAAGTTTAGTAATTGCATTTTTACCTGCGTAAAGGTAAAACATAGCTTCCATGTTAAGTTTCAGCAATAAAAGCTCTTCTTAGGTAAAAATGCAAACATAAGTCCACCCCCCTAATATATTATGATAGATAGATGCTATTACGACCTATTTTAATACTGTAGGTGGATTAAATGTTTAAAACTTAGTATTATTTGGTGACAGCATTTCACATTTAGTGTCAAAATATCACACAAAATCTTGTTTTTTTGTAAAAAAATTGTCCAATATTACCTTGTAGTGATTCTGAGGTGTATGTTAATTAGACCATCAGTGATGACGCTGAGGAGCTAAATGCATCCGTCCCTCCAGCTTCCAGACAGCAGTACACTCTTGTTTCTCTTCAGATCGTATAAATCTTTCGCCTTTTACTAAAGATTTCCGTGGAGAGGAACAACAAGAGTTTCGACTAATTTTTTGATGCCCTGCTTCATTGTGGGGCTTCTTAATATGTTAAATAACAATAGTGAATAAGAGCTAGTATGCAACTTAAAATAAATACATGAAGTAGCCAAGTTTAGTAATTGCATTTTTACTTGCGTAAAGGTAAAACATAGCTTCCATGTTAGGTTTCAGCATTAAAATTCCTTCTTAGGTAAAAATGCAAACATAAGTCCACCCCCTAATATATTATGATATATAGATGCTATTACGACCTATTTTAATACTGTAGGTGGATTAAATGTTTAAAACTTAGTATTATTTGGTGACAGCATTTCACATTTAATGTCAAAATATCACACAAAATCTTGTTTTTTTTTTTGTAAAAAAATTGTCCAATATTACCCTGTAGTGATTCTGAGGTGTATGTTAATGAAACCATCAGTGATGACGCTGAGGAGCTAAATGCATCCGTCCCTCCAGCTTCCAGACAGCAGTACACTCTTGTTTCTCTTCAGATCGTATAAATCTTTCGCCTTTTACTAAAGATTTCCGTGGAGAGGAAGAACAAGAGTTTTGACTAATTTTTTGATGCCCTGCATTCATTGTGGGGCTTCTTAATATGTTAAATAACAATAGTGAATAAGAGCTAGTATGCAACTTAAAATAAATACATGAAATAGCCAACTTTAGTAATTGCATTTTAACATAGATATAATACTTGTGTATAGTGCAAAACATACCTTCTATATTAAGTTTCAGCATTAAAAGTCCTTCTTAGGTAAAAATGCAGACATAAGTCCACCCCCTAATATATTATGATAGATAAATGCTATTACGACCTATTTTAATACTGTAGGTGGATTAAATGTTTAAAACTTAGTATTATTTGGTGACATCATTTCACATTTAATGTCAAAATATCACACAAAATCTTGTTTTTTTTATAAAAAAATTGTCCAATATTACCTTGTAGTGATTCTGAGGTGTATGTTAATGGGACCATCAGTGATGACGCTGAGGAGCTAAATGCATCCGTCCCTCCAGCTTCCAGACAGCAGTACACTCTTGTTTCTCTTCAGATCGTATAAATCTTTCGCCTTTTACTAAAGATTTACGTGGAGAGGAACAACAAGAGTTTTGACTAATTTTTTGATGCCCTGCTTCATTGTGGGGCTTCTTAATATGTTAAATAACAATAGTGAATAAGAGCTAGTATGCAACTTCATATAAATACATGAAATAGCCAAGTTTAGTAATTGCATTTTTACATTGATATAATACTTGTGTATAGTGCATAACATACCTTCTATATTAAGTTTCAGCATTAAAAGTCCATCTTAGGTAAAAATGCAAACATAAGTCCACCCCCTAATATATTATGATAGATAAATGCTATTACGACCTATTTTAATACTGTAGGTGGATTAAATGTTTAAAACTTAGTATTATTTGGTGACAGCATTTCACATTTAATGTCAAAATATCACACAAAATCTTGTTTTTTTTGTAAAAAAAGTGTCCAATATTACCCTGTAGTGATTCTGAGGTGTATGTTAATGGGACCATCAGTGATGACGCTGAGGAGCTAAATGCATCCGTCCCTCCAGCTTCCAGACAGCAGTACACTCTTGTTTCTCTTCAGATCGTATAAATCTTTCGCCTTTTACTAAAGATTTCCGTGGAGAGGAACAACAAGAGTTTTGACTAATTTTTTGATGCCCTGCTTCATTGTGGGGCTTCTTAATATGTTAAATAACAATAGTGAATAAGAGCTAGTATGCAACTTAAAATAAATACATGAAATAGCCAACTTTAGTAATTGCATTTTACCATAGATGTAATACTTGTGTATAGTGCATAACATACCTTCTATATTAAGTTTTAGCATTAAAAGTCCTTCTTAGGTAAAAATGCAAACATAAGTCCACCCCCTAATATATTATGATAAATGCTATTACGACCTATTTTAATACTTTAGGTGGATTAAATGTTTAAAACTTAGTATTATTTGGTGACAGCATTTCACATTTAATGTCAAAATATCACACAAAATCTTGTTTTTTTTTTTTGTAAAAAAATTGTCCAATATTACCCTGTAGTGATTCTGAGGTGTATGTTAATGGAACCATCAGTGATGACGCTGAGGAGCTAAATGCATCCGTCCCTCCAGCTTCCAGACAGCAGTACACTCTTGTTTCTCTTCAGATCGTATAAATCTTTCGCCTTTTACTAAAGATTTCCGTGGAGAGGAACAACAAGAGTTTTGACTAATTTTTTGATGCCCTGCTTCATTGTGGGGCTTCTTAATATGTTAAATAACAATAGTGAATAAGAGCTAGTATGCAACTTCATATAAATACATGAAATAGCCAAGTTTAGTAATTGCATTTTTACATAGATATAATACTTGTGTATAGTGCATAACATACCTTCTATATTAAGTTTCAGCATTAAAAGTCCATCTTAGGTAAAAATGCAAACATAAGTCCACCCCCTAATATATTATGATAGATAAATGCTATTACGACCTATTTTAATACTGTAGGTGGATTAAATGTTTAAAACTTAGTATTATTTGGTGACAGCATTTCACATTTAATGTCAAAATATCACACAAAATCTTGTTTTTTTTGTAAAAAAAGTGTCCAATATTACCCTGTAGTGATTCTGAGGTGTATGTTAATGGAACCATCAGTGATGACGCTGAAGAGCTAAATGCATCCGTCCCTCCAGCTTCCAGACAGCAGTACACTCTTGTTTCTCTTCAGATCGTATAAATCTTTCGCCTTTTACTAAAGATTTCCGTGGAGAGGAACAACAAGAGTTTTGACTAATTTTTTGATGCCCTGCTTCATTGTGGGGCTTCTTAATATGTTAAATAACAATAGTGAATAGGAGCTAGTATGCAACTTAAAATAAATACATGAAGTAGCCAAGTTTAGTAATTGCATTTTTACTTGCATAAAGGTAAAACATAGCTTCCATGTTAAGTTTCAGCAATAAAAGCTCTTCTTAGGTAAAAATGCAAACATAAGTCCACCCCCTAATATATTATGATAGATAGATGCTATTACGACCTATTTTAATACTTTAGGTGGATTAAAAGTTTAAAACTTAGTATTATTTGGTGACATCATTTCACATTTAATGTCAAAATATCACACAAAATCTTGTTTTTTTTTTTGTAAAAAAATTGTCCAATATTACCCTGTAGTGATTCTGAGGTGTATGTTAATGGAACCATCAGTGATGACGCTGAGGAGCTAAATGCATCCGTCCCTCCAGCTTCCAGACAGCAGTACACTCTTGTTTCTCTTCAGATCGTATAAATCTTTCGCCTTTTACTAAAGATTTCCGTGGAGAGGAACAACAAGAGTTTTGACTAATTTTTTGATGCCCTGCTTCATTGTGGGGCTTCTTAATATGTTAAATAACAATAGTGTATAGGAGCTAGTATGCAACTGAAAATAAATACATGAAATAGCCAAGTTTAGTAATTGCATTTTTACATAGATATAATACGTGTGTATAGTGCATAACATACCTTCTATATTAAGTTTCAGCATTAAAAGTCCTTCTTAGGTAAAAATGCAAACATAAGTCCACCCCCTAATATATTATGATATATAGATGCTATTACGACCTATTTTAATACTGTAGGTGGATTAAATGTTTAAAACTTAGTATTATTTGGTGACAGCATTTCACATTTAGTGTCAAAATATCACACAAAATCTTGTTTTTTTGTAAAAAAATTGTCCAATATTACCTTGTAGTGATTCTGAGGTGTATGTTAATGGAACCATCAGTGATGACGCTGAGGAGCTAAATGCATCCGTCCCTCCAGCTTCCAGACAGCAGTACACTCTTGTTTCTCTTCAGATCGTATAAATCTTTCGCCTTTTACTAAAGATTTCTGTGGAGAGGAACAACAAGAGTTTTGACTAATTTTTTGATGCCCTGCTTCATTGTGGGGCTTCTTAATATGTTAAATAACAATAGTGAATAGGAGCTAGTATGCAACTTCATATAAATACATGAAATAGCCAAGTTTAGTAATTGCATTTTAACATAGATATAATACTTGTGTATAGTGCATAACATACCTTCTATATTAAGTTTCAGCATTAAAAGTCCTTCTTAGGTAAAAATGCAAACATAAGTCCACCCCCTAATATATTATGATAGATAGATGCTATTACGACCTATTTTAATACTGTAGGTGGATTAAATGTTTAAAACTTAGTATTATTTGGTGACAGCATTTCACATTTAGTGTCAAAATATCACACAAAATCTTGTTTTTTTGTAAAAAAATTGTCCAATATTACCTTGTAGTGATTCTGAGGTGTATGTTAATGGAACCATCAGTGGTGACGCTGAGGAGCTAAATGCATCCGTCCCTCCAGCTTCCAGACAGCAGTACACTCTTGTTTCTCTTCAGATCGCATAAATCTTTCGCCTTTTACTAAAGATTTCCGTGGAGAGGAACAACAAGAGTTTTGACTAATTTTTTGATGCCCTGCTTCATTGTGGGGCTTCTTAATATGTTAAATAACAATAGTGTATAGGAGCTAGTATGCAACTGAAAATAAATACATGAAATAGCCAAGTTTAGTAATTGCATTTTTACATAGATATAATACGTGTGTATAGTGCATAACATACCTTCTATATTAAGTTTCAGCATTAAAAGTCCTTCTTAGGTAAAAATGCAAACATAAGTCCACCCCCTAATATATTATGATAGATAGATGCTATTACGACCTATTTTAATACTGTAGGTGGATTAAATGTTTAAAACTTAGTATTATTTGGTGACAGCATTTCACATTTAATGTCAAAATATCACACAAAATCTTGTTTTTTTTTTTTGTAAAAAAATTGTCCAATATTACCCTGTAGTGATTCTGAGGTGTATGTTAATGGAACCATCAGTGATGACGCTGAGGAGCTAAATGCATCCGTCCCTCCAGCTTCCAGACAGCAGTACACTCTTGTTTCTCTTCAGATCGTATAAATCTTTCGCCTTTTACTAAAGATTTCCGTGGAGAGGAACAACAAGAGTTTTGACTAATTTTTTGATGCCCTGCTTCATTGTGGGTCTTCTTAATATGTTAAATAACAATAGTGAATGAGAGCTAGTATGCAACTTCATATAAATACATGAAATAGCCAAGTTTAGTAATTGCATTTTTACATAGATATAATACTTGTGTATAGTGCATAACATACCTTCTATATTAAGTTTTAGCATTAAAAGTCCTTCTTAGGTAAAAATGCAAACATAAGTCCACCCCCTAATATATTATGATAGATAAATGCTATTACGACCTATTTTAATACTGTAGGTGGATTAAATGTTTAAAACTTAGTATTATTTGGTGACAGCATTTCACATTTAATGTCAAAATATCACACAAAATCTTGTTTTTCTTGTAAAAAAATAGTCCAATATTACCTTGTAGTGATTCTGAGGTGTATGTTAATGGAACCATCAGTGATGACGCTGAGGAGCTAAATGCATCCGTCCCTCCAGCTTCCAGACAGCAGTACACTCTTGTTTCTCTTCAGATCGTATAAATCTTTCGCCTTTTACTAAAGATTTCCGTGGAGAGGAACAACAAGAGTTTTGACTAATTTTTTGATGCCCTGCTTCATTGTGGGGCTTCTTAATATGTTAAATAACAATAGTGAATAGGAGCTAGTATGCAACTTAAAATAAATACATGAAGTAGCCAAGTTTAGTAATTGCATTTTTACTTGCATAAAGGTAAAACATAGCTTCCATGTTAAGTGTCAGCAATAAAAGCTCTTCTTAGGTAAAAATGCAAACATAAGTCCACCCCCTAATATATTATGATAGATAGATGCTATTACGACCTATTTTAATACTTTAGGTGGATTAAAAGTTTAAAACTTAATATTATTTGGTGACATCATTTCACATTTAATGTCAAAATATCACACAAAATCTTGTTTTTTTTTTTGTAAAAAAATTGTCCAATATTACCCTGTAGTGATTCTGAGGTGTATGTTAATGGAACCATCAGTGATGACGCTGAGGAGCTAAATGCATCCGTCCCTCCAGCTTCCAGACAGCAGTACACTCTTGTTTCTCTTCAGATCGTATAAATCTTTCGCCTTTTACTAAAGATTTCCGTGGAGAGGAACAACAAGAGTTTTGACTAATTTTTTGATGCCCTGCTTCATTGTGGGGCTTCTTAATATGTTAAATAACAATAGTGTATAGGAGCTAGTATGCAACTGAAAATAAATACATGAAATAGCCAAGTTTAGTAATTGCATTTTTACATAGATATAATACGTGTGTATAGTGCATAACATACCTTCTATATTAAGTTTCAGCATTAAAAGTCCTTCTTAGGTAAAAATGCAAACATAAGTCCACCCCCTAATATATTATGATATATAGATGCTATTACGACCTATTTTAATACTGTAGGTGGATTAAATGTTTAAAACTTAGTATTATTTGGTGACAGCATTTCACATTTAGTGTCAAAATATCACACAAAATCTTGTTTTTTTGTAAAAAAATAGTCCAATATTACCTTGTAGTGATTCTGAGGTGTATGTTAATGGAACCATCAGTGATGACGCTGAGGAGCTAAATGCATCCGTCCCTCCAGCTTCCAGACAGCAGTACACTCTTGTTTCTCTTCAGATCGTATAAATCTTTCGCCTTTTACTAAAGATTTCCGTGGAGAGGAACAACAAGAGTTTTGACTAATTTTTTGATGCCCTGCTTCATTGTGGGGCTTCTTAATATGTTAAATAACAATAGTGTATAGGAGCTAGTATGCAACTGAAAATAAATACATGAAATAGCCAAGTTTAGTAATTGCATTTTTACATAGATATAATACGTGTGTATAGTGCATAACATACCTTCTATATTAAGTTTCAGCATTAAAAGTCCTTCTTAGGTAAAAATGCAAACATAAGTCCACCCCCTAATATATTATGATAGATAGATGCTATTACGACCTATTTTAATACTGTAGGTGGATTAAATGTTTAAAACTTAGTATTATTTGGTGACAGCATTTCACATTTAATGTCAAAATATCACACAAAATCTTGTTTTTTTTTATAAAAAAATTGTCCAATATTACCCTGTAGTGATTCTGAGGTGTATGTTAATGGAACCATCAGTGATGACGCTGAGGAGCTAAATGCATCCGTCCCTCCAGCTTCCAGACAGCAGTACACTCTTGTTTCTCTTCAGATCGTATAAATCTTTCGCCTTTTACTAAAGATTTCCGTGGAGAGGAACAACAAGAGTTTTGACTAATTTTTTGATGCCCTGCTTCATTGTGGGGCTTCTTAATATGTTAAATAACAATAGTGTATAGGAGCTAGTATGCAACTTCATATAAATACATGAAGTAGCCAAGTTTAGTAATTGCATTTGTACCTGCGTAAAGGTAAAACATAGCTTCCATGTTAAGTTTCAGCAATAAAAGCTCTTCTTAGGTAAAAATGCAAACATAAGTCCACCCCCTAATATATTATGATAGATAGATGCTATTATGACCTATTTTAATACTTTAGGTGGATTAAATGTTTAAAACTTAGTATTATTTGGTGACAGCATTTCACATTTAATGTCAAAATATCACACAAAATCTTGTTTTTTTTTTTGTAAAAAAATTGTCCAATATTACCCTGTAGTGATTCTGAGGTGTATGTTAATGAAACCATCAGTGATGACGCTGAGGAGCTAAATGCATCCGTCCCTCCAGCTTCCAGACAGCAGTACACTCTTGTTTCTCTTCAGATCGTATAAATATTTCGCCTTTTACTAAAGATTTCCGTGGAGAGGAACAACAAGAGTTTTGACTAATTTTTTGATGCCCTGCTTCATTGTGGGGCTTCTTAATATGTTAAATAACAATAGTGAATAAGAGCTAGTATGCAACTTCATATAAATACATGAAGTAGCCAAGTTTAGTAATTGCTTTTTTACATAGATATAATACTTGTGTATAGTGCATAACATACCTTCTATATTAAGTTTCAGCATTAAAAGTCCTTCTTAGGTAAAAATGCAAACATAAGTCCACCCCCTAATATATTATGATAGATAAATGCTATTACGACCTATTTTAATACTGTAGGTGGATTAAATGTTTAAAACTTAGTATTATTTGGTGACAGCATTTCACATTTAATGTCAAAATATCACACAAAATCTTGTTCTTTTTGTAAAAAAAATAGTCCAATATTACCCTGTAGTGATTCTGAGGTGTATGTTAATGGGACCATCAGTGATGATGCTGAGGAGCTAAATGCATCCGTCCCTCCAGCTTCCAGACAGCAGTACACTCTTGTTTCTCTTCAGATCGTATAAATCTTTCGCCTTTTACTAAAGATTTCCGTGGAGAGGAACAACAAGAGTTTTGACTAATTTTTTGATGCCCTGCTTCATTGTGGGGCTTCTTAATATGTTAAATAACAACAGTGAATAGGAGCTAGTATGCAACTTAAAATAAATACATGAAGTAGCCAAGTTTAGTTATTGCATTTTTACATAGATAAAATACTTGTGTATAGTGTAAAACATAGCTTCCATGTTAAGTTTCAGCAATAAAAGCTCTTCTTAGGTAAAAATGCAAACATAAGTCCACCCCCTAATATATTATGATAGATAAATGCTATTACGACCTATTTTAATACTTTATGTGGATTAAATGTTTAAAACTTAGTAATATTTGGTGACATCATTTCACATTTAATGTCAAAATATCACACAAAATCTTGTTTTTTTTGTAAAAAAATAGTCCAATATTACCTTGTAGTGATTCTGAGGTGTATGTTAATGGAACCATCAGTGATGACGCTGAGGAGCTAAATGCATCCGTCCCTCCAGCTTCCAGACAGCAGTACACTCTTGTTTCTCTTCAGATCGTATAAATCTTTCGCCTTTTACTAAAGATTTCCGTGGAGAGGAACAACAAGAGTTTTGACTAATTTTTTGATGCCCTGCTTCATTGTGGGGCTTCCTAATATGTTAAATAACAATAGTGAATAAGAGCTAGTATGCAACTGAAAATAAATACATGAAATAGCCAAGTTTAGTAATTGCATTTTTACCTGCGTAAAGGTAAAACATAGCTTCCATGTTAAGTTTCAGAAATAAAAGCTCTTCTTAGGTAAAAATGCAAACATAAGTCCACCCCCTAATATATTATGATAGATGCTATTACGACCTATTTTAATACTGTAGGTGGATTAAATGTTTAAAACTTAGTATTATTTGGTGGCAGCATTTCACATTTAATGTCAAAATATCACACAAAATCTTGTTTTTTTTTGTAAAAAAATTGTCCAATATTACCTTGTAGTGATTCTGAGGTGTATGTTAATGGGACCATCAGTGATGACGCTGAGGAGCTAAATGCATCCGTCCCTCCAGCTTCCAGACAGCAGTACACTCTTATTTCTCTTCAGATCGTATAAATCTTTCGCCTTTTACTAAAGATTTCCGTGGAGAGGAACAACAAGAGTTTTGACTAATTTTTTGATGCCCTGCTTCATTGTGGGGCTTCTTAATATGTTAAATAACAATAGTGTATAGGAGCTAGTATGCAACTTTATATAAATACATGAAGTAGCCAAGTTTAGTAATTGCATTTTTACCTGCGTAAAGGTAAAACATAGCTTCCATGTTAAGTTTCAGCAATAAAAGCTCTTCTTAGGTAAAAATGCAAACATAAGTCCACCCCTAATATATTATGATAGATAATTGCTATTACGACCTATTTTAATACTGTAGGTGGATTAAGTGTTTAAAACTTAGTATTATATGGTGACATCATTTCACATTTAATGTCAAAATATCACACAAAATCTTGTTTTTTTTTTGTAAAAAAATAGTCCAATATTACCTTGTAGTGATTCTGAGGTGTATGTTAATGGAACCATCAGTGATGACGCTGAGGAGCTAAATGCATCCGTCCCTCCAGCTTCCAGACAGCAGTACACTCTTGTTTCTCTTCAGATCGTATAAATCTTTCGCCTTTTACTAAAGATTTCCGTGGAGAGGAACAACAAGAGTTTTGACTAATTTTTTGATGCCCTGCTTCATTGTGGGGCTTCTTAATATGTTAAATAACAATAGTGAATAAGAGCTAGTATGCAACTGAAAATAAATACATGAAATAGCCAAGTTTAGTAATTGCATTTTTACATAGATATAATACTTGTGTATAGTGCAAAACATACCTTCTATATTAAGTTTTAGCATTAAAAGTCCTTCTTAGGTAAAAATGCAAACATAAGTCCACCCCTAATATATTATGATAGATAATTGCTATTACGACCTATTTTAATACTGTAGGTGGATTAAGTGTTTAAAACTTAGTATTATATGGTGACATCATTTCACATTTAATGTCAAAATATCACACAAAATCTTGTTTTTTTTTTGTAAAAAAATAGTCCAATATTACCTTGTAGTGATTCTGAGGTGTATGTTAATGGGACCATCAGTGATGACGCTGAGGAGCTAAATGCATCCGTCCCTCCAGCTTCCAGACAGCAGTACACTCTTGTTTCTCTTCAGATCGTATAAATCTTTCGCCTTTTACTAAAGATTTCCGTGGAGAGGAACAACAAGAGTTTTGACTAATTTTTTGATGCCCTGCTTCATTGTGGGGCTTCTTAATATGTTAAATAACAATAGTGAATAGGAGCTAGTATGCAACTTAAAATAAATACATGAAATAGCCAAGTTTAGTAATTGCGTTTTTACATAGATATAATATGTGTGTATAGTGCATAACATACCTTCTATATTAAGTTTCAGCATTAAAAGTCCTTCTTAGGTAAAAATGCAAACATAAGTCCACCCCCTAATATATTATGATAGATAGATGCTATTACGACCTATTTTAATACTTTAGGTGGATTAAAAGTTTAAAACTTAGTATTATTTGGTGACATCATTTCACATTTAATGTCAAAATATCACACAAAATCTTGTTCTTTTTGTAAAAAAAATAGTCCAATATTACCTTGTAGTGACTCTGAGGTGTATGTTAATGGGACCATCAGTGATGACGCTGAGGAGCTAAATGCATCCGTCCCTCCAGCTTCCAGACAGCAGTACACTCTTGTTTCTCTTCAGATCGTATAAATCTTTCGCCTTTTACTAAAGATTTCCTTGGAGAGGAACAACAAGAGTATTGGCTAATTTTTTGATGCCCTGCTTCATTGTGGGGCTTCTTAATATGTTAAATAACAATAGTGTATAGGAGCTAGTATGCAACTTCATATAAATACATGAAATAGCCAAGTTTAGTAATTGCGTTTTTACATAGATATAATATGTGTGTATAGTGCATAACATACCTTCTATATTAAGTTTCAGCATTAAAAGTCCTTCTTAGGTAAAAATGCAAACATAAGTCCACCCCCTAATATATAATGATAGATAAATGCTATTACGACCTATTTTAATACTGTAGGTGGATTAAATGTTTAAAACTTAGTATTATTTGGTGACATCATTTCACATTTAATGTCAAAATATCACACAAAATCTTGTTTTTTTTTGTAAAAAAATAGTCCAATATTACCTTGTAGTGATTCTGAGGTGTATGTTAATGAAACCATCAGTGATGACGCTGAGGAGCTAAATGCATCCGTCCCTCCAGCTTCCAGACAGCAGTACACTCTTGTTTCTCTTCAGATCGTATAAATCTTTCGCCTTTTACTAAAGATTTCCGTGGAGAGGAACAACAAGAGTTTTGACTAATTTTTTGATGCCCTGCTTCATTGTGGGGCTTCTTAATATGTTAAATAACAATATTGAATAAGAGCTAGTATGCAACTTCATATAAATACATGAAATAGCCAAGTTTAGTAATTGCATTTTTACATAGATATAATACTTGTGTATAGTGCATAACATACCTTCTATATTAAGTTTCAGCATTAAAAGTCCATCTTAGGTAAAAATGCAAACATAAGTCCACCCCCTAATATATTATGATAGATAAATGCTATAACGACCTATTTTAATACTTTAGGTGGATTAAATGTTTAAAACTTAGTATTATTTGGTGACAGCATTTCACATTTAATGTCAAAATATCACACAAAATCTTTTTTTGTAAAAAAATAGTCCAATATTACCTTGTAGTGATTCTGAGGTGTATGTTAATGGGACCATCAGTGATGACGCTGAGGAGCTAAATGCATCCGTCCCTCCAGCTTCCAGACAGCAGTACACTCTTGTTTCTCTTCAGATCGTATAAATCTTTCGCCTTTTACTAAAGATTTCCGTGGAGAGGAACAACAAGAGTTTTGACTAATTTTTTGATGCCCTGCTTCATTGTGGGGCTTCCTAATATGTTAAATAACAATAGTGAATAAGAGCTAGTATGCAACTGAAAATAAATACATGAAATAGCCAAGTTTAGTAATTGCATTTTTACCTGCGTAAAGGTAAAACATAGCTTCCATGTTAAGTTTCAGAAATAAAAGCTCTTCTTAGGTAAAAATGCAAACATAAGTCCACCCCCTAATATATTATGATAGATGCTATTACGACCTATTTTAATACTGTAGGTGGATTAAATGTTTAAAACTTAGTATTATTTGGTGGCAGCATTTCACATTTAATGTCAAAATATCACACAAAATCTTGTTTTTTTTTGTAAAAAAATTGTCCAATATTACCTTGTAGTGATTCTGAGGTGTATGTTAATGGGACCATCAGTGATGACGCTGAGGAGCTAAATGCATCCGTCCCTCCAGCTTCCAGACAGCAGTACACTCTTGTTTCTCTTCAGATCGTATAAATCTTTCGCCTTTTACTAAAGATTTCCGTGGAGAGGAACAACAAGAGTTTTGACTAATTTTTTGATGCCCTGCTTCATTGTGGGGCTTCTTAATATGTTAAATAACAATAGTGTATAGGAGCTAGTATGCAACTTTATATAAATACATGAAGTAGCCAAGTTTAGTAATTGCATTTTTACCTGCGTAAAGGTAAAACATAGCTTCCATGTTAAGTTTCAGCAATAAAAGCTCTTCTTAGGTAAAAATGCAAACATAAGTCCACCCCCTAATATATTATGATAGATAGATGCTATTACGACCTATTTTAATACTTTAGGTGGATTAAATGTTTAAAACTTAGTATTATTTGGTGACATCATTTCACACTTAATGTCAAAATATCACACAAAATCTTGTTTTTTTTATAAAAAAAATTGTCCAATATTACCTTGTAGTGATTCTGAGGTGTATGTTAATGGAACCATCAGTGATGACGCTGAGGAGCTAAATGCATCCGTCCCTCCAGCTTCCAGACAGCAGTACACTCTTGTTTCTCTTCAGATCGTATAAATCTTTCGCCTTTTACTAAAGATTTCCGTGGAGAGGAACAACAAGAGTTTTGACTAATTTTTTTGATGCCCTGCTTCATTGTGGGGCTTCTTAATATGTTAAATAACAATAGTGAATAAGAGCTAGTATGCAACTGAAAATAAATACATGAAATAGCCAAGTTTAGTAATTGCATTTTTACATAGATATAATATGTGTGTATAGTGCATAACATACCTTCTATATTAAGTTTCAGCATTAAAAGTCCTTAGGTAAAAATGCAAACATAAGTCCACCCCCTAATATATTATGATAGATAATTGCTATTACGACCTATTTTAATACTGTAGGTGGATTAAGTGTTTAAAACTTAGTATTATATGGTGACATCATTTCACATTTAATGTCAAAATATCACACAAAATCTTGTTTTTTTTTTGTAAAAAAATAGTCCAATATTACCTTGTAGTGATTCTGAGGTGTATGTTAATGGAACCATCAGTGATGACGCTGAGGAGCTAAATGCATCCGTCCCTCCAGCTTCCAGACAGCAGTACACTCTTGTTTCTCTTCAGATCGTATAAATCTTTCGCCTTTTACTAAAGATTTCCGTGGAGAGGAACAACAAAAGTTTTGACTAATTTTTTGATGCCCTGCTTCATTGTGGGGCTTCTTAATATGTTAAATAACAATAGTGAATAGGAGCTAGTATGCAACTTAAAATAAATACATGAAATAGCCAAGTTTAGTAATTGCGTTTTTACATAGATATAATATGTGTGTATAGTGCATAACATACCTTCTATATTAAGTTTCAGCATTAAAAGTCCTTCTTAGGTAAAAATGCAAACATAAGTCCACCCCCTAATATATTATGATAGATAGATGCTATTACGACCTATTTTAATACTTTAGGTGGATTAAAAGTTTAAAACTTAGTATTATTTGGTGACATCATTTCACATTTAATGTCAAAATATCACACAAAATCTTGTTCTTTTTGTAAAAAAAATAGTCCAATATTACCTTGTAGTGACTCTGAGGTGTATGTTAATGGGACCATCAGTGATGACGCTGAGGAGCTAAATGCATCCGTCCCTCCAGCTTCCAGACAGCAGTACACTCTTGTTTCTCTTCAGATCGTATAAATCTTTCGCCTTTTACTAAAGATTTCCTTGGAGAGGAACAACAAGAGTATTGGCTAATTTTTTGATGCCCTGCTTCATTGTGGGGCTTCTTAATATGTTAAATAACAATAGTGTATAGGAGCTAGTATGCAACTTCATATAAATACATGAAATAGCCAAGTTTAGTAATTGCGTTTTTACATAGATATAATATGTGTGTATAGTGCATAACATACCTTCTATATTAAGTTTCAGCATTAAAAGTCCTTCTTAGGTAAAAATGCAAACATAAGTCCACCCCCTAATATATAATGATAGATAAATGCTATTACGACCTATTTTAATACTGTAGGTGGATTAAATGTTTAAAACTTAGTATTATTTGGTGACATCATTTCAAATTTAATGTCAAAATATCACACAAAATCTTGTTTTTTTTGTAAAAAAATAGTCCAATATTACCTTGTAGTGATTCTGAGGTGTATGTTAATGAAACCATCAGTGATGACGCTGAGGAGCTAAATGCATCCGTCCCTCCAGCTTCCAGACAGCAGTACACTCTTGTTTCTCTTCAGATCGTATAAATCTTTCGCCTTTTACTAAAGATTTCCGTGGAGAGGAACAACAAGAGTTTTGACTAATTTTTTGATGCCCTGCTTCATTGTGGGGCTTCTTAATATGTTAAATAACAATAGTGAATAAGAGCTAGTATGCAACTTAAAATAAATACATGAAATAGCCAACTTTAGTAATTGCATTTTAACATAGATATAATACTTGTGTATAGTGCATAACATACCTTCTATATTAAGTTTTAGCATTAAAAGTCCTTCTTAGGTAAAAATGCAGACATAAGTCCACCCCCTAATATATTATGATAGATAAATGCTATTACGACCTATTTTAATACTGTAGGTGGATTAAATGTTTAAAACTTAGTATTATTTGGTGACATCATTTCACATTTAATGTCAAAATATCACACAAAATCTTGTTTTTTTTCTAAAAAAATTGTCCAATATTACCTTGTAGTGATTCTGAGGTGTATGTTAATGGGACCATCAGTGATGACGCTGAGGAGCTAAATGCATCCGTCCCTCCAGCTTCCAGACAGCAGTACACTCTTGTTTCTCTTCAGATTGTATAAATCGTTCGCCTTTTACTAAAGATTTCCGTGGAGAGGGACAACAAGAGTTTTGACTAATTTTTTGATGCCCTGCTTCATTGTGGGGCTTCTTAATATGTTAAATAACAATAGTGTATAGGAGCTAGTATGCAACTTCATATAAATACATGAAATAGCCAAGTTTAGAAATTGCATTTTTACATAGATATAATACTTGTGTATAGTGCATAACATACCTTCTATATTAAGTTTCAGCATTAAAAGTCCATCTTAGGTAAAAATGCAAACATAAGTCCACCCCCTAATATATTATGATAGATAAATGCTATAACGACCTATTTTAATACTTTAGGTGGATTAAATGTTTAAAACTTAGTATTATTTGGTGACAGCATTTCACATTTAATGTCAAAATATCACACAAAATCTTGTTCTTTTTGTAAAAAAAATAGTCCAATATTACCTTGTAGTGACTCTGAGGTGTATGTTAATGGGACCATCAGTGATGACGCTGAGGAGCTAAATGCATCCGTCCCTCCAGCTTCCAGACAGCAGTACACTCTTGTTTCTCTTCAGATCGTATAAATCTTTCGCCTTTTACTAAAGATTTCCTTGGAGAGGAACAACAAGAGTATTGGCTAATTTTTTGATGCCCTGCTTCATTGTGGGGCTTCTTAATATGTTAAATAACAATAGTGTATAGGAGCTAGTATGCAACTTCATATAAATACATGAAATAGCCAAGTTTAGTAATTGCGTTTTTACATAGATATAATATGTGTGTATAGTGCATAACATACCTTCTATATTAAGTTTCAGCATTAAAAGTCCTTCTTAGGTAAAAATGCAAACATAAGTCCACCCCCTAATATATAATGATAGATAAATGCTATTACGACCTATTTTAATACTGTAGGTGGATTAAATGTTTAAAACTTAGTATTATTTGGTGACATCATTTCAAATTTAATGTCAAAATATCACACAAAATCTTGTTTTTTTTTTGTAAAAAAATAGTCCAATATTACCCTGTAGTGATTCTGAGGTGTATGTTAATGGAACCATCAGTGATGACGCTGAGGAGCTAAATGCATCCGTCCCTCCAGCTTCCAGACAGCAGTACACTCTTGTTTCTCTTCAGATCGTATAAATCTTTCGCCTTTTACTAAAGATTTCCGTGTAGAGGAACAACAAGAGTTTTGACTAATTTTTTGATGCCCTGCTTCATTGTGGGGCTTCTTAATATGTTAAATAACAATAGTGAATAAGAGCTAGTATGCAACTTAAAATAAATACATGAAATAGCCAACTTTAGTAATTGCATTTTAACATAGATGCAATACTTGTGTATAGTGCAAAACATACCTTCTATATTAAGTTTTAGCATTAAAAGTCCTTCTTAGGTAAAAATGCAAACATAAGTCCACCCCCTAATATATTATGATAGATAAATGCTATTACGACCTATTTTAATACTGTAGGTGGATTAAGTGTTTAAAACTTAGTATTATATGGTGACATCATTTCACATTTAATGTCAAAATATCACACAAAATCTTGTTTTTTTTTGTAAAAAAATAGTCCAATATTACCTTGTAGTGATTCTGAGGTGTATGTTAATGGAACCATCAGTGATGACGCTGAGGAGCTAAATGCATCCGTCCCTCCAGCTTCCAGACAGCAGTACACTCTTGTTTCTCTTCAGATCGTATAAATCTTTCGCCTTTTACTAAAGATTTCCGTGGAGAGGAACAACAAGAGTTTTGACTAATTTTTTGATGCCCTGCTTCATTGTGGGGCTTCTTAATATGTTAAATAACAATAGTGAATAAGAGCTAGTATGCAACTTCATATAAATACATGAAGTAGCCAAGTTTAGTAATTGCATTTTAACATAGATATAATACTTGTGTATAGTGCATAACATGCCTTCTATATTAAGTTTCAGCATTAAAAGTCCTTCTTAGTTAAAAATGCAAACATAAGTCCACCCCCTAATATATTATGATAGATAGATGCTATTACGACCTATTTTAATACGTTAGGTGGATTAAAAGTTTAAAACTTAGTATTATTTGGTGACATCATTTCACATTTAATGTCAAAATATCACACAAAATCTTGTTCTTTTTGTAAAAAAAATAGTCCAATATTACCTTGTAGTGACTCTGAGGTGTATGTTAATGGGACCATCAGTGATGAAGCTGAGGAGCTAAATGCATCCGTCCCTCCAGCTTCCAGACAGCAGTACACTCTTGTTTCTCTTCAGATCGTGTAAATCTTTCGCCTTTTACTAAAGATTTCCGTGGAGAGGAACAACAAGAGTTTTGACTAATTTTTTGATGCCCTGCTTCATTGTGGGGCTTCTTAATATGTTAAATAACAATAGTGTATAGGAGCTAGTATGCAACTTCATATAAATACATGAAATAGCCAACTTTAGTAATTGCATTTTAACATAGATATAATACTTGTGTATAGTGCATAACATACCTTCTATATTAAGTTTCAGCATTAAAAGTCCATCTTAGGTAAAAATGCAAACATAAGTCCACCCCCTAATATATTATGATAGATAAATGCTATTACAACCTATTTTAATACTTTAGGTGGATTAAATGTTTAAAACTTAGTATTATTTGGTGACAGCATTTCACATTTAATGTCAAAATATCACACAAAATCTTTTTTTTTTTGTAAAAAAATAGTCCAATATTACCTTGTAGTGATTATGAGGTGTATGTTAATGGAACCATCAGTGATGACGCTGAGGAGCTAAATGCATCCGTCCCTCCAGCTTCCAGACAGCAGTACACTCTTGTTTCTCTTCAGATCGTATAAATCTTTCGCCTTTTACTAAAGATTTCCGTGGAGAGGAACAACAAGAGTTTTGACTAATTTTTTGATGCCCTGCTTCATTGTGGGGCTTCTTAATATGTTAAATAACAATAGTGAATAAGAGCTAGTATGCAACTTAAAATAAATACATGAAATAGCCAAGTTTAGTAATTGCATTTTTACATAGATATAATATGTGTGTATAGTGCATAACATACCTTCTATATTAAGTTTCAGCATTAAAAGTCCTTCTTAGGTAAAAATGCAAACATAAGTCCACCCCCTAATATATTATGATAGATAATTGCTATTACGACCTATTTTAATACTGTAGGTGGATTAAGTGTTTAAAACTTAGTATTATATGGTGACATCATTTCACATTTAATGTCAAAATATCACACAAAATCTTGTTTTTTTTTTGTAAAAAAATAGTCCAATATTACCTTGTAGTGATTCTGAGGTGTATGTTAATGGAACCATCAGTGATGACGCTGAGGAGCTAAATGCATCCGTCCCTCCAGCTTCCAGACAGCAGTACACTCTTGTTTCTCTTCAGATCGTATAAATCTTTCGCCTTTTACTAAAGATTTCCGTGGAGAGGAACAACAAGAGTTTTGACTAATTTTTTGATGCCCTGCTTCATTGTGGGGCTTCTTAATATGTTAAATAACAATAGTGAATAGGAGCTAGTATGCAACTTAAAATAAATACATGAAATAGCCAAGTTTAGTAATTGCGTTTTTACATAGATATAATATGTGTGTATAGTGCATAACATACCTTCTATATTAAGTTTCAGCATTAAAAGTCCTTCTTAGGTAAAAATGCAAACATAAGTCCACCCCCTAATATATTATGATAGATAGATGCTATTACGACCTATTTTAATACTTTAGGTGGATTAAAAGTTTAAAACTTAGTATTATTTGGTGACATCATTTCACATTTAATGTCAAAATATCACACAAAATCTTGTTCTTTTTGTAAAAAAAATAGTCCAATATTACCTTGTAGTGACTCTGAGGTGTATGTTAATGGGACCATCAGTGATGACGCTGAGGAGCTAAATGCATCCGTCCCTCCAGCTTCCAGACAGCAGTACACTCTTGTTTCTCTTCAGATCGTATAAATCTTTCGCCTTTTACTAAAGATTTCCTTGGAGAGGAACAACAAGAGTATTGGCTAATTTTTTGATGCCCTGCTTCATTGTGGGGCTTCTTAATATGTTAAATAACAATAGTGTATAGGAGCTAGTATGCAACTTCATATAAATACATGAAATAGCCAAGTTTAGTAATTGCGTTTTTACATAGATATAATACTTGTGTATAGTGCAAAACATACCTTCTATATTAAGTTTCAGCATTAAAAGTCCTTCTTAGGTAAAAATGCAAACATAAGTCCACCCCCTAATATATAATGATAGATAAATGCTATTACGACCTATTTTAATACTGTAGGTGGATTAAATGTTTAAAACTTAGTATTATTTGGTGACATCATTTCAAATTTAATGTCAAAATATCACACAAAATCTTGTTTTTTTTGTAAAAAAATAGTCCAATATTACCTTGTAGTGATTCTGAGGTGTATGTTAATGAAACCATCAGTGATGACGCTGAGGAGCTAAATGCATCCGTCCCTCCAGCTTCCAGACAGCAGTACACTCTTGTTTCTCTTCAGATCGTATAAATCTTTCGCCTTTTACTAAAGATTTCCGTGGAGAGGAACAACAAGAGTTTTGACTAATTTTTTGATGCCCTGCTTCATTGTGGGGCTTCTTAATATGTTAAATAACAATAGTGAATAAGAGCTAGTATGCAACTTAAAATAAATACATGAAATAGCCAACTTTAGTAATTGCATTTTAACATAGATATAATACTTGTGTATAGTGCATAACATACCTTCTATATTAAGTTTTAGCATTAAAAGTCCTTCTTAGGTAAAAATGCAGACATAAGTCCACCCCCTAATATATTATGATAGATAAATGCTATTACGACCTATTTTAATACTGTAGGTGGATTAAATGTTTAAAACTTAGTATTATTTGGTGACATCATTTCACATTTAATGTCAAAATATCACACAAAATCTTGTTTTTTTTCTAAAAAAATTGTCCAATATTACCTTGTAGTGATTCTGAGGTGTATGTTAATGGGACCATCAGTGATGACGCTGAGGAGCTAAATGCATCCGTCCCTCCAGCTTCCAGACAGCAGTACACTCTTGTTTCTCTTCAGATTGTATAAATCGTTCGCCTTTTACTAAAGATTTCCGTGGAGAGGGACAACAAGAGTTTTGACTAATTTTTTGATGCCCTGCTTCATTGTGGGGCTTCTTAATATGTTAAATAACAATAGTGTATAGGAGCTAGTATGCAACTTCATATAAATACATGAAATAGCCAAGTTTAGAAATTGCATTTTTACATAGATATAATACTTGTGTATAGTGCATAACATACCTTCTATATTAAGTTTCAGCATTAAAAGTCCATCTTAGGTAAAAATGCAAACATAAGTCCACCCCCTAATATATTATGATAGATAAATGCTATAACGACCTATTTTAATACTTTAGGTGGATTAAATGTTTAAAACTTAGTATTATTTGGTGACAGCATTTCACATTTAATGTCAAAATATCACACAAAATCTTGTTTTTTTTTTTGTAAAAAAATAGTCCAATATTACCCTGTAGTGATTCTGAGGTGTATGTTAATGGAACCATCAGTGATGACGCTGAGGAGCTAAATGCATCCGTCCCTCCAGCTTCCAGACAGCAGTACACTCTTGTTTCTCTTCAGATCGTATAAATCTTTCGCCTTTTACTAAAGATTTCCGTGTAGAGGAACAACAAGAGTTTTGACTAATTTTTTGATGCCCTGCTTCATTGTGGGGCTTCTTAATATGTTAAATAACAATAGTGAATAAGAGCTAGTATGCAACTTAAAATAAATACATGAAATAGCCAACTTTAGTAATTGCATTTTAACATAGATGCAATACTTGTGTATAGTGCAAAACATACCTTCTATATTAAGTTTTAGCATTAAAAGTCCTTCTTAGGTAAAAATGCAAACATAAGTCCACCCCCTAATATATTATGATAGATAAATGCTATTACGACCTATTTTAATACTGTAGGTGGATTAAGTGTTTAAAACTTAGTATTATATGGTGACATCATTTCACATTTAATGTCAAAATATCACACAAAATCTTGTTTTTTTTATAAAAAAATTGTCCAATATTACCTTGTAGTGATTCTGAGGTGTATGTTAATGGAACCATCAGTGATGACGCTGAGGAGCTAAATGCATCCGTCCCTCCAGCTTCCAGACAGCAGTACACTCTTGTTTCTCTTCAGATCGTATAAATCTTTCGCCTTTTACTAAAGATTTCCGTGGAGAGGAACAACAAGAGTTTTGACTAATTTTTTGATGCCCTGCTTCATTGTGGGGCTTCTTAATATGTTAAATAACAATAGTGAATAAGAGCTAGTATGCAACTTCATATAAATACATGAAGTAGCCAAGTTTAGTAATTGCATTTTAACATAGATATAATACTTGTGTATAGTGCATAACATGCCTTCTATATTAAGTTTCAGCATTAAAAGTCCTTCTTAGTTAAAAATGCAAACATAAGTCCACCCCCTAATATATTATGATAGATAGATGCTATTACGACCTATTTTAATACGTTAGGTGGATTAAAAGTTTAAAACTTAGTATTATTTGGTGACATCATTTCACATTTAATGTCAAAATATCACACAAAATCTTGTTCTTTTTGTAAAAAAAATAGTCCAATATTACCTTGTAGTGACTCTGATGTGTATGTTAATGGGACCATCAGTGATGAAGCTGAGGAGCTAAATGCATCCGTCCCTCCAGCTTCCAGACAGCAGTACACTCTTGTTTCTCTTCAGATCGTATAAATCTTTCGCCTTTTACTAAAGATTTCCGTGGAGAGGAACAACAAGAGTTTTGACTAATTTTTTGATGCCTTGCTTCATTGTGGGGCTTCTTAATATGTTAAATAACAATAGTGTATAGGAGCTAGTATGCAACTTCATATAAATACATGAAATAGCCAACTTTAGTAATTGCATTTTAACATAGATATAATACTTGTGTATAGTGCATAACATACCTTCTATATTAAGTTTCAGCATTAAAAGTCCATCTTAGGTAAAAATGCAAACATAAGTCCACCCCCTAATATATTATGATAGATAAATGCTATTACAACCTATTTTAATACTTTAGGTGGATTAAATGTTTAAAACTTAGTATTATTTGGTGACAGCATTTCACATTTAATGTCAAAATATCACACAAAATCTTTTTTTTTTTGTAAAAAAATAGTCCAATATTACCTTGTAGTGATTATGAGGTGTATGTTAATGGAACCATCAGTGATGACGCTGAGGAGCTAAATGCATCCGTCCCTCCAGCTTCCAGACAGCAGTACACTCTTGTTTCTCTTCAGATCGTATAAATCTTTCGCCTTTTACTAAAGATTTCCGTGGAGAGGAACAACAAGAGTTTTGACTAATTTTTTGATGCCCTGCTTCATTGTGGGGCTTCTTAATATGTTAAATAACAATAGTGAATGAGAGCTAGTATGCAACTGAAAATAAATACATGAAATAGCCAAGTTTAGTAATTGCGTTTTTACATAGATATAATACGTGTGTATAGTGCATAACATACCTTCTATATTAAGTTTCAGCATTAAAAGTCCTTCTTAGGTAAAAATGCAAACATAAGTCCACCCCCTAATATATTATGATAGATAGATGCTATTACGACCTATTTTAATACTGTAGGTGGATTAAATGTTTAAAACTTAGTATTATTTGGTGACATCATTTCACATTTAATGTCAAAATATCACACAAAATCTTGTTTTTTTGTAAAAAAAAGTGTCCAATATTACCTTGTAGTGATTCTGAGGTGTATGTTAATGGAACCATCAGTGATGACGCTGAGGAGCTAAATGCATCCGTCCCTCCAGCTTCCAGACAGCAGTACACTCTTGTTTCTCTTCAGATTGTATAAATCTTTCGCCTTTTACTAAAGATTTCCGTGGAGAGGAACAACAAGAGTTTTGACAAATTTTTTGATGCCCTGCTTCATCGTGGGGCTTCTTAATATGTTACATAACAATAGTGAATAGGAGCTAGTATGCAACTTCATATAAATACATGAAATAGCCAAGTTTAGTTATTGCATTTTTACATAGATATAATACTTGCGTAAAGGTAAAACATACCTTCTATATTAAGTTTTAGCATTAAAAGTCCTTCTTAGGTAAAAATGCAAACATAAGTCCACCCCCTAATATATTATGATAGATAAATGCTATTACGACCTATTTTAATACTGTAGGTGGATTAAATGTTTAAAACTTAGTATTATTTGGTGACATCATTTCACATTTAATGTCAAAATATCACACAAAATCTTGTTTTTTTGGTAAAAAAAATTGTCCAATATTACCTTGTAGTGATTCTGAGGTGTATGTTAATTAGACCATCAGTGATGACGCTGAGGAGCTAAATGCATCCGTCCCTCCAGCTTCCAGACAGCAGTACACTCTTGTTTCTCTTCAGATCGTATAAATCTTTCGCCTTTTACTAAAGATTTCCGTGGAGAGGAACAACAAGAGTTTTGACTAATTTTTTGATGCCCTGCTTCATTGTGGGGCTTCTTAATATGTTAAATAACAATAGTGAATAGGAGCTAGTATGCAACTGAAAATAAATACATGAAATAGCCAAGTTTAGTAATTGCATTTTAACATAGATATAATACTTGTGTATAGTGCATAACATGCCTTCTATATTAAGTTTCAGCATTAAAAGTCCTTCTTAGTTAAAAATGCAAACATAAGTCCACCCCCTAATATATTATGATAGATAGATGCTATTACGACCTATTTTAATACTTTAGGTGGATTAAAAGTTTAAAACTTAGTATTATTTGGTGACATCATTTCACATTTAATGTCAAAATATCACACAAAATCTTGTTCTTTTTGTAAAAAAAATAGTCCAATATTACCTTGTAGTGACTCTGAGGTGTATGTTAATGGAACCATCAGTGATGACGCTGAGGAGCTAAATGCATCCGTCCCTCCAGCTTCCAGACAGCAGTACACTCTTGTTTCTCTTCAGATCGTATAAATCTTTCGCCTTTTACTAAAGATTTCTTTGGAGAGGAACAACAAGAGTATTGACTAATTTTTTGATGCCCTGCTTCATTGTGGGGCTTCTTAATATGTTAAATAACAATAGTGTATAGGAGCTAGTATGCAACTTCATATAAATACATGAAATAGCCAAGTTTAGTAATTGCGTTTTTACATAGATATAATATGTGTGTATAGTGCATAACATACCTTCTATATTAAGTTTCAGCATTAAAAGTCCTTCTTAGGTAAAAATGCAAACATAAGTCCACCCCCTAATATATAATGATAGATAAATGCTATTACGACCTATTTTAATACTGTAGGTGGATTAAATGTTTAAAACTTAGTATTATTTGGTGACATCATTTCACATTTAATGTCAAAATATCACACAAAATCTTGTTTTTTTTTGTAAAAAAATAGTCCAATATTACCTTGTAGTGATTCTGAGGTGTATGTTAATGAAACCATCAGTGATGACGCTGAGGAGCTAAATGCATCCGTCCCTCCAGCTTCCAGACAGCAGTACACTCTTGTTTCTCTTCAGATCGTATAAATCTTTCGCCTTTTACTAAAGATTTCCGTGGAGAGGAACAACAAGAGTTTTGACTAATTTTTTGATGCCCTGCTTCATTGTGGGGCTTCTTAATATGTTAAATAACAATATTGAATAAGAGCTAGTATGCAACTTCATATAAATACATGAAATAGCCAAGTTTAGTAATTGCATTTTTACATAGATATAATACTTGTGTATAGTGCATAACATACCTTCTATATTAAGTTTCAGCATTAAAAGTCCATCTTAGGTAAAAATGCAAACATAAGTCCACCCCCTAATATATTATGATAGATAAATGCTATAACGACCTATTTTAATACTTTAGGTGGATTAAATGTTTAAAACTTAGTATTATTTGGTGACAGCATTTCACATTTAATGTCAAAATATCACACAAAATCTTTTTTTGTAAAAAAATAGTCCAATATTACCTTGTAGTGATTCTGAGGTGTATGTTAATGGGACCATCAGTGATGACGCTGAGGAGCTAAATGCATCCGTCCCTCCAGCTTCCAGACAGCAGTACACTCTTGTTTCTCTTCAGATCGTATAAATCTTTCGCCTTTTACTAAAGATTTCCGTGGAGAGGAACAACAAGAGTTTTGACTAATTTTTTGATGCCCTGCTTCATTGTGGGGCTTCTTAATATGTTAAATAACAATAGTGAATAAGAGCTAGTATGCAACTTAAAATAAATACATGAAATAGCCAACTTTAGTAATTGCATTTTAACATAGATATAATACTTGTGTATAGTGCATAACATACCTTCTATATTAAGTTTTAGCATTAAAAGTCCTTCTTAGGTAAAAATGCAGACATAAGTCCACCCCCTAATATATTATGATAGATAAATGCTATTACGACCTATTTTAATATTGTAGGTGGATTAAATGTTTAAAACTTAGTATTATTTGGTGACATCATTTCACATTTAATGTCAAAATATCACACAAAATCTTGTTTTTTTTCTAAAAAAATTGTCCAATATTACCTTGTAGTGATTCTGAGGTGTATGTTAATGGGACCATCAGTGATGACGCTGAGGAGCTAAATGCATCCGTCCCTCCAGCTTCCAGACAGCAGTACACTCTTGTTTCTCTTCAGATCGTATAAATCTTTCGCCTTTTACTAAAGATTTCCGTGGAGAGGAACAACAAGAGTTTTGACTAATTTTTTGATGCCCTGCTTCATTGTGGGGCTTCTTAATATGTTAAATAACAATAGTGAATAGGAGCTAGTATGCAACTTCATATAAATACATGAAATAGCCAAGTTTAGTAATTGCATTTTTACCTGCGTAAAGGTAAAACATAGCTTCCATGTTAGGTTTCAGCATTAAAAGTCCTTCTTAGGTAAAAATGCAAACATAAGTCCACCCCCTAATATATTATGATAGATAAATGCTATTACGACCTATTTTAATACTGTAGGTGGATTAAATGTTTAAAACTTAGTATTATTTGGTGACAGCATTTCACATTTAATGTCAAAATATCACACAAAATCTTGTTTTTTTGTAAAAAAATTGTCCAATATTACCCTGTAGTGATTCTGAGGTGTATGTTAATGGGACCATCAGTGATGACGCTGAGGAGCTAAATGCATCCGTCCCTCCAGCTTCCAGACAGCAGTACACTCTTGTTTCTCTTCAGATCGTATAAATCTTTCGCCTTTTACTAAAGATTTCCGTGGAGAGGAACAACAAGAGTTTTGACTAATTTTTTGATGCCCTGCTTCATTGTGGGGCTTCTTAATATGTTAAATAACAATAGTGAATAAGAGCTAGTATGCAACTTCATATAAATACATGAAGTAGCCAAGTTTAGTAATTGCTTTTTTACATAGATATAATACTTGTGTATAGTGCATAACATACCTTCTATATTAAGTTTCAGCATTAAAAGTCCTTCTTAGGTAAAAATGCAAACATAAGTCCACCCCCTAATATATTATGATAGATAAATGCTATTACGACCTATTTTAATACTTTATGTGGATTAAATGTTTAAAACTTAGTAATATTTGGTGACATCATTTCACATTTAATGTCAAAATATCACACAAAATCTTGTTTTTTTTGTAAAAAAATTGTCCAATATTACCTTGTAGTGATTCTGAGGTGTATGTTAATGGAACCATCAGTGATGACGCTGAGGAGCTAAATGCATCCGTCCCTCCAGCTTCCAGACAGCAGTACACTCTTGTTTCTCTTCAGATCGTATAAATCTTTCGCCTTTTACTAAAGATTTCCGTGGAGAGGAACAACAAGAGTTTTGACTAATTTTTTGATGCCCTGCTTCATTGTGGGGCTTCCTAATATGTTAAATAACAATAGTGAATAAGAGCTAGTATGCAACTGAAAATAAATACATGAAATAGCCAACTTTAGTAATTGCATTTTTACCTGCGTAAAGGTAAAACATAGCTTCCATGTTAAGTTTCAGAAATAAAAGCTCTTCTTAGGTAAAAATGCAAACATAAGTCCACCCCCTAATATATTATGATAGATGCTACTACGACCTATTTTAATACTGTAGGTGGATTAAATGTTTAAAACTTAGTATTATTTGGTGGCAGCATTTCACATTTAATGTCAAAATATCACACAAAATCTTGTTTTTTTTTGTAAAAAAATTGTCCAATATTACCTTGTAGTGATTCTGAGGTGTATGTTAATGGGACCATCAGTGATGACGCTGAGGAGCTAAATGCATCCGTCCCTCCAGCTTCCAGACAGCAGTACACTCTTGTTTCTCTTCAGATCGTATAAATCTTTCGCCTTTTACTAAAGATTTCCGTGGAGAGGAACAACAAGAGTTTTGACTAATTTTTTGATGCCCTGCTTCATTGTGGGGCTTCTTAATATGTTAAATTACAATAGTGTATAGGAGCTAGTATGCAACTTTATATAAATACATGAAGTAGCCAAGTTTAGTAATTGCATTTTTACCTGCGTAAAGGTAAAACATAGCTTCCATGTTAAGTTTCAGCAATAAAAGCTCTTCTTAGGTAAAAATGCAAACATAAGTCCACCCCCTAATATATTATGATAGATAGATGCTATTACGACCTATTTTAATACTGTAGGTGGATTAAATGTTTAAAACTTAGTATTATTTGGTGACATCATTTCACACTTAATGTCAAAATATCACACAAAATCTTGTTTTTTTTATAAAAAAAATAGTCCAATATTACCTTGTAGTGATTCTGAGGTGTATGTTAATGGAACCATCAGTGATGACGCTGAGGAGCTAAATGCATCCGTCCCTCCAGCTTCCAGACAGCAGTACACTCTTGTTTCTCTTCAGATCGTATAAATCTTTCGCCTTTTACTAAAGATTTCCGTGGAGAGGAACAACAAGAGTTTTGACTAATTTTTTGATGCCCTGCTTCATTGTGGGGCTTCTTAATATGTTAAATAACAATAGTGAATAAGAGCTAGTATGCAACTGAAAATAAATACATGAAATAGCCAAGTTTAGTAATTGCATTTTTACATAGATATAATACTTGTGTATAGTGCAAAACATACCTT
The DNA here is from genome assembly GCA_036785175.1 of Eupleurogrammus muticus. Lineage (NCBI taxonomy): Eukaryota > Metazoa > Chordata > Actinopteri > Scombriformes > Trichiuridae > Eupleurogrammus > Eupleurogrammus muticus. Next base: position 21,734,445 of record JAYKQN010000008.1, read on the forward strand.
CTATATTAAGTTTTAGCATTAAAAGTCCTTCTTAGGTAAAAATGCAAACATAAGTCCACCCCCTAATATATTATGATAGATAATTGCTATTACGACCTATTTTAATACTGTAGGTGGATTAAGTGTTTAAAACTTAGTATTATATGGTGACATCATTTCACATTTAATGTCAAAATATCACACAAAATCTTGTTTTTTTTTTTGTAAAAAAATAGTCCAATATTACCTTGTAGTGATTCTGAGGTGTATGTTAATGGAACCATCAGTGATGACGCTGAGGAGCTAAATGCATCCGTCCCTCCAGCTTCCAGACAGCAGTACACTCTTGTTTCTCTTCAGATCGTATAAATCTTTCGCCTTTTACTAAAGATTTCCGTGGAGAGGAACAACAAGAGTTTTGACTAATTTTTTGATGCCCTGCTTCATTGTGGGGCTTCTTAATATGTTAAATAACAATAGTGAATAGGAGCTAGTATGCAACTTAAAATAAATACATGAAATAGCCAAGTTTAGTAATTGCATTTTTACCTGCGTAAAGGTAAAACATAGCTTCCATGTTAAGTTTCAGCAATAAAAGCTCTTCTTAGGTAAAAATGCAAACATAAGTCCACCCCCTAATATATTATGATAGATAGATGCTATTACGACCTATTTTAATACTGTAGGTGGATTAAATGTTTAAAACTTAGTATTATTTGGTGACAGCATTTCACATTTAATGTCAAAATATCACACAAAATCTTGTTTGTTTTATTAAAAAATTGTCCAATATTACCCTGTAGTGATTCTGAGGTGTATGTTAATGGAACCATCAGTGATGACGCTGAGGAGCTAAATGCATCCGTCCCTCCAGCTTCCAGACAGCAGTACACTCTTGTTTCTCTTCAGATGATATAAATCTTTCGCCTTTTACTAAAGATTTCCGTGGAGAGGAACAACAAGAGTTTTGACTAATTTTTTGATGCCCTGCTTCATTGTGGGCCTTCTTAATATGTTAAATAACAATAGTGAATAAGAGCTAGTATGCAACTTAAAATAAATACATGAAATAGCCAACTTTAGTAATTGCATTTTAACATAGATGCAATACTTGTGTATAGTGCAAAACATACCTTCTATATTAAGTTTCAGCATTTAAAGTCCTTCTTAGGTAAAAATGCAAACATAAGTCCACCCCCTAATATATTATGATAGATAAATGCTATTACGACCTATTTTAATACTGTAGGTGGATTAAATGTTTAAAACTTAGTATGATTTGGTGACAGCATTTCACATTTAATGTCAAAATATCACACAAAATCTTGTTTTTTTGTAAAAAAATTGTCCAATATTACCTTGTAGTGATTCTGAGGTGTATGTTAATGGAACCATCAGTGATGACGCTGAGGAGCTAAATGCATCCGTCCCTCCAGCTTCCAGACAGCAGTACACTCTTGTTTCTCTTCAGATCGTATAAATCTTTCGCCTTTTACTAAAGATTTTCGTGGAGGGGAACAACAAGAGTTTTGACTAATTTTTTGATGCCCTGCTTCATTGTGGGGCTTCTTAATATGTTAAATAACAATAGTGAATAAGAGCTAGTATGCAACTGAAAATAAATACATGAAATAGCCAAGTTTAGTAATTGCATTTTTACATAGATATAATACTTGTGTATAGTGCAAAACATACCTTCTATATTAAGTTTCAGCATTTAAAGTCCTTCTTAGGTAAAAATGCAAACATAAGTCCACCCCCTAATATATTATGATAGATAAATGCTATTACGACCTATTTTAATACTGTAGGTGGATTAAATGTTTAAAACTTAGTATTATTTGGTGACAGCATTTCACATTTAATGTCAAAATATCACACAAAATCTTGTTTTTTTGTAAAAAAATTGTCCAATATTACCTTGTAGTGATTCTGAGGTGTATGTTAATGGAACCATCAGTGATGACGCTGAGGAGCTAAATGCATCCGTCCCTCCAGCTTCCAGACAGCAGTACACTCTTGTTTCTCTTCAGATCGTATAAATCTTTCGCCTTTTACTAAAGATTTCCGTGGAGAGGAACAACAAGAGTTTTGACTAATTTTTTGATGCCCTGCTTCATTGTGGGGCTTCTTAATATGTTAAATAACAATAGTGAATAAGAGCTAGTATGCAACTGAAAATAAATACATGAAATAGCCAAGTTTAGTAATTGCATTTTTACATAGATATAATACTTGTGTATAGTGCAAAACATACCTTCTATATTAAGTTTTAGCATTAAAAGTCCTTCTTAGGTAAAAATGCAAACATAAGTCCACCCCCTAATATATTATGATAGATAATTGCTATTACGACCTATTTTAATACTGTAGGTGGATTAAGTGTTTAAAACTTAGTATTATATGGTGACATCATTTCACATTTAATGTCAAAATATCACACAAAATCTTGTTTTTTTTTTGTAAAAAAATAGTCCAATATTACCTTGTAGTGATTCTGAGGTGTATGTTAATGGAACCATCAGTGATGACGCTGAGGAGCTAAATGCATCCGTCCCTCCAGCTTCCAGACAGCAGTACACTCTTGTTTCTCTTCAGATCGTATAAATCTTTCGCCTTTTACTAAAGATTTCCGTGGAGAGGAACAACAAGAGTTTTGACTAATTTTTTGATGCCCTGCTTCATTGTGGGGTTTCTTAATATGTTAAATAACAATAGTGAATAAGAGCTAGTATGCAACTTAAAATAAATACATTGAATAGCCAACTTTAGTAATTGCATTTTAACATAGATGTAATACTTGTGTATAGTGCAAAACATACCTTCTATATTAAGTTTTAGCATTAAAAGTCCTTCTTAGGTAGAAATGCAAACATAAGTCCACCCCCTAATATATTATGATAGATGCTATTACAACCTATTTTAATACTGTAGGTGGATTAAATGTTTAAAACTTAGTATTATTTGGTGACAGCATTTCACATTTAATGTCAAAATATCACACAAAATCTTGTTTTTTTTATAAAAAAATTGTCCAATATTACCCTGTAGTGATTCTGAGGTGTATGTTAATGGAACCATCAGTGATGACGCTGAGGAGCTAAATGCATCCGTCCCTCCAGCTTCCAGACAGCAGTACACTCTTGTTTCTCTTCAGATCGTATAAATCTTTCGCCTTTTACTAAAGATTTCCGTGGAGAGGAACAACAAGAGTTTGGACGAATTTTTTGATGCCCTGCTTCATTGTGGGGCTTCTTAATATGTTAAATAACAATAGTGAATAAGAGCTAGTATGCAACTGAAAATAAATACATGAAATAGCCAAGTTTAGTAATTGCATTTTAACATAGATATAATACTTGTGTATAGTGCATAACATACCTTCTATATTAAGTTTCAGCATTAAAAGTCCATCTTAGGTAAAAATGCAAACATAAGTCCACCCCCTAATATATAATGATAGATAAATGCTATAACGACCTATTTTAATACCTAAGGTGGATTAAATGTTTAAAACTTAGTATTATTTGGTGACATCATTTCACATTTATTGTCCATCATCATTATTGTCAACCATCAGTGATGACGCTGAGGAGCTAAATGCATCCGTCCCTCCAGCTTCCAGACAGCAGTACACTCTTGTTTCTCTTCAGATCGTATAAATCTTTCGCCTTTTACTAAAGATTTCCGTGGAGAGGAACAACAAGAGTTTTGACTAATTTTTTGATGCCCTGCTTCATTGTGGGGCTTCTTAATATGTTAAATAACAACAGTGAATAGGAGCTAGTATGCAACTTAAAATAAATACATGAAGTAGCCAAGTTTAGTTATTGCATTTTTACATAGATAAAATACTTGTGTATAGTGTAAAACATAGCTTCCATGTTAAGTTTCAGCAATAAAAGCTCTTCTAAGGTAAAAATGCAAACATAAGTCCACCCCCTAATATATTATGATAGATAAATGCTATTACGACCTATTTTAATACTTTATGTGGATTAAATGTTTAAAACTTAGTAATATTTGGTGACATCATTTCACATTTAATGTCAAAATATCACACAAAATCTTGTTTTTTTTGTAAAAAAATTGTCCAATATTACCTTGTAGTGATTCTGAGGTGTATGTTAATGGAACCATCAGTGATGACGCTGAGGAGCTAAATGCATCCGTCCCTCCAGCTTCCAGACAGCAGTACACTCTTGTTTCTCTTCAGATCGTATAAATCTTTCGCCTTTTACTAAAGATTTCCGTGGAGAGGAACAACAAGAGTTTTGACAAATTTTTTGATGCCCTGCTTCATCGTGGGGCTTCTTAATATGTTACATAACAATAGTGAATAGGAGCTAGTATGCAACTTCATATAAATACATGAAGTAGCCAAGTTTAGTTATTGCATTTTTACATAGATATAATACTTGCGTAAAGGTAAAACATACCTTCTATATTAAGTTTTAGCATTAAAAGTCCTTCTTAGGTAAAAATGCAAACATAAGTCCACCCCCTAATATATTATGATAGATAAATGCTATTACGACCTATTTTAATACTGTAGGTGGATTAAATGTTTAAAACTTAGTATTATTTGGTGACATCATTTCACATTTAATGTCAAAATATCACACAAAATCTTGTTTTTTTGGTAAAAAAAATTGTCCAATATTACCTTGTAGTGATTCTGAGGTGTATGTTAATGGAACCATCAGTGATGACGCTGAGGAGCTAAATGCATCCGTCCCTCCAGCTTCCAGACAGCAGTACACTCTTGTTTCTCTTCAGATCGTATAAATCTTTCGCCTTTTACTAAAGATTTCCGTGGAGAGGAACAACAAGAGTTTTGACTAATTTTTTGATGCCCTGCTTCATTGTGGGGCTTCTTAATATGTTAAATAACAATAATGAATAGGAGCTAGTATGCAACTTAAAATAAATACATGAAGTAGCCAAGTTTAGTAATTGCATTTTTACTTGCATAAAGGTAAAACATAGCTTCCATGTTAAGTTTCAGCAATAAAAGCTCTTCTTAGGTAAAAATGCAAACATAAGTCCACCCCCTAATATATTATGATAGATAAATGCTATTACGACCTATTTTAATACTTTAGGTGGATTAAATGTTTAAAACTTAGTATTATTTGGTGACATCATTTCACATTTAATGTCAAAATATCACACAAAATCTTGTTTTTCTTGTAAAAAAATAGTCCAATATTACCTTGTAGTGATTCTGAGGTGTATGTTAATGGGACCATCAGTGATGACGCTGAGGAGCTAAATGCATCCGTCCCTCCAGCTTCCAGACAGCAGTACACTCTTGTTTCTCTTCAGATTGTATAAATCTTTCGCCTTTTACTAAAGATTTCCGTGGAGAGGAACAACAAGAGTTTTGACTAATTTTTTGATGCCTTGCTTCATTGTGGGGCTTCTTAATATGTTAAATAACAATAGTGAATAAGAGCTAGTATGCAACTTAAAATAAATACATGAAATAGCCAACTTTAGTAATTGCATTTTAACATAGATGTAATACTTGTGTATAGTGCAAAACATACCTTCTATATTAAGTTTTAGCATTAAAAGTCCTTCTTAGGTAAAAATGCAAACATAAGTCCACCCCCTAATATATTATGATAGATGCTATTACAACCTATTTTAATACTGTAGGTGGATTAAATGTTTAAAACTTAGTATTATTTGGTGACAGCATTTCACATTTAATGTCAAAATATCACACAAAATCTTGTTTTTTTTCTAAAAAAATTGTCCAATATTACCTTGTAGTGATTCTGAGGTGTATGTTAATGGGACCATCAGTGATGACGCTGAGGAGCTAAATGCATCCGTCCCTCCAGCTTCCAGACAGCAGTACACTCTTGTTTCTCTTCAGATCGTATAAATCTTTCGCCTTTTACTAAAGATTTCCGTGGAGAGGAACAACAAGAGTTTTGACTAATTTTTTGATGCCCTGCTTCATTGTGGGGCTTCTTAATATGTTAAATAACAATAGTGAATAAGAGCTAGTATGCAACTTCATATAAATACATGAAGTAGCCAAGTTTAGTAATTGCTTTTTTACATAGATATAATACTTGTGTATAGTGCAAAACATACCTTCTATATTAAGTTTTAGCATTAAAAGTCCTTCTTAGGTAAAAATGCAAACATAAGTCCACCCCTAATATATTATGATAGATAATTGCTATTACGACCTATTTTAATACTGTAGGTGGATTAAGTGTTTAAAACTTAGTATTATATGGTGACATCATTTCACATTTAATGTCAAAATATCACACAAAATCTTGTTTTTTTTTTGTAAAAAAATAGTCCAATATTACCTTGTAGTGATTCTGAGGTGTATGTTAATGGAACCATCAGTGATGACGCTGAGGAGCTAAATGCATCCGTCCCTCCAGCTTCCAGACAGCAGTACACTCTTGTTTCTCTTCAGATCGTATAAATCTTTCGCCTTTTACTAAAGATTTCCGTGGAGAGGAACAACAAGAGTTTTGACTAATTTTTTGATGCCCTGCTTCATTGTGGGGCTTCTTAATATGTTAAATAACAATAGTGAATGAGAGCTAGTATGCAACTGAAAATAAATACATGAAATAGCCAAGTTTAGTAATTGCATTTTTACATAGATATAATACCTGTGTATAGTGCATAACATACCTTCTATATTAAGTTTCAGCATTAAAAGTCCTTCTTAGGTAAAAATGCAAACATAAGTCCACCCCCTAATATATTATGATAGATAGATGCTATTACGACCTATTTTAATACTTTAGGTGGATTAAAAGTTTAAAACTTAGTATTATTTGGTGACATCATTTCACATTTAATGTCAAAATATCACACAAAATCTTGTTCTTTTTGTAAAAAAAATAGTCCAATATTACCTTGTAGTGATTCTGAGGTGTATGTTAATGGAACCATCAGTGATGACGCTGAGGAGCTAAATGCATCCGTCCCTCCAGCTTCCAGACAGCAGTACACTCTTGTTTCTCTTCAGATCGTATAAATCTTTCGCCTTTTACTAAAGATTTCCGTGGAGAGGAACAACAAGAGTTTTGACTAATTTTTTGATGCCCTGCTTCATTGCGGGGCTTCTTAATATGTTAAATAACAATAGTGAATAGGAGCTAGTATGCAACTGAAAATAAATACATGAAATAGCCAAGTTTAGTAATTGCATTTTTACATAGATGTAATACTTGTGTATAGTGCAAAACATACCTTCTATATTAAGTTTTAGCATTAAAAGTCCTTCTTAGGTAGAAATGCAAACATAAGTCCACCCCCTAATATATTATGATAGATGCTATTACAACCTATTTTAATACTGTAGGTGGATTAAATGTTTAAAACTTAGTATTATTTGGTGACAGCATTTCACATTTAATGTCAAAATATCACACAAAATCTTGTTTTTTTTATAAAAAAATTGTCCAATATTACCCTGTAGTGATTCTGAGGTGTATGTTAATGGAACCATCAGTGATGACGCTGAGGATCCGTCCCTCCAGCTTCCAGACAGCAGTACACTCTTGTTTCTCTTCAGATCGTATAAATCTTTCGCCTTTTACTAAAGATTTCCGTGGAGAGGAACAACAAGAGTTTTGACGAATTTTTTGATGCCCTGCTTCATTGTGGGGCTTCTTAATATGTTAAATAACAACAGTGAATAGGAGCTAGTATGCAACTTAAAATAAATACAAGAAGTAGCCAAGTTTAGTTATTGCATTTTTACATAGATAAAATACTTGTGTATAGTGTAAAACATAGCTTCCATGTTAAGTTTCAGCAATAAAAGCTCTTCTTAGGTAAAAATGCAAACATAAGTCCACCCCCTAATATATTATGATAGATAAATGCTATTACGACCTATTTTAATACTTTAGGTGGATTAAATGTTTAAAACTTAGTATTATTTGGTGACATCATTTCACACTTAATGTCAAAATATCACACAAAATCTTGTTTTTCTTGTAAAAAAATAGTCCAATATTACCTTGTAGTGATTCTGAGGTGTATGTTAATGGAACCATCAGTGATGACGCTGAGGAGCTAAATGCATCCGTCCCTCCAGCTTCCAGACAGCAGTACACTCTTGTTTCTCTTCAGATCGTATAAATCTTTCGCCTTTTACTAAAGATTTCCGTGGAGAGGAACAACAAGAGTTTTGACTAATTTTTTGATGCCCTGCTTCATTGTGGGGCTTCTTAATATGTTAAATAACAATAGTGAATAAGAGCTAGTATGCAACTTAAAATAAATACATGAAATAGCCAACTTTAGTAATTGCATTTTAACATAGATGTAATACTTGTGTATAGTGCAAAACATACCTTCTATATTAAGTTTTAGCATTAAAAGTCCTTCTTAGGTAGAAATGCAAACATAAGTCCACCCCCTAATATATTATGATAGATGCTATTACAACCTATTTTAATACTGTAGGTGGATTAAATGTTTAAAACTTAGTATTATTTGGTGACAGCATTTCACATTTAATGTCAAAATATCACACAAAATCTTGTTTTTTTTATAAAAAAATTGTCCAATATTACCCTGTAGTGATTCTGAGGTGTATGTTAATGGAACCATCAGTGATGACGCTGAGGAGCTAAATGCATCCGTCCCTCCAGCTTCCAGACAGCAGTACACTCTTGTTTCTCTTCAGATCGTATAAATCTTTCGCCTTTTACTAAAGATTTCCGTGGAGAGGAACAACAAGAGTTTTGACTAATTTTTTGATGCCCTGCTTCATTGTGGGGCTTCTTAATATGTTAAATAACAATAGTGAATGAGAGCTAGTATGCAACTGAAAATAAATACATGAAATAGCCAAGTTTAGTAATTGCATTTTTACATAGATATAATACGTGTGTATAGTGCATAACATACCTTCTATATTAAGTTTCAGCATTAAAAGTCCTTCTTAGGTAAAAATGCAAACATAAGTCCACCTCCTAATATATTATGATAGATAGATGCTATTACGACCTATTTTAATACTGTAGGTGGATTAAATGTTTAAAACTTAGTATTATTTGGTGACAGCATTTCACATTTAATGTCAAAATATCACACAAAATCTTGTTTTTTTTGTAAAAAAATTGTCCAATATTACCTTGTAGTGATTCTGAGGTGTATGTTAATGGAACCATCAGTGATGACGCTCAGGAGCTAAATGCATCCGTCCCTCCAGCTTCCAGACAGCAGTACACTCTTGTTTCTCTTCAGATCGTATAAATCTTTCGCCTTTTACTAAAGATTTCCGTGGAGAGGAACAACAAGAGTTTTGACTAATTTTTTGATGCCCTGCTTCATTGTGGGGCTTCTTAATATGTTAAATAACAATAGTGAATAAGAGCTAGTATGCAACTTAAAATAAATACATGAAATAGCCAACTTTAGTAATTGCATTTTAACATAGATGTAATACTTGTCTTCTGCCCTCAGCTATATGAGCCTATACAGCCTAGACAGCGAGCTAAACAAAATGGTCCAGGAGTCCGAAGAAGATTTCAGAGTCTTTACTTGCACCATTCTTATTTTGTGAAACTGAAAAAGTACAAAAATAAAGATACATTTCAATCTACTGTACTCTCCTTTTTCACACATTCAAATCATATATTTCATTTAAATGTAAACATTAATCCCGTTTGGTTAGAACTACTGCAAAGTTCTCAGCAATGCTAGCTAGCACATTTCTCAACATTCAGTCTCATAAACCTTACAAACACGAAAAATATGAGTCTAAAGTAACATTAGCACATGTACATAAACTTATTGTGAAGATTAACTTACAGATTGTCCTGTATCAAGCGTTTTCAACGAGCAACACAAACCGCATGTCTTTCTCTGACTTCTACTGTCTGTACAATGACTAAACTGAAAGTAAGTTCCTGATGTAAACAACGATACCTAAATTCGCCACAAGGTGGCAGTATCTTACCATATAACCGGCAGTATAAACCAAAAAGCAAACCAAAAAGCTAGGGACAGAATACTCCCCGCCTGACATCTTAAGGATGTCACCCAAACAAACGTATGCAAAACATTTCAAAAGGATATTGATTGAGTCCACAGTCTCTTAAGCAGTGTCCTTGGACACCAGAAGTACGACTTCATTTATGGGCCGTAAGAAGAGTCTCTGTTCACCCTTGCGCACGACTTTGACCTCTATCTTTCTGACTCTGCCATCATCACTGGGGAAAAGTTCTGTTGACGAGTCCGATGGGCCAGTCATTTCTCTTCTCCTGACCATCCTTCAGCAGGACCACATCTCCTACTTGTAGGTTGGGCCTCGGTGTCCTCCACTTTCGGCGATCTTGGAGCCCACTGATATATTCTTTCCGCCATCTCGCCCAGAAGACCGCAGCCAGGTATTGCACGCGCCGCCACTGCCCTCTCAAGAGGTCACGGCTTTCAAACTGGCCTGGTGGCACTGGTGGCATGCCATGCTTTTGTGTGAGCAGCATGGCGGGAGTGAGAATCATAGGGTGCTCTGGATCTGTGGAGACTGTTGTAAGGGGCCGTGCATTCACTATTGCTGTAACTTCAGCCATGAATGTTACCAGCACCTCATGAGTGAGCTTTGCTTGGCCATGTTGCAGTAGCATCGCATCCAGGATTCGGCGGGCAACTCCTATCATGCGTTCCCAGGATCCGGCCATGTGTGACGCATGAGGAGGATTAAACTGCCACTGGCAACCGTTGTCCTGAAGGTAAGTGTCAATGTTTTTGTTGTGGCATCCCTTCTTGTCAATCTGCAGCTCTTTGCAGGCGCTCACAAAGTTGGTCCCGCAATCAGACCTGAGCAGTTTCGCAGCACCCCTGATCGCAAAGAAACGGCGCAGAGCATTGATGAATGATGATGTGTCCATTGATTCTATGATTTCGATATGTATGGCACGTGTACTCATGCATGCAAAGATGACCGCCCATCTTTTGGCCTCTGCTTGACCTCCCCTTGTCTTTCTTGCTGTGACGGTCCATGGACCAAACACATCCAGACCCACGTATGTGAATGGAGGGTCTGAACATAGTCTGTCCTTAGGAAGGTCAGCCATGAGCTGCTCTTCTTGTCTGCCTCTAAGCCTGCGGCATGTGACACAATTGAAGACGGTCCTACTCACAGCTCTCTTTCCTCCCACAATCCAAAAGCCAGCGGCTCTAACCGCCCCTTCAGTGAAATGTCTGCCCTGGTGGTAGACTTTTTCATGGAAGTGCCTGACTATTAACTCAGTCACATGATGTCTTCTCGGAAGAAGAATAGGATGTGTTTCATCCAAACTCAGTTGAGCTCTTGTTAGTCGACCTCCGACCCGAAGAAGCCCACTAGTGTCCACAAATGGGTTCAGTTTGCTAAGTGAGCTGGACTTTTTCACAGGCTCATGCCGCTCCAAACATTCTAACTCATCAGTGAACATCTCTCTCTGAACAGTGAGAATGACTGTGACTTTAGCCTGATGAAGCTGTTCTTCACCAAGGTTCAAGCTACATTTATGCCAGCCGTGACAGACATTCTCTTGCTTGTCTTTGAAGCACTTCACAATGTGCTGCAGTCTCGCAATGGTTTTTAGCAGAATGGTCCAACTAGAAAATCTTTCAAATCTAGCACTTCCTAGTTTACCTTCAAACAGAGTGGTGGCACAGGTCACGACCTCTGGACGCAGCTCTGGATCCGTGCTGGGCTCCACAAGGGTGTAGGGCTCTTCCTGTGTTTGACTTTGCCTCGAGTCCGTGAGAAAGGCTGGTCCACTCAGCCAAGTGGAGAGAGAGAGCTGTTCAGCGGGCAGCGCTCTCGTGGCATGGTCAGCGGGATTCAGATGAGTGGGCACAAAATGCCACTGGTGTGCCTGCGTAGACCGCTTGATGCGTTGCACGCGGTTATGGACGTAGACATAGAAACGTCTCTTTTCATTAAAGATGTAGCCAAGCACTACTTTTGAATCTGTAAAGAAGTTCACTTCATCCACATCAATGTCTAGCTCCTCTTGAACTAACTCTGCTACTTCCACTGCCAGTACTGCAGCGCAGAGCTCCAGTCTTGGGATGGTGATGTCTGGTTTGGGAGCAAGCTTTGCTCTGCCGAAGAGGAAGCCCACTTCACTGTGGCCATCAGCATTTGTAAGCTTCAAATAAGCAACAGCACCCACTGCTTTTATGGATGCATCACAGAAAATGATTACCTCTTTCCTCTGTGCAGTGGACGAGGGGATCGAGGTGTACATTCTTGGAATGCTCAGCTGCTGCAGGTGCTTTAGAGAATCTTTCCATCTTTCCCAGATGTCCTGCTTTTCCTTTGGCAGCTGTTCATCCCAGTCACAGACGTCAGAAGAGATATCTCTCAGGATGGCGCGACCTTCAATGCTTACAGGAACCGCAAAGCCGAGGGGGTCAAACAGGCTGTTGATGGCCGATAACACTCCACGCTTTGTAAACGGCTTCTCACTGGTGGTCACCTGGAATATGAACAGGTCTGTGGACAAGTCCCATCCTAACCCTAGGGTGCGCTGCATGGATGGAGTGCTTTGTCCAAGGTCCAGGCCCTGCAGCCCAGTGGCTAGATCTTCATCAGGAAAGGCGCCTGTGATAGTTGAACTGTTGGACGAAATCTTGTGCAGGCGTATATTTGACTGTGCCAGCATTTCCTGAGTTCTGTGCAGCACATCAATAGCCTCAGTCTCTGTAGAGAAGGACTTTAGTCCATCATCCACATAAAAGTGGCGTTCAATGAACATCCTTGCATCATTTCCATATTCTTTCTCACCTTCAATGGCCGTTCTCTTTAGCCCATAGATGGCGACTGAGGGTGATGGGCAGTTTCCAAATACATGGACCCTCATTCGAAACTCTGTAATGTTTCCATCCAGGTCATGATTCTGAAACCACAGGAACCGAAGGTAATCTCGGTGCTCCTCTTTGACGATGAAGTTATGGAACATTTGCTCCACGTCTGCCATCACGGCATACGGTTCAAGTCTGAATCGGATGAGCACACCGACCAGAGTGTTATTGAGGTCTGGGCCCTTGAGCAGCACATCATTAAGGGACACATTGTTGCATTGAGCACTCGAGTCAAAGACTATCCGGATCTTTCCCGGCTTTTGCGGATGGTAAATGCCAAAGCTCGGCAGATACCAGCATTCTTGACCAGCGCTAATGGGAGGAGCATGTTCTGCATGGTTCTTGCTAAACATCTTCTCCATGAACTCCACATAATGATTTTTCATCTCTGTGTTCTTTTTCAGTGTCCGACGGAGAGACATCAGACGCTGGACCGCTTGACTTCTGTTGTCTGGCAGGCGCTGCCGAGTGGAACGAAAAGGGAGTGGAGCCACCCAATTATTGGCGTCATCTTTGTGGAATTCTCTGTTCATGATATCCAGAAATGTTTGGTCTTCTGTAGAAAGAGACAGCTTATCATCATCTACTGTTTGCTTGAAGATGAGTTTGCCTACATCATCTTTAGTCTGTGTCTTTTCACCGAGGGGGCAGGTGTTTGTAAACCTCTCCCTGACATGAATTCTGTTCTCACAAGGGGTGAGAAAACTGGGTCGCCCATTTTCAAGTATGCTTGTCTTGAAAGAGTTCACAGTGGGTTTATGAGCTCCTGTAAGGCATACGTCCCCTATGATCACCCACCCTAGATCAAGGCATTGGGCGTAAGGTGCATCATGTGGGCCGTTCACCTGACTGCGTACCTTGTGTGCCCGAATGATATCCCTACCCAGGAGGAGGAGAATCTCTGCAGAGGGATCCAGTGGGGGTATCAGAGACGCAACAGACTTCAGATGAGGGTGATGAGCCGCCGCCTCAGGAGTTGGTATCTCTTTCCTATTATCAGGAATCTGGTTACATTCAGTGAGTGTTGGTAATGGCATTGACACTTTGCCATCTAAGCCCTCAATGACGAACCCATTGGCTCTTCTCCCACTGGTGTTCGTTATGCCAGAGCATGTCTTCATTGTGTAAGGTAGGGCTTCACATTGCACATTAAACATATCAAAAAAGGTAGACCTTGCCAGTGACACATTGCTCTGGTCATCTAACATTGCATACATTTTCTTCTTCTTTTCAGGGAACTTGCTTGGATAAACATAGACCAGGCATATCTTTGAGCATGACTTTCCCTGTAGCCCGTTCCCACATACCTCTGTGCAGCTTGACGAGGTTTCGATGGAGTTTGGCTTGTCCAGCTCCCCGCCTTGACCCTCTGTAGCTGTCTGTGGAACTTTAGCTGACCAGGGTGGAGGACCAGCATGCATTGCAGACACATGGCTATTGCTGTTGCATTCTGAACAGTGAATCTCTGCTTTACAGTCTTTGGCCCTGTGCTCTGTTGATATGCAACATTTATAGCAAATCGAATGCTCTTTGAGTAAAGCTTTTCTCTCATCTAACATCTTCATTCTAAAGCCCCTACATTTAGCAAGTGAATGTGGCTTCTTATGAATGGGACATTGCTTATCTGGGTCAAGAGGTGGCGTATTGGCAGTAGCACCAGGTGTGTCAATCTCTGTTTTGTTTGCTGTGATGGGTGTTTTCATTTTCGTCTGCTTTACTAGCGCTTTTTCAGCTTTGGGATGTGGTGTGCTGTAGCCTTGTAATATAAAGCTGGGGTCTGTTTTCATTTCAGCGTGACTGTTCACGAACTCGACAAAATAAGAAAAGGGTGGATAAATGGCATTGTGTTCTTTCTTGTATCTCGTTCCTTGCTTGATCCACGCCTCTTGGAGATTATTTGGAAGCTTATCTACTATGGGGTTTATTCCTCTCGATGTGTCAAGGAAACCGAGGCCTGGCAGATAACCCTCATTCTTAGCTGCTAGTAGTTCAAGAAGAAGATCAGCAAGCTCTAGCAGTAGGTGGTTGTCTTTGTAGAAGATCCTAGGGAAACTCTCCAGACGTTTGAACAGGGACGCCTCAATGGCTTCGGATGAGCCATAATTCTTGTCCAGCCGTTGCCACAGACGTCGGAGACCTGTCTCTGGATTGTTCACGTGGACTGCTCTAATCCTCAGGGCATGTTGAAGCGACTCCCCGTCAAGCCACTTTGTGAGTAGGTTTAGTTCCTCGCTAGCTTTGAGGGTTTAGTCCTTCGATGCCATTGCAAAACATAGACTTCCAGGATATATAAGTCTCTGGTTTGTTGTCAAAGACCTTGAATCCGGAGGTCAGAAGATCACGGCGTGCTAAGTAGGTGGCGAGATCTGACATTTCTGTTGTTCTTGGGATTGATCTGCCTCGTGAATGTGTGTTGTCTGTTCTAGTGCCTATGTTAAAGACAGGTGGGGGTTGGTAAGGCTGCCATCCAGCGGGGGTCTCTGCAGCCCACCCAGGTGTATACTGAGTAACCGGTTGTGGCACACTGCGATACAGTTCATGTGTTTCAGCGGGCACAGGCTGAGAGTCTCCCTGAGGCAGTTCTTCCCTCTTCAATTCAGGGTGATCACTAAAGTGGGTTTTAATATATTCTTCAATGCGTTTAACTGGTTCAGGCGTTGTTACTGGAATAGCTGGTGTAGTCACTTCTCGGTCATCAGGGCCTTCAGCTGCCTCCTCGAGAACTCTAGCTGCAGCGAGGGCTGCTTCAGCCTCACCCTGCTGCTTATGAGCATTCAGCCTTGCTTCAATCCGTGCCTTTTCGACCTCGATATCGATCTGGCGTCTGGCGAACTCGGCTTTGGTGCGGGCAGCTTCAGCTGTAGCTCGTGCTTGTGCTGCAGCCAGGCTTGCACTTGACTTGCTTGACCGGCGTGAAGATGACGTTTTAGCTGATCCACACTCTGATCTGACCTCCATCTGGGAGATGGGAGGGCTACCATCGACACAGGACATCTTAAACGGTTGGAGATGTAGCTCTTGGTGATTAACTTGACGTGTTGACTAATCTTTTCACTCTTCTGCCCTCAGCTATATGAGCCTATACAGCCTAGACAGCGAGCTAAACAAAATGGTCCAGGAGTCCGAAGAAGATTTCAGAGTCTTTACTTGCACCATTCTTATTTTGTGAAAAGATTGTCCTGTATCAAGCGTTTTCAACGAGCAACACGAACCGCATGTCTTTCTCTGACTTCTACTGTCTGTACAATGACTAAACTGAAAGTAAGTTCCTGATGTAAACAACGATACCTAAATTCGCCACAAGGTGGCAGTATCTTACCATATAACCGGCAGTATAAACCAAAAAGCAAACCAAAAAGCTAGGGACAGAATAACTTGTGTATAGTGCAAAACATACCTTCTATATTAAGTTTTAGCATTAAAAGTCCTTCTTAGGTAGAAATGCAAACATAAGTCCACCCCCTAATATATTATGATAGATGCTATTACAACCTATTTTAATACTGTAGGTGGATTAAATGTTTAAAACTTAGTATTATTTGGTGACAGCATTTCACATTTAATGTCAAAATATCACACAAAATCTTGTTTTTTTTATAAAAAAATTGTCCAATATTACCCTGTAGTGATTCTGAGGTGTATGTTAATGGAACCATCAGTGATGACGCTGAGGAGCTAAATGCATCCGTCCCTCCAGCTTCCAGACAGCAGTACACTCTTGTTTCTCTTCAGATCGTATAAATCTTTCGCCTTTTACTAAAGATTTCCGTGGAGAGGAACAACAAGAGTTTTGACGAATTTTTTGATGCCCTGCTTCATTGTGGGGCTTCTTAATATGTTAAATAACAATAGTGAATAAGAGCTAGTATGCAACTTAAAATAAATACATGAAATAGCCAACTTTAGTAATTGCATTTTAACATAGATGTAATACTTGTGTATAGTGCAAAACATACCTTCTATATTAAGTTTTAGCATTAAAAGTCCTTCTTAGGTAAAAATGCAAACATAAGTCCACCCCCTAATATATTATGATAGATGCTATTACAACCTATTTTAATACTGTAGGTGGATTAAATGTTTAAGACTTAGTAATATTTGGTGACATCATTTCACATTTAATGTCAAAATATCACACAAAATCTTGTTTTTTTTGTAAAAAAATTGTCCAATATTACCTTGTAGTGATTCTGAGGTGTATGTTAATGGAACCATCAGTGATGACGCTGAGGAGCTAAATGCATCCGTCCCTCCAGCTTCCAGACAGCAGTACACTCTTGTTTCTCTTCAGATCGTATAAATCTTTCGCCTTTTACTAAAGATTTCCGTGGAGAGGAACAACAAGAGTTTTGACAAATTTTTTGATGCCCTGCTTCATCGTGGGGCTTCTTAATATGTTACATAACAATAGTGAATAGGAGCTAGTATGCAACTGAAAATAAATACATAAAGTAGCCAAGTTTAGTAATTGCATTTTTACTTGCATAAAGGTAAAACATAGCTTCCATGTTAAGTTTCAGCAATAAAAGCTCTTCTTAGGTAAAAATGCAAACATAAGTCCACCCCCTAATATATTATGATAGATAAATGCTATTACGACCTATTTTAATACTTTAGGTGGATTAAATGTTTAAAACTTAGTATTATTTGGTGACATCATTTCACATTTAATGTCAAAATATCACACAAAATCTTTTTTTGTAAAAAAATTGTCCAATATTACCTTGTAGTGATTCTGAGGTGTATGTTAATGGGACCATCAGTGATGACGCTGAGGAGCTAAATGCATCCGTCCCTCCAGCTTCCAGACAGCAGTACACTCTTGTTTCTCTTCAGATCGTATAAATCTTTCGCCTTTTACTAAAGATTTCCGTGGAGAGGAACAACAAGAGTTTTGACTAATTTTTTGATGCCCTGCTTCATTGTGGGGCTTCTTAATATGTTAAATAACAATAGTGAATAAGAGCTAGTATGCAACTTCATATAAATACATGAAGTAGCCAAGTTTAGTAATTGCATTTTAACATAGATGTAATACTTGTGTATAGTGCATAACATACCTTCTATATTAAGTTTCAGCATTAAAAGTCCATCTTAGGTAAAAATGCAAACATAAGTCCACCCCCTAATATATTATGATAGATAGATGCTATTACGACCTATTTTAATACTTTAGGTGGATTAAAAGTTTAAAACTTAGTATTATTTGGTGACACCTTTCACATTTAATGTCAAAATATCACACAAAATCTTGTTTTTCTTGTAAAAAAATAGTCCAATATTACCTTGTAGTGATTCTGAGGTGTATGTTAATGGGACCATCAGTGATGACGCTGAGGAGCTAAATGCATCCGTCCCTCCAGCTTCCAGACAGCAGTACACTCTTGTTTCTCTTCAGATCGTATAAATCTTTCGCCTTTTACTAAAGATTTCCGTGGAGAGGAACAACAAGAGTTTTGACTAATTTTTTGATGCCCTGCTTCATTGTGGGGCTTCTTAATATGTTAAATAACAATAGTGAATAAGAGCTAGTATGCAACTTAAAATAAATACATGAAATAGCCAAC
This sequence comes from Eupleurogrammus muticus, assembly GCA_036785175.1. Classification (NCBI taxonomy): domain Eukaryota; kingdom Metazoa; phylum Chordata; class Actinopteri; order Scombriformes; family Trichiuridae; genus Eupleurogrammus; species Eupleurogrammus muticus. The sequence goes on from JAYKQN010000008.1 coordinate 21,752,852, forward strand.
TTTAGTAATTGCATTTTAACAAAGATGTAATACTTGTGTATAGTGCAAAACATACCTTCTATATTAAGTTTTAGCATTAAAAGTCCTTCTTAGGTAAAAATGCAAACATAAGTCCACCCCCTAATATATTATGATAGATAAATGCTATTACAACCTATTTTAATACTGTAGGTGGATTAAATGTTTAAAACTTAGTATTATTTGGTGACAGCATTTCACATTTAATGTCAAAATATCACACAAAATCTTGTTTTTTTTATAAAAAAATTGTCCAATATTACCCTGTAGTGATTCTGAGGTGTATGTTAATGGAACCATCAGTGATGACGCTGAGGAGCTAAATGCATCCGTCCCTCCAGCTTCCAGACAGCAGTACACTCTTGTTTCTCTTCAGATTGTATAAATCTTTCGCCTTTTACTAAAGATTTCCGTGGAGAGGAACAACAAGAGTTTTGACGAATTTTTTGATGCCCTGCTTCATTGTGGGGCTTCTTAATATGTTAAATAACAATAGTGAATAAGAGCTAGTATGCAACTGAAAATAAATACATGAAATAGCCAAGTTTAGTAATTGCATTTTAACATAGATATAATACTTGTGTATAGTGCATAACATACCTTCTATATTAAGTTTCAGCATTAAAAGTCCTTCTTAGGTAAAAATGCAAACATAAGTCCACCCCCTAATATATTATGATAGATAGATGCTATTACGACCTATTTTAATACTTTAGGTGGATTAAATGTTTAAAACTTAGTATTATTTGGTGACATTATTTCACATTTAATGTCAAAATATCACACACAATCTTGTTTTTTTTTGTAAAAAAATTGTCCAATATTACCTTGTAGTGATTCTGAGGTGTATGTTAATGGGACCATCAGTGATGACGCTGAGGAGCTAAATGCATCCGTCCCTCCAGCTTCCAGACAGCAGTACACTCTTGTTTCTCTTCAGATCGTATAAATCTTTCGCCTTTTACTAAAGATTTCCGTGGAGAGGAACAACAAGAGTTTTGACTAATTTTTTGATGCCCTGCTTCATTGTGGGGCTTCTTAATATGTTAAATAACAATAGTGAATAAGAGCTAGTATGCAACTTAAAATAAATACATGAAATAGCCAACTTTAGTAATTGCATTTTAACAAAGATGTAATACTTGTGTATAGTGCAAAACATACCTTCTATATTAAGTTTTAGCATTAAAAGTCCTTCTTAGGTAAAAATGCAAACATAAGTCCACCCCCTAATATATTATGATAGATAAATGCTATTACAACCTATTTTAATACTGTAGGTGGATTAAATGTTTAAAACTTAGTATTATTTGGTGACAGCATTTCACATTTAATGTCAAAATATCACACAAAATCTTGTTTTTTTTATAAAAAAATTGTCCAATATTACCCTGTAGTGATTCTGAGGTGTATGTTAATGGAACCATCAGTGATGACGCTGAGGAGCTAAATGCATCCGTCCCTCCAGCTTCCAGACAGCAGTACACTCTTGTTTCTCTTCAGATTGTATAAATCTTTCGCCTTTTACTAAAGATTTCCGTGGAGAGGAACAACAAGAGTTTTGACGAATTTTTTGATGCCCTGCTTCATTGTGGGGCTTCTTAATATGTTAAATAACAATAGTGAATAAGAGCTAGTATGCAACTGAAAATAAATACATGAAATAGCCAAGTTTAGTAATTGCATTTTAACATAGATATAATACTTGTGTATAGTGCATAACATACCTTCTATATTAAGTTTCAGCATTAAAAGTCCTTCTTAGGTAAAAATGCAAACATAAGTCCACCCCCTAATATATTATGATAGATAGATGCTATTACGACCTATTTTAATACTTTAGGTGGATTAAATGTTTAAAACTTAGTATTATTTGGTGACATCATTTCACACTTAATGTCAAAATATCACACAAAATCTTGTTTTTCTTGTAAAAAAATAGTCCAATATTACCTTGTAGTGATTATGAGGTGTATGTTAATGGAACCATCAGTGATGACGCTGAGGAGCTAAATGCATCCGTCCCTCCAGCTTCCAGACAGCAGTACACTCTTGTTTCTCTTCAGATCGTATAAATCTTTCGCCTTTTACTAAAGATTTCCGTGGAGAGGAACAGCAAGAGTTTTGACTAATTTTTTGATGCCCTGCTTCATCGTGGGGCTTCTTAATATGTTAAATAACAATAGTGAATAGGAGCTAGTATGCAACTTAAAATAAAAACATGAAGTAGTTATTGCATTTTTACATAGATATTTTTACATAGATATAATACTTGTGTATAGTGCATAACATACCTTCTATATTAAGTTTCAGCATTAAAAGTCCTTCTTAGGTAAAAATGCAAACATAAGTCCACCCCCTAATATATTATGATAGATAGATGCTATTACAACCTATTTTAATACTGTAGGTGGATTAAATGTTTAAAACTTAGTATTATTTGGTGACAGCATTTCACATTTAATGTCAAAATATCACACAAAATCTTGTTTTTTTTATAAAAAAATTGTCCAATATTACCTTGTAGTGACTCTGAGGTGTATGTTAATGGAACCATCAGTGATGACGCTGAGGAGCTAAATGCATCCGTCCCTCCAGCTTCCAGACAGCAGTACACTCTTGTTTCTCTTCAGATCGTATAAATCTTTCGCCTTTTACTAAAGATTTCCGTGGAGAGGAACAACAAGAGTTTTGACGAATTTTTTGATGCCCTGCTTCATTGTGGGGCTTCTTAATATGTTAAATAACAATAGTGAATAAGAGCTAGTATGCAACTGAAAATAAATACATGAAATAGCCAACTTTAGTAATTGCATTTTAACATAGATGTAATACTTGTGTATAGTGCAAAACATACCTTCTATATTAAGTTTTAGCATTAAAAGTCCTTCTTAGGTAAAAATGCAAACATAAGTCCACCCCCTAATATATTATGATAGATAGATGCTATTACAACCTATTTTAATACTTTAGGTGGATTAAATGTTTAAAACTTAGTATTATTTGGTGACATCATTTCACATTTAATGTCAAAATATCACACAAAATCTTGTTCTTTTTGTAAAAAAAATAGTCCAATATTACCTTGTAGTGATTCTGAGGTGTATGTTAATGGAACCATCAGTGATGACGCTGAGGAACAACAAGAGTTTTGACTAATTTTTTGATGCCCTGCTTCATTGTGGGGCTTCTTAATATGTTAAATAACAATAGTGTATAGGGGCTAGTATGCAACTTCATATAAATACATGAAGTAGCCAAGTTTAGTTATTGCATTTTTACCTGCGTAAAGGTAAAACATAGATTCCATGTTAAGTTTCAGCAATAAAAGCTCTTCTTAGGTAAAAATGCAAACATAAGTCCACCCCCTAATATATTATGATAGATAGATGCTATTACGACCTATTTTAATACTTTAGGTGGATTAAATGTTTAAAACTTAGTATTATTTGGTGACATCATTTCACACTTAATGTCAAAATATCACACAAAATCTTGTTTTTCTTGTAAAAAAATAGTCCAATATTACCTTGTAGTGATTATGAGGTGTATGTTAATGGAACCATCAGTGATGACGCTGAGGAGCTAAATGCATCCGTCCCTCCAGCTTCCAGACAGCAGTACACTCTTGTTTCTCTTCAGATCGTATAAATCTTTCGCCTTTTACTAAAGATTTCCGTGGAGAGGAACAACAAGAGTTTTGACTAATTTTTTGATGCCTTGCTTCATTGTGGGGCTTCTTAATATGTTAAATAACAATAGTGAATAAGAGCTAGTATGCAACTTAAAATAAATACATGAAATAGCCAACTTTAGTAATTGCATTTTAACATAGATGTAATACTTGTGTATAGTGCAAAACATACCTTCTATATTAAGTTTTAGCATTAAAAGTCCTTCTTAGGTAAAAATGCAAACATAAGTCCACCCCCTAATATATTATGATAGATAGATGCTATTACAACCTATTTTAATACTGTAGGTGGATTAAATGTTTAAAACTTAGTATTATTTGGTGACATCATTTCACATTTAATGTCAAAATATCACACAAAATCTTGTTCTTTTTGTAAAAAAAATAGTCCAATATTACCTTGTAGTGATTCTGAGGTGTATGTTAATGGAACCATCAGTGATGACGCTGAGGAGCTAAATGCATCCGCTGAGGAGCTAAATGCATCCGGGCTTCTTAATATGTTAAATAACAATAATGAATAGGAGCTAGTATGCAACTTAAAATAAATACATGAAGTAGCCAAGTTTAGTAATTGCATTTTTACTTGCATAAAGGTAAAACATAGCTTCCATGTTAAGTTTCAGCAATAAAAGCTCTTCTTAGGTAAAAATGCAAACATAAGTCCACCCCCTAATATATTATGATAGATAAATGCTATTACGACCTATTTTAATACTTTAGGTGGATTAAATGTTTAAAACTTAGTATTATTTGGTGACATCATTTCACATTTAATGTCAAAATATCACACAAAATCTTGTTTTTCTTGTAAAAAAATAGTCCAATATTACCCTGTAGTGATTCTGAGGTGTATGTTAATGGGACCATCAGTGATGACGCTGAGGAGCTAAATGCATCCGTCCCTCCAGCTCATTTCACATTTAATGTCAAAATATCACACAAAATCTTGTTCTTTTTGTAAAAAAAATAGTCCAATATTACCTTGTAGTGATTCTGAGGTGTATGTTAATGGAACCATCAGTGATGACGCTGAGGAGCTAAATGCATCCGTCCCTCCAGCTTCCAGACAGCAGTACACTCTTGTTTCTCTTCAGATCGTATAAATCTTTCGCCTTTTACTAAAGATTTCCGTGGAGAGGAACAACAAGAGTTTTGACAAATTTTTTGATGCCCTGCTTCATCGTGGGGCTTCTTAATATGTTACATAACAATAGTGAATAGGAGCTAGTATGCAACTGAAAATAAATACATAAAGTAGCCAAGTTTAGTAATTGCATTTTTACTTGCATAAAGGTAAAACATAGCTTCCATGTTAAGTTTCAGCAATAAAAGCTCTTCTTAGGTAAAAATGCAAACATAAGTCCACCCCCTAATATATTATGATAGATAAATGCTATTACGACCTATTTTAATACTTTAGGTGGATTAAATGTTTAAAACTTAGTATTATTTGGTGACATCATTTCACATTTAATGTCAAAATATCACACAAAATCTTGTTTTTCTTGTAAAAAAATTGTCCAATATTACCTTGTAGTGATTCTGAGGTGTATGTTAATGGGACCATCAGTGATGACGCTGAGGAGCTAAATGCATCCGTCCCTCCAGCTTCCAGACAGCAGTACACTCTTGTTTCTCTTCAGATCGTATAAATCTTTCGCCTTTTACTAAAGATTTCCGTGGAGAGGAACAACAAGAGTTTTGACTAATTTTTTGATGCCCTGCTTCATTGTGGGGCTTCTTAATATGTTAAATAACAATAGTGAATAAGAGCTAGTATGCAACTTCATATAAATACATGAAGTAGCCAAGTTTAGTAATTGCATTTTAACATAGATGTAATACTTGTGTATAGTGCATAACATACCTTCTATATTAAGTTTCAGCATTAAAAGTCCATCTTAGGTAAAAATGCAAACATAAGTCCACCCCCTAATATATAATGATAGATAAATGCTATTACGACCTATTTTAATACTTTAGGTGGATTAAATGTTTAAAACTTAGTATTATTTGGTGACATCATTTCACACTTAATGTCAAAATATCACACAAAATCTTGTTTTTCTTGTAAAAAAATTGTCCAATATTACCTTGTAGTGATTCTGAGGTGTATGTTAATGGAACCATCAGTGATGACGCTGAGGAGCTAAATGCATCCGTCCCTCCAGCTTCCAGACAGCAGTACACTCTTGTTTCTCTTCAGATTGTATAAATCTTTCGCCTTTTACTAAAGATTTCCGTGGAGAGGAACAACAAGAGTTTTGACGAATTTTTTGATGCCCTGCTTCATTGTGGGGCTTCTTAATATGTTAAATAACAATAGTGAATAAGAGCTAGTATGCAACTGAAAATAAATACATGAAATAGCCAAGTTTAGTAATTGCATTTTAACATAGATATAATACTTGTGTATAGTGCATAACATACCTTCTATATTAAGTTTCAGCATTAAAAGTCCTTCTTAGGTAAAAATGCAAACATAAGTCCACCCCCTAATATATTATGATAGATAGATGCTATTACGACCTATTTTAATACTTTAGGTGGATTAAATGTTTAAAACTTAGTATTATTTGGTGACATTATTTCACATTTAATGTCAAAATATCACACACAATCTTGTTTTTTTTTGTAAAAAAATTGTCCAATATTACCTTGTAGTGATTCTGAGGTGTATGTTAATGGGACCATCAGTGATGACGCTGAGGAGCTAAATGCATCCGTCCCTCCAGCTTCCAGACAGCAGTACACTCTTGTTTCTCTTCAGATCGTATAAATCTTTCGCCTTTTACTAAAGATTTCCGTGGAGAGGAACAACAAGAGTTTTGACTAATTTTTTGATGCCCTGCTTCATTGTGGGGCTTCTTAATATGTTAAATAACAATAGTGAATAAGAGCTAGTATGCAACTTAAAATAAATACATGAAATAGCCAACTTTAGTAATTGCATTTTAACAAAGATGTAATACTTGTGTATAGTGCAAAACATACCTTCTATATTAAGTTTTAGCATTAAAAGTCCTTCTTAGGTAAAAATGCAAACATAAGTCCACCCCCTAATATATTATGATAGATAAATGCTATTACAACCTATTTTAATACTGTAGGTGGATTAAATGTTTAAAACTTAGTATTATTTGGTGACAGCATTTCACATTTAATGTCAAAATATCACACAAAATCTTGTTTTTTTTATAAAAAAATTGTCCAATATTACCCTGTAGTGATTCTGAGGTGTATGTTAATGGAACCATCAGTGATGACGCTGAGGAGCTAAATGCATCCGTCCCTCCAGCTTCCAGACAGCAGTACACTCTTGTTTCTCTTCAGATTGTATAAATCTTTCGCCTTTTACTAAAGATTTCCGTGGAGAGGAACAACAAGAGTTTTGACGAATTTTTTGATGCCCTGCTTCATTGTGGGGCTTCTTAATATGTTAAATAACAATAGTGAATAAGAGCTAGTATGCAACTGAAAATAAATACATGAAATAGCCAAGTTTAGTAATTGCATTTTAACATAGATATAATACTTGTGTATAGTGCATAACATACCTTCTATATTAAGTTTCAGCATTAAAAGTCCTTCTTAGGTAAAAATGCAAACATAAGTCCACCCCCTAATATATTATGATAGATAGATGCTATTACGACCTATTTTAATACTTTAGGTGGATTAAATGTTTAAAACTTAGTATTATTTGGTGACATCATTTCACACTTAATGTCAAAATATCACACAAAATCTTGTTTTTCTTGTAAAAAAATAGTCCAATATTACCTTGTAGTGATTATGAGGTGTATGTTAATGGAACCATCAGTGATGACGCTGAGGAGCTAAATGCATCCGTCCCTCCAGCTTCCAGACAGCAGTACACTCTTGTTTCTCTTCAGATCGTATAAATCTTTCGCCTTTTACTAAAGATTTCCGTGGAGAGGAACAACAAGAGTTTTGACTAATTTTTTGATGCCTTGCTTCATTGTGGGGCTTCTTAATATGTTAAATAACAATAGTGAATAAGAGCTAGTATGCAACTTAAAATAAATACATGAAATAGCCAACTTTAGTAATTGCATTTTAACATAGATGTAATACTTGTGTATAGTGCAAAACATACCTTCTATATTAAGTTTTAGCATTAAAAGTCCTTCTTAGGTAAAAATGCAAACATAAGTCCACCCCCTAATATATTATGATAGATAGATGCTATTACAACCTATTTTAATACTGTAGGTGGATTAAATGTTTAAAACTTAGTATTATTTGGTGACATCATTTCACATTTAATGTCAAAATATCACACAAAATCTTGTTCTTTTTGTAAAAAAAATAGTCCAATATTACCTTGTAGTGATTCTGAGGTGTATGTTAATGGAACCATCAGTGATGACGCTGAGGAGCTAAATGCATCCGCTGAGGAGCTAAATGCATCCGGGCTTCTTAATATGTTAAATAACAATAATGAATAGGAGCTAGTATGCAACTTAAAATAAATACATGAAGTAGCCAAGTTTAGTAATTGCATTTTTACTTGCATAAAGGTAAAACATAGCTTCCATGTTAAGTTTCAGCAATAAAAGCTCTTCTTAGGTAAAAATGCAAACATAAGTCCACCCCCTAATATATTATGATAGATAAATGCTATTACGACCTATTTTAATACTTTAGGTGGATTAAATGTTTAAAACTTAGTATTATTTGGTGACATCATTTCACATTTAATGTCAAAATATCACACAAAATCTTGTTTTTCTTGTAAAAAAATAGTCCAATATTACCCTGTAGTGATTCTGAGGTGTATGTTAATGGGACCATCAGTGATGACGCTGAGGAGCTAAATGCATCCGTCCCTCCAGCTCATTTCACATTTAATGTCAAAATATCACACAAAATCTTGTTCTTTTTGTAAAAAAAATAGTCCAATATTACCTTGTAGTGATTCTGAGGTGTATGTTAATGGAACCATCAGTGATGACGCTGAGGAGCTAAATGCATCCGCTGAGGAGCTAAATGCATCCGGGCTTCTTAATATGTTAAATAACAATAATGAATAGGAGCTAGTATGCAACTTAAAATAAATACATGAAGTAGCCAAGTTTAGTAATTGCATTTTTACTTGCATAAAGGTAAAACATAGCTTCCATGTTAAGTTTCAGCAATAAAAGCTCTTCTTAGGTAAAAATGCAAACATAAGTCCACCCCCTAATATATTATGATAGATAAATGCTATTACGACCTATTTTAATACTTTAGGTGGATTAAATGTTTAAAACTTAGTATTATTTGGTGACATCATTTCACACTTAATGTCAAAATATCACACAAAATCTTGTTTTTCTTGTAAAAAAAATAGTCCAATATTACCTTGTAGTGATTCTGAGGTGTATGTTAATGAAACCATCAGTGATGACGCTGAGGAGCTAAATGCATCCGTCCCTCCAGCTTCCAGACAGCAGTACACTCTTGTTTCTCTTCAGATCGTATAAATCTTTCGCCTTTTACTAAAGATTTCCGTGGAGAGGAACAACAAGAGTTTTGACTAATTTTTTGATGCCCTGCTTCATTGTGGGGCTTCTTAATATGTTAAATAACAATAGTGAATAAGAGCTAGTATGCAACTTAAAATAAATACATGAAATAGCCAACTTTAGTAATTGCATTTTAACATAGATGTAATACTTGTGTATAGTGCAAAACATACCTTCTATATTAAGTTTTAGCATTAAAAGTCCTTCTTAGGTAAAAATGCAAACATAAGTCCACCCCCTAATATATTATGATAGATAAATGCTATTACGACCTATTTTAATACTGTAGGTGGATTAAATGTTTAAAACTTAGTATTATTTGGTGACATCATTTCACATTTATTGTCAAAATATCACACACAATCTTGTTTTTTTTAATAAAAAAATTGTCCAATATTACCTTGTAGTGATTCTGAGGTGTATGTTAATGGAACCATCAGTGATGACGCTGAGGAGCTAAATGCATCCGTCCCTCCAGCTTCCAGACAGCAGTACACTCTTGTTTCTCTTCAGATCGTATAAATCTTTCGCCTTTTACTAAAGATTTCCGTGGAGAGGAACAACAAGAGTTTTGACTAATTTTTTGATGCCCTGCTTCATTGTGGGGCTTCTTAATATGTTAAATAACAATAGTGAATAAGAGCTAGTATGCAACTTAAAATAAATACATGAAATAGCCAACTTTAGTAATTGCATTTTAACATAGATGTAATACTTGTGTATAGTGCAAAACATACCTTCTATATTAAGTTTTAGCATTAAAAGTCCTTCTTAGGTAGAAATGCAAACATAAGTCCACCCCCTAATATATTATGATAGATGCTATTACAACCTATTTTAATACTGTAGGTGGATTAAATGTTTAAAACTTAGTATTATTTGGTGACAGCATTTCACATTTAATGTCAAAATATCACACAAAATCTTGTTTTTTTTATAAAAAAATTGTCCAATATTACCCTGTAGTGATTCTGAGGTGTATGTTAATGGAACCATCAGTGATGACGCTGAGGAGCTAAATGCATCCGTCCCTCCAGCTTCCAGACAGCAGTACACTCTTGTTTCTCTTCAGATCGTATAAATCTTTCGCCTTTTACTAAAGATTTCCGTGGAGAGGAACAACAAGAGTTTTGACTAATTTTTTGATGCCCTGCTTCATTGTGGGGCTTCTTAATATGTTAAATAACAATAGTGAATAAGAGGTAGTATGCAACTTAAAATAAATGCATGAAATAGCCAACTTTAGTAATTGCATTTTAACATAGATGTAATACTTGTGTATAGTGCAAAACATACCTTCTATATTAAGTTTCAGCATTTAAAGTCCTTCTTAGGTAGAAATGCAAACATAAGTCCACCCCCTAATATATTATGATAGATAAATGCTATTACGACCTATTTTAATACTGTAGGTGGATTAAGTGTTTAAAACTTAGTATTATATGGTGACATCATTTCACATTTAATGTCAAAATATCACACAAAATCTTGTTTTTTTGTAAAAAAATTGTCCAATATTACCCTGTAGTGATTCTGAGGTGTATGTTAATGGAACCATCAGTGATGACGCTGAGGAGCTAAATGCATCCGTCCCTCCAGCTTCCAGACAGCAGTACACTCTTGTTTCTCTTCAGATCGTATAAATCTTTCGCCTTTTACTAAAGATTTCCGTGGAGAGGAACAACAAGAGTTTTGACTAATTTTTTGATGCCCTGCTTCATTGTGGGGCTTCTTAATATGTTAAATAACAATAGTGAATGAGAGCTAGTATGCAACTGAAAATAAATACATGAAATAGCCAAGTTTAGTAATTGCATTTTTACATAGATATAATACGTGTGTATAGTGCATAACATACCTTCTATATTAAGTTTCAGCATTAAAAGTCCTTCTTAGGTAAAAATGCAAACATAAGTCCACCTCCTAATATATTATGATAGATAGATGCTATTACGACCTATTTTAATACTGTAGGTGGATTAAATGTTTAAAACTTAGTATTATTTGGTGACAGCATTTCACATTTAATGTCAAAATATCACACAAAATCTTGTTTTTTTGTAAAAAAATTGTCCAATATTACCTTGTAGTGATTCTGAGGTGTATGTTAATGGAACCATCAGTGATGACGCTCAGGAGCTAAATGCATCCGTCCCTCCAGCTTCCAGACAGCAGTACACTCTTGTTTCTCTTCAGATCGTATAAATCTTTCGCCTTTTACTAAAGATTTCCGTGGAGAGGAACAACAAGAGTTTTGACTAATTTTTTGATGCCCTGCTTCATTGTGGGGCTTCTTAATATGTTAAATAACAATAGTGAATAAGAGCTAGTATGCAACTTAAAATAAATACATGAAATAGCCAACTTTAGTAATTGCATTTTAACATAGATGTAATACTTGTGTATAGTGCAAAACATACCTTCTATATTAAGTTTTAGCATTAAAAGTCCTTCTTAGGTAGAAATGCAAACATAAGTCCACCCCCTAATATATTATGATAGATGCTATTACAACCTATTTTAATACTGTAGGTGGATTAAATGTTTAAAACTTAGTATTATTTGGTGACAGCATTTCACATTTAATGTCAAAATATCACACAAAATCTTGTTTTTTTTATAAAAAAATTGTCCAATATTACCCTGTAGTGATTCTGAGGTGTATGTTAATGGAACCATCAGTGATGACGCTGAGGAGCTAAATGCATCCGCTGAGGAGCTAAATGCATCCGGGCTTCTTAATATGTTAAATAACAATAATGAATAGGAGCTAGTATGCAACTTAAAATAAATACATGAAGTAGCCAAGTTTAGTAATTGCATTTTTACTTGCATAAAGGTAAAACATAGCTTCCATGTTAAGTTTCAGCAATAAAAGCTCTTCTTAGGTAAAAATGCAAACATAAGTCCACCCCCTAATATATTATGATAGATAAATGCTATTACGACCTATTTTAATACTTTAGGTGGATTAAATGTTTAAAACTTAGTATTATTTGGTGACATCATTTCACATTTAATGTCAAAATATCACACAAAATCTTGTTTTTCTTGTAAAAAAATAGTCCAATATTACCCTGTAGTGATTCTGAGGTGTATGTTAATGGGACCATCAGTGATGACGCTGAGGAGCTAAATGCATCCGTCCCTCCAGCTCATTTCACATTTAATGTCAAAATATCACACAAAATCTTGTTCTTTTTGTAAAAAAAATAGTCCAATATTACCTTGTAGTGATTCTGAGGTGTATGTTAATGGAACCATCAGTGATGACGCTGAGGAGCTAAATGCATCCGTCCCTCCAGCTTCCAGACAGCAGTACACTCTTGTTTCTCTTCAGATCGTATAAATCTTTCGCCTTTTACTAAAGATTTCCGTGGAGAGGAACAACAAGAGTTTTGACAAATTTTTTGATGCCCTGCTTCATCGTGGGGCTTCTTAATATGTTACATAACAATAGTGAATAGGAGCTAGTATGCAACTGAAAATAAATACATAAAGTAGCCAAGTTTAGTAATTGCATTTTTACTTGCATAAAGGTAAAACATAGCTTCCATGTTAAGTTTCAGCAATAAAAGCTCTTCTTAGGTAAAAATGCAAACATAAGTCCACCCCCTAATATATTATGATAGATAAATGCTATTACGACCTATTTTAATACTTTAGGTGGATTAAATGTTTAAAACTTAGTATTATTTGGTGACATCATTTCACATTTAATGTCAAAATATCACACAAAATCTTGTTTTTCTTGTAAAAAAATTGTCCAATATTACCTTGTAGTGATTCTGAGGTGTATGTTAATGGGACCATCAGTGATGACGCTGAGGAGCTAAATGCATCCGTCCCTCCAGCTTCCAGACAGCAGTACACTCTTGTTTCTCTTCAGATCGTATAAATCTTTCGCCTTTTACTAAAGATTTCCGTGGAGAGGAACAACAAGAGTTTTGACTAATTTTTTGATGCCCTGCTTCATTGTGGGGCTTCTTAATATGTTAAATAACAATAGTGAATAAGAGCTAGTATGCAACTTCATATAAATACATGAAGTAGCCAAGTTTAGTAATTGCATTTTAACATAGATGTAATACTTGTGTATAGTGCATAACATACCTTCTATATTAAGTTTCAGCATTAAAAGTCCATCTTAGGTAAAAATGCAAACATAAGTCCACCCCCTAATATATAATGATAGATAAATGCTATTACGACCTATTTTAATACTTTAGGTGGATTAAATGTTTAAAACTTAGTATTATTTGGTGACATCATTTCACACTTAATGTCAAAATATCACACAAAATCTTGTTTTTCTTGTAAAAAAATTGTCCAATATTACCTTGTAGTGATTATGAGGTGTATGTTAATGGAACCATCAGTGATGACGCTGAGGAGCTAAATGCATCCGTCCCTCCAGCTTCCAGACAGCAGTACACTCTTGTTTCTCTTCAGATCGTATAAATCTTTCGCCTTTTACTAAAGATTTCCGTGGAGAGGAACAACAAGAGTTTTGACGAATTTTTTGATGCCCTGCTTCATTGTGGGGCTTCTTAATATGTTAAATAACAATAGTGAATAAGAGCTAGTATGCAACTTAAAATAAATACATGAAGTAGCCAAGTTTAGTAATTGCATTTTTACCTGCGTAAAGGTAAAACATAGCTTCCATGTTAAGTTTCAGCAATAAAAGCTCTTCTTAGGTAAAAATGCAAACATAAGTCCACCCCCTAATATATTATGATAGATAGATGCTATTACGACCTATTTTAATACTTTAGGTGGATTAAAAGTTTAAAACTTAGTATTATTTGGTGACACCTTTCACATTTAATGTCAAAATATCACACAAAATCTTGTTTTTCTTGTAAAAAAATAGTCCAATATTACCTTGTAGTGATTCTGAGGTGTATGTTAATGGGACCATCAGTGATGACGCTGAGGAGCTAAATGCATCCGTCCCTCCAGCTTCCAGACAGCAGTACACTCTTGTTTCTCTTCAGATCGTATAAATCTTTCGCCTTTTACTAAAGATTTCCGTGGAGAGGAACAACAAGAGTTTTGACTAATTTTTTGATGCCCTGCTTCATTGTGGGGCTTCTTAATATGTTAAATAACAATAGTGAATAAGAGCTAGTATGCAACTTAAAATAAATACATGAAATAGCCAACTTTAGTAATTGCATTTTAACAAAGATGTAATACTTGTGTATAGTGCAAAACATACCTTCTATATTAAGTTTTAGCATTAAAAGTCCTTCTTAGGTAAAAATGCAAACATAAGTCCACCCCCTAATATATTATGATAGATAAATGCTATTACAACCTATTTTAATACTGTAGGTGGATTAAATGTTTAAAACTTAGTATTATTTGGTGACAGCATTTCACATTTAATGTCAAAATATCACACAAAATCTTGTTTTTTTCATAAAAAAATTGTCCAATATTACCCTGTAGTGATTCTGAGGTGTATGTTAATGGAACCATCAGTGATGACGCTGAGGAGCTAAATGCATCCGTCCCTCCAGCTTCCAGACAGCAGTACACTCTTGTTTCTCTTCAGATTGTATAAATCTTTCGCCTTTTACTAAAGATTTCCGTGGAGAGGAACAACAAGAGTTTTGACGAATTTTTTGATGCCCTGCTTCATTGTGGGGCTTCTTAATATGTTAAATAACAATAGTGAATAAGAGCTAGTATGCAACTGAAAATAAATACATGAAATAGCCAAGTTTAGTAATTGCATTTTAACATAGATATAATACTTGTGTATAGTGCATAACATACCTTCTATATTAAGTTTCAGCATTAAAAGTCCTTCTTAGGTAAAAATGCAAACATAAGTCCACCCCCTAATATATTATGATAGATAGATGCTATTACGACCTATTTTAATACTTTAGGTGGATTAAATGTTTAAAACTTAGTATTATTTGGTGACATTATTTCACATTTAATGTCAAAATATCACACACAATCTTGTTTTTTTTTGTAAAAAAATTGTCCAATATTACCTTGTAGTGATTCTGAGGTGTATGTTAATGGGACCATCAGTGATGACGCTGAGGAGCTAAATGCATCCGTCCCTCCAGCTTCCAGACAGCAGTACACTCTTGTTTCTCTTCAGATCGTATAAATCTTTCGCCTTTTACTAAAGATTTCCGTGGAGAGGAACAACAAGAGTTTTGACTAATTTTTTGATGCCCTGCTTCATTGTGGGGCTTCTTAATATGTTAAATAACAATAGTGAATAAGAGCTAGTATGCAACTTAAAATAAATACATGAAATAGCCAACTTTAGTAATTGCATTTTAACAAAGATGTAATACTTGTGTATAGTGCAAAACATACCTTCTATATTAAGTTTTAGCATTAAAAGTCCTTCTTAGGTAAAAATGCAAACATAAGTCCACCCCCTAATATATTATGATAGATAAATGCTATTACAACCTATTTTAATACTGTAGGTGGATTAAATGTTTAAAACTTAGTATTATTTGGTGACAGCATTTCACATTTAATGTCAAAATATCACACAAAATCTTGTTTTTTTTATAAAAAAATTGTCCAATATTACCCTGTAGTGATTCTGAGGTGTATGTTAATGGAACCATCAGTGATGACGCTGAGGAGCTAAATGCATCCGTCCCTCCAGCTTCCAGACAGCAGTACACTCTTGTTTCTCTTCAGATTGTATAAATCTTTCGCCTTTTACTAAAGATTTCCGTGGAGAGGAACAACAAGAGTTTTGACGAATTTTTTGATGCCCTGCTTCATTGTGGGGCTTCTTAATATGTTAAATAACAATAGTGAATAAGAGCTAGTATGCAACTGAAAATAAATACATGAAATAGCCAAGTTTAGTAATTGCATTTTAACATAGATATAATACTTGTGTATAGTGCATAACATACCTTCTATATTAAGTTTCAGCATTAAAAGTCCTTCTTAGGTAAAAATGCAAACATAAGTCCACCCCCTAATATATTATGATAGATAGATGCTATTACGACCTATTTTAATACTTTAGGTGGATTAAATGTTTAAAACTTAGTATTATTTGGTGACATCATTTCACACTTAATGTCAAAATATCACACAAAATCTTGTTTTTCTTGTAAAAAAATAGTCCAATATTACCTTGTAGTGATTATGAGGTGTATGTTAATGGAACCATCAGTGATGACGCTGAGGAGCTAAATGCATCCGTCCCTCCAGCTTCCAGACAGCAGTACACTCTTGTTTCTCTTCAGATCGTATAAATCTTTCGCCTTTTACTAAAGATTTCCGTGGAGAGGAACAACAAGAGTTTTGACGAATTTTTTGATGCCCTGCTTCATTGTGGGGCTTCTTAATATGTTAAATAACAATAGTGAATGAGAGCTAGTATGCAACTGAAAATAAATACATGAAATAGCCAAGTTTAGTAATTGCATTTTTACATAGATATAATACGTGTGTATAGTGCATAACATACCTTCTATATTAAGTTTCAGCATTAAAAGTCCTTCTTAGGTAAAAATGCAAACATAAGTCCACCTCCTAATATATTATGATAGATAGATGCTATTACGACCTATTTTAATACTGTAGGTGGATTAAATGTTTAAAACTTAGTATTATTTGGTGACAGCATTTCACATTTAATGTCAAAATATCACACAAAATCTTGTTTTTTTGTAAAAAAATTGTCCAATATTACCTTGTAGTGATTCTGAGGTGTATGTTAATGGAACCATCAGTGATGACGCTCAGGAGCTAAATGCATCCGTCCCTCCAGCTTCCAGACAGCAGTACACTCTTGTTTCTCTTCAGATCGTATAAATCTTTCGCCTTTTACTAAAGATTTCCGTGGAGAGGAACAACAAGAGTTTTGACTAATTTTTTGATGCCCTGCTTCATTGTGGGGCTTCTTAATATGTTAAATAACAATAGTGAATAAGAGCTAGTATGCAACTTAAAATAAATACATGAAATAGCCAACTTTAGTAATTGCATTTTAACATAGATGTAATACTTGTGTATAGTGCAAAACATACCTTCTATATTAAGTTTTAGCATTAAAAGTCCTTCTTAGGTAGAAATGCAAACATAAGTCCACCCCCTAATATATTATGATAGATGCTATTACAACCTATTTTAATACTGTAGGTGGATTAAATGTTTAAAACTTAGTATTATTTGGTGACAGCATTTCACATTTAATGTCAAAATATCACACAAAATCTTGTTTTTTTTATAAAAAAATTGTCCAATATTACCCTGTAGTGATTCTGAGGTGTATGTTAATGGAACCATCAGTGATGACGCTGAGGAGCTAAATGCATCCGTCCCTCCAGCTTCCAGACAGCAGTACACTCTTGTTTCTCTTCAGATCGTATAAATCTTTCGCCTTTTACTAAAGATTTCCGTGGAGAGGAACAACAAGAGTTTTGACGAATTTTTTGATGCCCTGCTTCATTGTGGGGCTTCTTAATATGTTAAATAACAATAGTGAATAGGAGCTAGTATGCAACTTAAAATAAATACATGAAATAGCCAACTTTAGTAATTGCATTTTAACATAGATGTAATACTTGTGTATAGTGCAAAACATACCTTCTATATTAAGTTTTAGCATTAAAAGTCCTTCTTAGGTAAAAATGCAAACATAAGTCCACCCCCTAATATATTATGATAGATGCTATTACAACCTATTTTAATACTGTAGGTGGATTAAATGTTTAAAACTTAGTAATATTTGGTGACATCATTTCACATTTAATGTCAAAATATCACACAAAATCTTGTTTTTTTTGTAAAAAAATTGTCCAATATTACCTTGTAGTGATTCTGAGGTGTATGTTAATGGAACCATCAGTGATGACGCTGAGGAGCTAAATGCATCCGTCCCTCCAGCTTCCAGACAGCAGTACACTCTTGTTTCTCTTCAGATCGTATAAATCTTTCGCCTTTTACTAAAGATTTCCGTGGAGAGGAACAACAAGAGTTTTGACAAATTTTTTGATGCCCTGCTTCATCGTGGGGCTTCTTAATATGTTACATAACAATAGTGAATAGGAGCTAGTATGCAACTGAAAATAAATACATAAAGTAGCCAAGTTTAGTAATTGCATTTTTACATAGATATAATACTTGCGTAAAGGTAAAACATACCTTCTATATTAAGTTTTAGCATTAAAAGTCCTTCTTAGGTAAAAATGCAAACATAAGTCCACCCCCTAATATATTATGATAGATAAATGCTATTACGACCTATTTTAATACTGTAGGTGGATTAAATGTTTAAAACTTAGTATTATTTGGTGACATCATTTCACATTTAATGTCAAAATATCACACAAAATCTTGTTTTTTTGGTAAAAAAAATTGTCCAATATTACCTTGTAGTGATTCTGAGGTGTATGTTAATGGAACCATCAGTGATGACGCTGAGGAGCTAAATGCATCCGTCCCTCCAGCTTCCAGACAGCAGTACACTCTTGTTTCTCTTCAGATCGTATAAATCTTTCGCCTTTTACTAAAGATTTCCGTGGAGAGGAACAACAAGAGTTTTGACTAATTTTTTGATGCCCTGCTTCATTGTGGGGCTTCTTAATATGTTAAATAACAATAATGAATAGGAGCTAGTATGCAACTTAAAATAAATACATGAAGTAGCCAAGTTTAGTAATTGCATTTTTACTTGCATAAAGGTAAAACATAGCTTCCATGTTAAGTTTCAGCAATAAAAGCTCTTCTTAGGTAAAAATGCAAACATAAGTCCACCCCCTAATATATTATGATAGATAAATGCTATTACGACCTATTTTAATACTTTAGGTGGATTAAATGTTTAAAACTTAGTATTATTTGGTGACATCATTTCACATTTAATGTCAAAATATCACACAAAATCTTGTTTTTCTTGTAAAAAAATAGTCCAATATTACCTTGTAGTGATTCTGAGGTGTATGTTAATGGGACCATCAGTGATGACGCTGAGGAGCTAAATGCATCCGTCCCTCCAGCTTCCAGACAGCAGTACACTCTTGTTTCTCTTCAGATCGTATAAATCTTTCGCCTTTTACTAAAGATTTCCGTGGAGAGGAACAACAAGAGTTTTGACTAATTTTTTGATGCCCTGCTTCATTGTGGGGCTTCTTAATATGTTAAATAACAATAGTGAATAGGAGCTAGTATGCAACTGAAAATAAATACATGAAATAGCCAAGTTTAGTAATTGCATTTTAACATAGATATAATACGTGTGTATAGTGCATAACATACCTTCTATATTAAGTTTTAGCATTAAAAGTCCATCTTAGGTAAAAATGCAAACATAAGTCCACCCCCGAATATATTATGATAGATAAATGCTATTACGACCTTTTTTAATACTGTAGGTGGATTAAATGTTTAAAACTTAGTATTATTTGGTGACAGCATTTCACATTTAATGTCAAAATATCACACAAAATCTTGTTTTTTTTATAAAAAAATTGTCCAATATTACCCTGTAGTGATTCTGAGGTGTATGTTAATGGAACCATCAGTGATGACGCTGAGGAGCTAAATGCATCCGTCCCTCCAGCTTCCAGACAGCAGTACACTCTTGTTTCTCTTCAGATCGTATAAATCTTTCGCCTTTTACTAAAGATTTCCGTGGAGAGGAACAACAAGAGTTTTGACTAATTTTTTGATGCCCTGCTTCATTGTGGGGCTTCTTAATATGTTAAATAACAATAGTGAATAAGAGCTAGTATGCAACTGAAAATAAATACATGAAATAGCCAAGTTTAGTAATTGCATTTTAACATAGATATAATACTTGTGTATAGTGCATAACATACCTTCTATATTAAGTTTCAGCATTAAAAGTCCATCTTAGGTAAAAATGCAAACATAAGTCCACCCCCTAATATATAATGATAGATAAATGCTATTACGACCTATTTTAATACTTTAGGTGGATTAAATGTTTAAAACTTAGTATTATTTGGTGACATCATTTCACACTTAATGTCAAAATATCACACAAAATCTTGTTTTTCTTGTAAAAAAATAGTCCAATATTACCTTGTAGTGATTCTGAGGTGTATGTTAATGGAACCATCAGTGATGACGCTGAGGAGCTAAATGCATCCGTCCCTCCAGCTTCCAGACAGCAGTACACTCTTGTTTCTCTTCAGATCGTATAAATCTTTCGCCTTTTACTAAAGATTTCCGTGGAGAGGAACAACAAGAGTTTTGACTAATTTTTTGATGCCCTGCTTCATTGTGGGGCTTCTTAATATGTTAAATAACAATAGTGAATAAGAGCTAGTATGCAACTGAAAATAAATACATGAAATAGCCAAGTTTAGTAATTGCATTTTTACATAGATATAATACTTGTGTATAGTGCAAAACATACCTTCTATATTAAGTTTTAGCATTAAAAGTCCTTCTTAGGTAAAAATGCAAACATAAGTCCACCCCCTAATATATTATGATAGATAAATGCTATTACGACCTATTTTAATACTGTAGGTGGATTAAGTGTTTAAAACTTAGTATTATATGGTGACATCATTTCACATTTAATGTCAAAATATCACACAAAATCTTTTTTTGTAAAAAAATAGTCCAATATTACCTTGTAGTGATTCTGAGGTGTATGTTAATGGGACCATCAGTGATGACGCTGAGGAGCTAAATGCATCCGTCCCTCCAGCTTCCAGACAGCAGTACACTCTTGTTTCTCTTCAGATCGTATAAATCTTTCGCCTTTTACTAAAGATTTCCGTGGAGAGGAACAACAAGAGTTTTGACTAATTTTTTGATGCCCTGCTTCATTGTGGGGCTTCTTAATATGTTAAATAACAATAGTGAATAAGAGCTAGTATGCAACTTAAAATAAATACATGAAATAGCCAACTTTAGTAATTGCATTTTAACATAGATGTAATACTTGTGTATAGTGCAAAACATACCTTCTATATTAAGTTTTAGCATTAAAAGTCCTTCTTAGGTAGAAATGCAAACATAAGTCCACCCCCTAATATATTATGATAGATGCTATTACAACCTATTTTAATACTGTAGGTGGATTAAATGTTTAAAACTTAGTATTATTTGGTGACAGCATTTCACATTTAATGTCAAAATATCACACAAAATCTTGTTTTTTTTATAAAAAAATTGTCCAATATTACCCTGTAGTGATTCTGAGGTGTATGTTAATGGAACCATCAGTGATGACGCTGAGGAGCTAAATGCATCCGTCCCTCCAGCTTCCAGACAGCAGTACACTCTTGTTTCTCTTCGGATCGTATAAATCTTTCGCCTTTTACTAAAGATTTCCGTGGAGAGGAACAACAAGAGTTTTGACGAATTTTTTGATGCCCTGCTTCATTGTGGGGCTTCTTAATATGTTAAATAACAATAGTGAATAAGAGCTAGTATGCAACTTAAAATAAATACATGAAGTAGCCAAGTTTAGTAATTGCATTTTTACCTGCGTAAAGGTAAAACATAGCTTCCATGTTAAGTTTCAGCATTAAAAGCTCTTCTTAGGTAAAAATGCAAACATAAGTCCACCCCCTAATATATTATGATAGATAGATGCTATTACGACCTATTTTAATACTTTAGGTGGATTAAAAGTTTAAAACTTAGTATTATTTGGTGACAGCATTTCACATTTAATGTCAAAATATCACACAAAATCTTGTTTTTTTTATAAAAAAATTGTCCAATATTACCCTGTAGTGATTCTGAGGTGTATGTTAATGGAACCATCAGTGATGACGCTGAGGAGCTAAATGCATCCGTCCCTCCAGCTTCCAGACAGCAGTACACTCTTGTTTCTCTTCAGATCGTATAAATCTTTCGCCTTTTACTAAAGATTTCCGTGGAGAGGAACAACAAGAGTTTTGACGAATTTTTTGATGCCCTGCTTCATTGTGGGGCTTCTTAATATGTTAAATAACAATAGTGAATAAGAGCTAGTATGCAACTTAAAATAAATACATGAAATAGCCAACTTTAGTAATTGCATTTTAACAAAGATGTAATACTTGTGTATAGTGCAAAACATACCTTCTATATTAAGTTTTAGCATTAAAAGTCCTTCTTAGGTAAAAATGCAGACATAAGTCCACCCCCTAATATATTATGATAGATAAATGCTATTACAACCTATTTTAATACTGTAGGTGGATTAAATGTTTAAAACTTAGTATTATTTGGTGACAGCATTTCACATTTAATGTCAAAATATCACACAAAATCTTGTTTTTTTTATAAAAAAATTGTCCAATATTACCCTGTAGTGATTCTGAGGTGTATGTTAATGGAACCATCAGTGATGACGCTGAGGAGCTAAATGCATCCGTCCCTCCAGCTTCCAGACAGCAGTACACTCTTGTTTCTCTTCAGATTGTATAAATCTTTCGCCTTTTACTAAAGATTTCCGTGGAGAGGAACAACAAGAGTTTTGACGAATTTTTTGATGCCCTGCTTCATTGTGGGGCTTCTTAATATGTTAAATAACAATAGTGAATAAGAGCTAGTATGCAACTGAAAATAAATACATGAAATAGCCAAGTTTAGTAATTGCATTTTAACATAGATATAATACGTGTGTATAGTGCATAACATACCTTCTATATTAAGTTTTAGCATTAAAAGTCCTTCTTAGGTAGAAATGCAAACATAAGTCCACCCCCTAATATATTATGATAGATGCTATTACAACCTATTTTAATACTGTAGGTGGATTAAATGTTTAAAACTTAGTATTATTTGGTGACAGCATTTCACATTTAATGTCAAAATATCACACAAAATCTTGTTTTTTTTATAAAAAAATTGTCCAATATTACCCTGTAGTGATTCTGAGGTGTATGTTAATGGAACCATCAGTGATGACGCTGAGGAGCTAAATGCATCCGTCCCTCCAGCTTCCAGACAGCAGTACACTCTTGTTTCTCTTCGGATCGTATAAATCTTTCGCCTTTTACTAAAGATTTCCGTGGAGAGGAACAACAAGAGTTTTGACGAATTTTTTGATGCCCTGCTTCATTGTGGGGCTTCTTAATATGTTAAATAACAATAGTGAATAAGAGCTAGTATGCAACTTAAAATAAATACATGAAGTAGCCAAGTTTAGTAATTGCATTTTTACCTGCGTAAAGGTAAAACATAGCTTCCATGTTAAGTTTCAGCAATAAAAGCTCTTCTTAGGTAAAAATGCAAACATAAGTCCACCCCCTAATATATTATGATAGATAGATGCTATTACGACCTATTTTAATACTTTAGGTGGATTAAAAGTTTAAAACTTAGTATTATTTGGTGACACCTTTCACATTTAATGTCAAAATATCACACAAAATCTTGTTTTTCTTGTAAAAAAATAGTCCAATATTACCTTGTAGTGATTCTGAGGTGTATGTTAATGGAACCATCAGTGATGACGCTGAGGAGCTAAATGCATCCGTCCCTCCAGCTTCCAGACAGCAGTACACTCTTGTTTCTCTTCAGATCGTATAAATCTTTCGCCTTTTACTAAAGATTTCCGTGGAGAGGAACAACAAGAGTTTTGACGAATTTTTTGATGCCCTGCTTCATTGTGGGGCTTCTTAATATGTTAAATAACAATAGTGAATAAGAGCTAGTATGCAACTTAAAATAAATACATGAAATAGCCAACTTTAGTAATTGCATTTTAACAAAGATGTAATACTTGTGTATAGTGCAAAACATACCTTCTATATTAAGTTTTAGCATTAAAAGTCCTTCTTAGGTAAAAATGCAGACATAAGTCCACCCCCTAATATATTATGATAGATAAATGCTATTACAACCTATTTTAATACTGTAGGTGGATTAAATGTTTAAAACTTAGTATTATTTGGTGACAGCATTTCACATTTAATGTCAAAATATCACACAAAATCTTGTTTTTTTTATAAAAAAATTGTCCAATATTACCCTGTAGTGATTCTGAGGTGTATGTTAATGGAACCATCAGTGATGACGCTGAGGAGCTAAATGCATCCGTCCCTCCAGCTTCCAGACAGCAGTACACTCTTGTTTCTCTTCAGATCGTATAAATCTTTCGCCTTTTACTAAAGATTTCCGTGGAGAGGAACAACAAGAGTTTTGACGAATTTTTTGATGCCCTGCTTCATTGTGGGGCTTCTTAATATGTTAAATAACAATAGTGAATAAGAGCTAGTATGCAACTGAAAATAAATACATGAAATAGCCAAGTTTAGTAATTGCATTTTAACATAGATATAATACTTGTGTATAGTGCATAACATACCTTCTATATTAAGTTTCAGCATTAAAAGTCCTTCTTAGGTAAAAATGCAAACATAAGTCCACCCCCTAATATATTATGATAGATAGATGCTATTACGACCTATTTTAATACTTTAGGTGGATTAAATGTTTAAAACTTAGTATTATTTGGTGACATCATTTCACACTTAATGTCAAAATATCACACAAAATCTTGTTTTTCTTGTAAAAAAATAGTCCAATATTACCTTGTAGTGATTATGAGGTGTATGTTAATGGAACCATCAGTGATGACGCTGAGGAGCTAAATGCATCCGTCCCTCCAGCTTCCAGACAGCAGTACACTCTTGTTTCTCTTCAGATCGTATAAATCTTTCGCCTTTTACTAAAGATTTTCGTGGAGAGGAACAACAAGAGTTTTGACGAATTTTTTGATGCCCTGCTTCATTGTGGGGCTTCTTAATATGTTAAATAACAATAGTGAATAAGAGCTAGTATGCAACTGAAAATAAATACATGAAATAGCCAACTTTAGTAATTGCATTTTAACATAGATGTAATACTTGTGTATAGTGCAAAACATACCTTCTATATTAAGTTTTAGCATTAAAAGTCCTTCTTAGGTAAAAATGCAAACATAAGTCCACCCCCTAATATATTATGATAGATAGATGCTATTACAACCTATTTTAATACTTTAGGTGGATTAAATGTTTAAAACTTAGTATTATTTGGTGACATCATTTCACATTTAATGTCAAAATATCACACAAAATCTTGTTCTTTTTGTAAAAAAAATAGTCCAATATTACCTTGTAGTGATTCTGAGGTGTATGTTAATGGAACCATCAGTGATGACGCTGAGGAGCTAAATGCATCCGTCCCTCCAGCTTCCAGACAGCAGTACACTCTTGTTTCTCTTCAGATCGTATAAATCTTTCGCCTTTTACTAAAGATTTCCGTGGAGAGGAACAACAAGAGTTTTGACTAATTTTTTCATGCCCTGCTTCATTGTGGGGCTTCTTAATATGTTAAATAACAATAGTGAATAGGAGCTAGTATGCAACTTCATATAAATACATGAAGTAGCCAAGTTTAGTAATTGCATTTTAACATAGATATAATACTTGTGTATAGTGTAAAACATACCTTCTATATTAAGTTTCAGCATTAAAAGTCCTTCTTAGGTAAAAATGCAAACATAAGTCCACCCCCTAATATATTATGATAGATAAATGCTATTACGACCTATTTTAATACTGTAGGTGGATTAAATGTTTAAAACTTAGTATTATTTGGTGACATCATTTCACATTTATTGTCAAAATATCACACACAATCTTGTTTTTTTTAATAAAAAAATAGTCCAATATTACCTTGTAGTGATTCTGAGGTGTATGTTAATGGAACCATCAGTGATGACGCTGAGGAGCTTAATGCATCCGTCCCTCCAGCTTCCAGACAGCAGTACACTCTTGTTTCTCTTCAGATCGTATAAATCTTTCGCCTTTTACTAAAGATTTCCGTGGAGAGGAACAACAAGAGTTTTGACTAATTTTTTGATGCCCTGCTTCATTGTGGGGCTTCTTAATATGTTAAATAACAACAGTGAATAGGAGCTAGTATGCAACTTAAAATAAATACATGAAGTAGCCAAGTTTAGTTATTGCATTTTTACATAGATAAAATACTTGTGTATAGTGTAAAACATAGCTTCCATGTTAAGTTTCAGCAATAAAAGCTCTTCTTAGGTAAAAATGCAAACATAAGTCCACCCCCTAATATATTATGATAGATAAATGCTATTACGACCTATTTTAATACTTTATGTGGATTAAATGTTTAAAACTTAGTAATATTTGGTGACATCATTTCACATTTAATGTCAAAATATCACACAAAATCTTGTTTTTTTTGTAAAAAAATTGTCCAATATTACCTTGTAGTGATTCTGAGGTGTATGTTAATGGAACCATCAGTGATGACGCTGAGGAGTCAAATGCATCCGTCCCTCCAGCTTCCAGACAGCAGTACACTCTTGTTTCTCTTCAGATCGTATAAATCTTTCGCCTTTTACTAAAGATTTCTGTGGAGAGGAACAACAAGAGTTTTGACAAATTTTTTGATGCCCTGCTTCATCGTGGGGCTTCTTAATATGTTAAATAACAATAGTGAATAGGAGCTAGTATGCAACTTCATATAAATACATGAAGTAGCCAAGTTTAGTTATTGCATTTTTACATAGATATAATACTTGCGTAAAGGTAAAACATACCTTCTATATTAAGTTTTAGCATTAAAAGTCCTTCTTAGGTAAAAATGCAAACATAAGTCCACCCCCTAATATATTATGATAGATAAATGCTATTACGACCTATTTTAATACTGTAGGTGGATTAAATGTTTAAAACTTAGTATTATTTGGTGACATCATTTCACATTTAATGTCAAAATATCACACAAAATCTTGTTTTTTTGGTAAAAAAAATTGTCCAATATTACCTTGTAGTGATTCTGAGGTGTATGTTAATGGAACCATCAGTGATGACGCTGAGGAGCTAAATGCATCCGTCCCTCCAGCTTCCAGACAGCAGTACACTCTTGTTTCTCTTCAGATCGTATAAATCTTTCGCCTTTTACTAAAGATTTCCGTGGAGAGGAACAACAAGAGTTTTGACTAATTTTTTGATGCCCTGCTTCATTGTGGGGCTTCTTAATATGTTAAATAACAATAATGAATAGGAGCTAGTATGCAACTTAAAATAAATACATGAAGTAGCCAAGTTTAGTAATTGCATTTTTACTTGCATAAAGGTAAAACATAGCTTCCATGTTAAGTTTCAGCAATAAAAGCTCTTCTTAGGTAAAAATGCAAACATAAGTCCACCCCCTAATATATTATGATAGATAAATGCTATTACGACCTATTTTAATACTTTAGGTGGATTAAATGTTTAAAACTTAGTATTATTTGGTGACATCATTTCACATTTAATGTCAAAATATCACACAAAATCTTGTTTTTCTTGTAAAAAAATAGTCCAATATTACCCTGTAGTGATTCTGAGGTGTATGTTAATGGGACCATCAGTGATGACGCTGAGGAGCTAAATGCATCCGTCCCTCCAGCTTCCAGACAGCAGTACACTCTTGTTTCTCTTCAGATCGTATAAATCTTTCGCCTTTTACTAAAGATTTCCGTGGAGAGGAACAACAAGAGTTTTGACTAATTTTTTGATGCCCTGCTTCATTGTGGGGCTTCTTAATATGTTAAATAACAATAGTGAATAAGAGCTAGTATGCAACTGAAAATAAATACATGAAATAGCCAAGTTTAGTAATTGCATTTTAACATAGATATAATACGTGTGTATAGTGCATAACATACCTTCTATATTAAGTTTCAGCATTAAAAGCCCTTCTTAGGTAAAAATGCGAACATAAGTCCACCCCCTAATATATTATGATAGATAAATGCTATTACGACCTATTTTAATACTGTAGGTGGATTAAATGTTTAAAACTTAGTATTATTTGGTGACAGCATTTCACATTTAATGTCAAAATATCACACAAAATCTTGTTTTTTTTATAAAAAAATTGTCCAATATTACCCTGTAGTGATTCTGAGGTGTATGTTAATGGAACCATCAGTGATGACGCTGAGGAGCTAAATGCATCCGTCCCTCCAGCTTCCAGACAGCAGTACACTCTTGTTTCTCTTCGGATCGTATAAATCTTTCGCCTTTTACTAAAGATTTCCGTGGAGAGGAACAACAAGAGTTTTGACTAATTTTTTGATGCCCTGCTTCATTGTGGGGCTTCTTAATATGTTAAATAACAATAGTGTATAGGGGCTAGTATGCAACTTCATATAAATACATGAAGTAGCCAAGTTTAGTTATTGCATTTTTACCTGCGTAAAGGTAAAACATAGCTTCCATGTTAAGTTTCAGCAATAAAAGCTCTTCTTAGGTAAAAATGCAAACATAAGTCCACCCCCTAATATATTATGATAGATAGATGCTATTACGACCTATTTTAATACTTTAGGTGGATTAAATGTTTAAAACTTAGTATTATTTGGTGACATCATTTCACACTTAATGTCAAAATATCACACAAAATCTTGTTTTTCTTGTAAAAAAATAGTCCAATATTACCTTGTAGTGATTATGAGGTGTATGTTAATGGAACCATCAGTGATGACGCTGAGGAGCTAAATGCATCCGTCCCTCCAGCTTCCAGACAGCAGTACACTCTTGTTTCTCTTCAGATCGTATAAATCTTTCGCCTTTTACTAAAGATTTCCGTGGAGAGGAACAACAAGAGTTTTGACTAATTTTTTGATGCCTTGCTTCATTGTGGGGCTTCTTAATATGTTAAATAACAATAGTGAATAAGAGCTAGTATGCAACTTAAAATAAATACATGAAATAGCCAACTTTAGTAATTGCATTTTAACATAGATGTAATACTTGTGTATAGTGCAAAACATACCTTCTATATTAAGTTTTAGCATTAAAAGTCCTTCTTAGGTAAAAATGCAAACATAAGTCCACCCCCTAATATATTATGATAGATAGATGCTATTACAACCTATTTTAATACTGTAGGTGGATTAAATGTTTAAAACTTAGTATTATTTGGTGACATCATTTCACATTTAATGTCAAAATATCACACAAAATCTTGTTCTTTTTGTAAAAAAAATAGTCCAATATTACCTTGTAGTGATTCTGAGGTGTATGTTAATGGAACCATCAGTGATGACGCTGAGGAGCTAAATGCATCCGTCCCTCCAGCTTCCAGACAGCAGTACACTCTTGTTTCTCTTCAGATCGTATAAATCTTTCGCCTTTTACTAAAGATTTCCGTGGAGAGGAACAACAAGAGTTTTGACTAATTTTTTGATGCCCTGCTTCATTGTGGGGCTTCTTAATATGTTAAATAACAATAATGAATAGGAGCTAGTATGCAACTTAAAATAAATACATGAAGTAGCCAAGTTTAGTAATTGCATTTTTACTTGCATAAAGGTAAAACATAGCTTCCATGTTAAGTTTCAGCAATAAAAGCTCTTCTTAGGTAAAAATGCAAACATAAGTCCACCCCCGAATATATTATGATAGATAAATGCTATTACGACCTATTTTAATACTGTAGGTGGATTAAATGTTTAAAACTTAGTATTATTTGGTGACAGCATTTCACATTTAATGTCAAAATATCACACAAAATCTTGTTTTTTTTATAAAAAAATTGTCCAATATTACCCTGTAGTGATTCTGAGGTGTATGTTAATGGAACCATCAGTGATGACGCTGAGGAGCTAAATGCATCCGTCCCTCCAGCTTCCAGACAGCAGTACACTCTTGTTTCTCTTCAGATCGTATAAATCTTTCGCCTTTTACTAAAGATTTCCGTGGAGAGGAACAACAAGAGTTTTGACTAATTTTTTGATGCCCTGCTTCATTGTGGGGCTTCTTAATATGTTAAATAACAATAGTGAATAAGAGCTAGTATGCAACTGAAAATAAATACATGAAATAGCCAAGTTTAGTAATTGCATTTTAACATAGATATAATACTTGTGTATAGTGCATAACATACCTTCTATATTAAGTTTCAGCATTAAAAGTCCATCTTAGGTAAAAATGCAAACATAAGTCCACCCCCTAATATATAATGATAGATAAATGCTATTACGACCTATTTTAATACTTTAGGTGGATTAAATGTTTAAAACTTAGTATTATTTGGTGACATCATTTCACACTTAATGTCAAAATATCACACAAAATCTTGTTTTTCTTGTAAAAAAATAGTCCAATATTACCTTGTAGTGATTATGAGGTGTATGTTAATGGAACCATCAGTGATGACGCTGAGGAGCTAAATGCATCCGTCCCTCCAGCTTCCAGACAGCAGTACACTCTTGTTTCTCTTCAGATCGTATAAATCTTTCGCCTTTTACTAAAGATTTCCGTGGAGAGGAACAACAAGAGTTTTGACGAATTTTTTGATGCCCTGCTTCATTGTGGGGCTTCTTAATATGTTAAATAACAATAGTGTATAGGAGCTAGTATGCAACTTCATATAAATACATGAAATAGCCAAGTTTAGTAATTGCATTTTAACATAGATATAATACTTGTGTATAGTGCATAACATACCTTCTATATTAAGTTTCAGCATTAAAAGTCCTTCTTAGGTAAAAATGCAAACATAAGTCCACCCCCTAATATATTATGATAGATAAATGCTATTACGACCTATTTTAACACTTTAGGTGGATTAAATGTTTAAAACTTAGTATTATTTGGTGACATCATTTCACACTTAATGTCAAAATATCACACAAAATCTTGTTTTTCTTGTAAAAAAATAGTCCAATATTACCTTGTAGTGATTCTGAGGTGTATGTTAATGGAACCATCAGTGATGACGCTGAGGAGCTAAATGCATCCGTCCCTCCAGCTTCCAGACAGCAGTACACTCTTGTTTCTCTTCAGATCGTATAAATCTTTCGCCTTTTACTAAAGATTTCCGTGGAGAGGAACAACAAGAGTTTTGACTAATTTTTTGATGCCCTGCTTCATTGTGGGGCTTCTTAATATGTTAAATAACAATAGTGAATAAGAGCTAGTATGCAACTGAAAATAAATACATGAAATAGCCAAGTTTAGTAATTGCATTTTTACATAGATATAATACTTGTGTATAGTGCAAAACATACCTTCTATATTAAGTTTTAGCATTAAAAGTCCTTCTTAGGTAAAAATGCAAACATAAGTCCACCCCCTAATATATTATGATAGATAAATGCTATTACGACCTATTTTAATACTGTAGGTGGATTAAGTGTTTAAAACTTAGTATTATATGGTGACATCATTTCACATTTAATGTCAAAATATCACACAAAATCTTTTTTTGTAAAAAAATAGTCCAATATTACCTTGTAGTGATTCTGAGGTGTATGTTAATGGGACCATCAGTGATGACGCTGAGGAGCTAAATGCATCCGTCCCTCCAGCTTCCAGACAGCAGTACACTCTTGTTTCTCTTCAGATCGTATAAATCTTTCGCCTTTTACTAAAGATTTCCGTGGAGAGGAACAACAAGAGTTTTGACTAATTTTTTGATGCCCTGCTTCATTGTGGGGCTTCTTAATATGTTAAATAACAATAGTGAATAAGAGCTAGTATGCAACTTAAAATAAATACATGAAATAGCCAACTTTAGTAATTGCATTTTAACATAGATGTAATACTTGTGTATAGTGCAAAACATACCTTCTATATTAAGTTTTAGCATTAAAAGTCCTTCTTAGGTAGAAATGCAAACATAAGTCCACCCCCTAATATATTATGATAGATGCTATTACAACCTATTTTAATACTGTAGGTGGATTAAATGTTTAAAACTTAGTATTATTTGGTGACAGCATTTCACATTTAATGTCAAAATATCACACAAAATCTTGTTTTTTTTATAAAAAAATTGTCCAATATTACCCTGTAGTGATTCTGAGGTGTATGTTAATGGAACCATCAGTGATGACGCTGAGGAGCTAAATGCATCCGTCCCTCCAGCTTCCAGACAGCAGTACACTCTTGTTTCTCTTCGGATCGTATAAATCTTTCGCCTTTTACTAAAGATTTCCGTGGAGAGGAACAACAAGAGTTTTGACGAATTTTTTGATGCCCTGCTTCATTGTGGGGCTTCTTAATATGTTAAATAACAATAGTGAATAGGAGCTAGTATGCAACTGAAAATAAATACATGAAATAGCCAAGTTTAGTAATTGCATTTTAACATAGATATAATACTTGTGTATAGTGCATAACATACCTTCTATATTAAGTTTCAGCATTAAAAGTCCTTCTTAGGTAAAAATGCAAACATAAGTCCACCCCCTAATATATTATGATAGATAGATGCTATTACGACCTATTTTAATACTTTAGGTGGATTAAATGTTTAAAACTTAGTATTATTTGGTGACATCATTTCACATTTAATGTCAAAATATCACACAAAATCTTGTTTTTCTTGTAAAAAAATAGTCCAATATTACCTTGTAGTGATTATGAGGTGTATGTTAATGGAACCATCAGTGATGACGCTGAGGAGCTAAATGCATCCGTCCCTCCAGCTTCCAGACAGCAGTACACTCTTGTTTCTCTTCAGATCGTATAAATCTTTCGCCTTTTACTAAAGATTTCCGTGGAGAGGAATAACAAGAGTTTTGACGAATTTTTTGATGCCCTGCTTCATTGTGGGGCTTCTTAATATGTTAAATAACAATAGTGAATAGAAGCTAGTATGCAACTTAAAATAAATACATGAAATAGCCAACTTTAGTAATTGCATTTTAACATAGATGTAATACTTGTGTATAGTGCAAAACATACCTTCTATATTAAGTTTTAGCATTAAAAGTCCTTCTTAGGTAAAAATGCAAACATAAGTCCACCCCCTAATATATTATGATAGATAGATGCTATTACAACCTATTTTAATACTGTAGGTGGATTAAATGTTTAAAACTTAGTATTATTTGGTGACATCATTTCACATTTAATGTCAAAATATCACACAAAATCTTGTTCTTTTTGTAAAAAAAATAGTCCAATATTACCTTGTAGTGATTCTGAGGTGTATGTTAATGGAACCATCAGTGATGACGCTGAGGAGCTAAATGCATCCGTCCCTCCAGCTTCCAGACAGCAGTACACTCTTGTTTCTCTTCAGATCGTATAAATCTTTCGCCTTTTACTAAAGATTTCCGTGGAGAGGAACAACAAGAGTTTTGACTAATTTTTTCATGCCCTGCTTCATTGTGGGGCTTCTTAATATGTTAAATAACAATAGTGAATAGGAGCTAGTATGCAACTTCATATAAATACATGAAGTAGCCAAGTTTAGTAATTGCATTTTAACATAGATATAATACTTGTGTATAGTGTAAAACATACCTTCTATATTAAGTTTCAGCATTAAAAGTCCTTCTTAGGTAAAAATGCAAACATAAGTCCACCCCCTAATATATTATGATAGATAAATGCTATTACGACCTATTTTAATACTGTAGGTGGATTAAATGTTTAAAACTTAGTATTATTTGGTGACATCATTTCACATTTATTGTCAAAATATCACACACAATCTTGTTTTTTTTAATAAAAAAATAGTCCAATATTACCTTGTAGTGATTCTGAGGTGTATGTTAATGGAACCATCAGTGATGACGCTGAGGAGCTTAATGCATCCGTCCCTCCAGCTTCCAGACAGCAGTACACTCTTGTTTCTCTTCAGATCGTATAAATCTTTCGCCTTTTACTAAAGATTTCCGTGGAGAGGAACAACAAGAGTTTTGACTAATTTTTTGATGCCCTGCTTCATTGT
The DNA here is from genome assembly GCA_036785175.1 of Eupleurogrammus muticus. Classification (NCBI taxonomy): domain Eukaryota; kingdom Metazoa; phylum Chordata; class Actinopteri; order Scombriformes; family Trichiuridae; genus Eupleurogrammus; species Eupleurogrammus muticus. Next base: position 21,786,785 of record JAYKQN010000008.1, read on the forward strand.
GGGGCTTCTTAATATGTTAAATAACAACAGTGAATAGGAGCTAGTATGCAACTTAAAATAAATACATGAAGTAGCCAAGTTTAGTTATTGCATTTTTACATAGATAAAATACTTGTGTATAGTGTAAAACATAGCTTCCATGTTAAGTTTCAGCAATAAAAGCTCTTCTTAGGTAAAAATGCAAACATAAGTCCACCCCCTAATATATTATGATAGATAAATGCTATTACGACCTATTTTAATACTTTATGTGGATTAAATGTTTAAAACTTAGTAATATTTGGTGACATCATTTCACATTTAATGTCAAAATATCACACAAAATCTTGTTTTTTTTGTAAAAAAATTGTCCAATATTACCTTGTAGTGATTCTGAGGTGTATGTTAATGGAACCATCAGTGATGACGCTGAGGAGCTAAATGCATCCGTCCCTCCAGCTTCCAGACAGCAGTACACTCTTGTTTCTCTTCAGATCGTATAAATCTTTCGCCTTTTACTAAAGATTTCTGTGGAGAGGAACAACAAGAGTTTTGACAAATTTTTTGATGCCCTGCTTCATCGTGGGGCTTCTTAATATGTTAAATAACAATAGTGAATAGGAGCTAGTATGCAACTTCATATAAATACATGAAGTAGCCAAGTTTAGTTATTGCATTTTTACATAGATATAATACTTGCGTAAAGGTAAAACATACCTTCTATATTAAGTTTTAGCATTAAAAGTCCTTCTTAGGTAAAAATGCAAACATAAGTCCACCCCCTAATATATTATGATAGATAAATGCTATTACGACCTATTTTAATACTGTAGGTGGATTAAATGTTTAAAACTTAGTATTATTTGGTGACATCATTTCACATTTAATGTCAAAATATCACACAAAATCTTGTTTTTTTGGTAAAAAAAATAGTCCAATATTACCTTGTAGTGATTCTGAGGTGTATGTTAATGGAACCATCAGTGATGACGCTGAGGAGCTAAATGCATCCGTCCCTCCAGCTTCCAGACAGCAGTACACTCTTGTTTCTCTTCAGATCGTATAAATCTTTCGCCTTTTACTAAAGATTTCCGTGGAGAGGAACAACAAGAGTTTTGACTAATTTTTTGATGCCCTGCTTCATTGTGGGGCTTCTTAATATGTTAAATAACAATAATGAATAGGAGCTAGTATGCAACTTAAAATAAATACATGAAGTAGCCAAGTTTAGTAATTGCATTTTTACTTGCATAAAGGTAAAACATAGCTTCCATGTTAAGTTTCAGCAATAAAAGCTCTTCTTAGGTAAAAATGCAAACATAAGTCCACCCCCTAATATATTATGATAGATAAATGCTATTACGACCTATTTTAATACTTTAGGTGGATTAAATGTTTAAAACTTAGTATTATTTGGTGACATCATTTCACATTTAATGTCAAAATATCACACAAAATCTTGTTTTTCTTGTAAAAAAATAGTCCAATATTACCCTGTAGTGATTCTGAGGTGTATGTTAATGGGACCATCAGTGATGACGCTGAGGAGCTAAATGCATCCGTCCCTCCAGCTTCCAGACAGCAGTACACTCTTGTTTCTCTTCAGATCGTATAAATCTTTCGCCTTTTACTAAAGATTTCCGTGGAGAGGAACAACAAGAGTTTTGACTAATTTTTTGATGCCCTGCTTCATTGTGGGGCTTCTTAATATGTTAAATAACAATAATGAATAGGAGCTAGTATGCAACTTAAAATAAATACATGAAGTAGCCAAGTTTAGTAATTGCATTTTTACTTGCATAAAGGTAAAACATAGCTTCCATGTTAAGTTTCAGCAATAAAAGCTCTTCTTAGGTAAAAATGCAAACATAAGTCCACCCCCTAATATATTATGATAGATAAATGCTATTACGACCTATTTTAATACTTTAGGTGGATTAAATGTTTAAAACTTAGTATTATTTGGTGACATCATTTCACATTTAATGTCAAAATATCACACAAAATCTTGTTTTTCTTGTAAAAAAATAGTCCAATATTACCCTGTAGTGATTCTGAGGTGTATGTTAATGGGACCATCAGTGATGACGCTGAGGAGCTAAATGCATCCGTCCCTCCAGCTTCCAGACAGCAGTACACTCTTGTTTCTCTTCAGATCGTATAAATCTTTCGCCTTTTACTGAAGATTTCCGTGGAGAGGAACAACAAGAGTTTTGACTAATTTTTTGATGCCCTGCTTCATTGTGGGGCTTCTTAATATGTTAAATAACAATAGTGAATAAGAGCTAGTATGCAACTGAAAATAAATACATGAAATAGCCAAGTTTAGTAATTGCATTTTAACATAGATATAATACGTGTGTATAGTGCATAACATACCTTCTATATTAAGTTTCAGCATTAAAAGCCCTTCTTAGGTAAAAATGCGAACATAAGTCCACCCCCTAATATATTATGATAGATAAATGCTATTACGACCTATTTTAATACTGTAGGTGGATTAAATGTTTAAAACTTAGTATTATTTGGTGACAGCATTTCACATTTAATGTCAAAATATCACACAAAATCTTGTTTTTTTTATAAAAAAATTGTCCAATATTACCCTGTAGTGATTCTGAGGTGTATGTTAATGGAACCATCAGTGATGACGCTGAGGAGCTAAATGCATCCGTCCCTCCAGCTTCCAGACAGCAGTACACTCTTGTTTCTCTTCGGATCGTATAAATCTTTCGCCTTTTACTAAAGATTTCCGTGGAGAGGAACAACAAGAGTTTTGACTAATTTTTTGATGCCCTGCTTCATTGTGGGGCTTCTTAATATGTTAAATAACAATAGTGTATAGGGGCTAGTATGCAACTTCATATAAATACATGAAGTAGCCAAGTTTAGTTATTGCATTTTTACCTGCGTAAAGGTAAAACATAGCTTCCATGTTAAGTTTCAGCAATAAAAGCTCTTCTTAGGTAAAAATGCAAACATAAGTCCACCCCCTAATATATTATGATAGATAGATGCTATTACGACCTATTTTAATACTTTAGGTGGATTAAATGTTTAAAACTTAGTATTATTTGGTGACATCATGTCACACTTAATGTCAAAATATCACACAAAATCTTGTTTTTCTTGTAAAAAAATAGTCCAATATTACCTTGTAGTGATTATGAGGTGTATGTTAATGGAACCATCAGTGATGACGCTGAGGAGCTAAATGCATCCGTCCCTCCAGCTTCCAGACAGCAGTACACTCTTGTTTCTCTTCAGATCGTATAAATCTTTCGCCTTTTACTAAAGATTTCCGTGGAGAGGAACAACAAGAGTTTTGACTAATTTTTTGATGCCTTGCTTCATTGTGGGGCTTCTTAATATGTTAAATAACAATAGTGAATAAGAGCTAGTATGCAACTTAAAATAAATACATGAAATAGCCAACTTTAGTAATTGCATTTTAACATAGATGTAATACTTGTGTATAGTGCAAAACATACCTTCTATATTAAGTTTTAGCATTAAAAGTCCTTCTTAGGTAAAAATGCAAACATAAGTCCACCCCCTAATATATTATGATAGATAGATGCTATTACAACCTATTTTAATACTGTAGGTGGATTAAATGTTTAAAACTTAGTATTATTTGGTGACATCATTTCACATTTAATGTCAAAATATCACACAAAATCTTGTTCTTTTTGTAAAAAAAATAGTCCAATATTACCTTGTAGTGATTCTGAGGTGTATGTTAATGGAACCATCAGTGATGACGCTGAGGAGCTAAATGCATCCGTCCCTCCAGCTTCCAGACAGCAGTACACTCTTGTTTCTCTTCAGATCGTATAAATCTTTCGCCTTTTACTAAAGATTTCCGTGGAGAGGAACAACAAGAGTTTTGACTAATTTTTTGATGCCCTGCTTCATTGTGGGGCTTCTTAATATGTTAAATAACAATAATGAATAGGAGCTAGTATGCAACTTAAAATAAATACATGAAGTAGCCAAGTTTAGTAATTGCATTTTTACTTGCATAAAGGTAAAACATAGCTTCCATGTTAAGTTTCAGCAATAAAAGCTCTTCTTAGGTAAAAATGCAAACATAAGTCCACCCCCTAATATATTATGATAGATAAATGCTATTACGACCTATTTTAATACTTTAGGTGGATTAAATGTTTAAAACTTAGTATTATTTGGTGACATCATTTCACATTTAATGTCAAAATATCACACAAAATCTTGTTTTTCTTGTAAAAAAATAGTCCAATATTACCTTGTAGTGATTCTGAGGTGTATGTTAATGGGACCATCAGTGATGACGCTGAGGAGCTAAATGCATCCGTCCCTCCAGCTTCCAGACAGCAGTACACTCTTGTTTCTCTTCAGATCGTATAAATCTTTCGCCTTTTACTAAAGATTTCCGTGGAGAGGAACAACAAGAGTTTTGACTAATTTTTTGATGCCCTGCTTCATTGTGGGGCTTCTTAATATGTTAAATAACAATAGTGAATAGGAGCTAGTATGCAACTTAAAATAAATACATGAAGTAGCCAAGTTTAGTAATTGCATTTTTACTTGCATAAAGGTAAAACATAGCTTCCATGTTAAGTTTCAGCAATAAAAGCTCTTCTTAGGTAAAAATGCAAACATAAGTCCACCCCCTAATATATTATGATAGATAAATGCTATTACGACCTATTTTAATACTGTAGGTGGATTAAATGTTTAAAACTTAGTATTATTTGGTGACATCATTTCACATTTATTGTCAAAATATCACACACAATCTTGTTTTTTTTAATAAAAAAATAGTCCAATATTACCTTGTAGTGATTCTGAGGTGTATGTTAATGGAACCATCAGTGATGACGCTGAGGAGCTTAATGCATCCGTCCCTCCAGCTTCCAGACAGCAGTACACTCTTGTTTCTCTTCAGATCGTATAAATCTTTCGCCTTTTACTAAAGATTTCCGTGGAGAGGAACAACAAGAGTTTTGACTAATTTTTTGATGCCCTGCTTCATTGTGGGGCTTCTTAATATGTTAAATAACAACAGTGAATAGGAGCTAGTATGCAACTTAAAATAAATACATGAAGTAGCCAAGTTTAGTTATTGCATTTTTACATAGATAAAATACTTGTGTATAGTGTAAAACATAGCTTCCATGTTAAGTTTCAGCAATAAAAGCTCTTCTTAGGTAAAAATGCAAACATAAGTCCACCCCCTAATATATTATGATAGATAAATGCTATTACGACCTATTTTAATACTTTATGTGGATTAAATGTTTAAAACTTAGTAATATTTGGTGACATCATTTCACATTTAATGTCAAAATATCACACAAAATCTTGTTTTTTTTGTAAAAAAATTGTCCAATATTACCTTGTAGTGATTCTGAGGTGTATGTTAATGGGACCATCAGTGATGACGCTGAGGAGCTAAATGCATCCGTCCCTCCAGCTTCCAGACAGCAGTACACTCTTGTTTCTCTTCAGATCGTATAAATCTTTCGCCTTTTACTAAAGATTTCCGTGGAGAGGAACAACAAGAGTTTTGACAAATTTTTTGATGCCCTGCTTCATCGTGGGGCTTCTTAATATGTTAAATAACAATAGTGAATAGGAGCTAGTATGCAACTTCATATAAATACATGAAGTAGCCAAGTTTAGTTATTGCATTTTTACATAGATATAATACTTGCGTAAAGGTAAAACATACCTTCTATATTAAGTTTTAGCATTAAAAGTCCTTCTTAGGTAAAAATGCAAACATAAGTCCACCCCCTAATATATTATGATAGATAAATGCTATTACGACCTATTTTAATACTGTAGGTGGATTAAATGTTTAAAACGTAGTATTATTTGGTGACATCATTTCACATTTAATGTCAAAATATCACACAAAATCTTGTTTTTTTGGTAAAAAAAATTGTCCAATATTACCTTGTAGTGATTCTGAGGTGTATGTTAATGGAACCATCAGTGATGACGCTGAGGAGCTAAATGCATCCGTCCCTCCAGCTTCCAGACAGCAGTACACTCTTGTTTCTCTTCAGATCGTATAAATCTTTCGCCTTTTACTAAAGATTTCCGTGGAGAGGAACAACAAGAGTTTTGACTAATTTTTTGATGCCCTGCTTCATTGTGGGGCTTCTTAATATGTTAAATAACAATAGTGAATAGGAGCTAGTATGCAACTGAAAATAAATACATGAAATAGCCAAGTTTAGTAATTGCATTTTAACATAGATATAATACTTGTGGGGCGACACGGTGGTGCGGTGGGTAGCACTGTTGCCTCACAGCAAGAAGGTCGCAGGTTCAAGACCGCCTTGGGCCTGGGTCTGGGGCCTTTCTGTGTGGAGTTTGCATGTTCTCCCCGTGTCTGCGTGGGTTTTCCCCGGGTACTCCGGTTTCCTCCCACAACACAAAAAACATGCTCAGGTTAATTGGTAAACTCTAAATTGCCCATAGGTGTGAGTGTGAGAGTGAATGGTGTGTGAATGGTGTGTGTGCCCCACGATTGGCTGGCGACCATCTGGGGTGTATCCCTGCCTCTCGCCTTAACGCGCTGGGATAGGCTCCAGCAGACCCCTGCGACCCCGAAAGGGAATAAGCGGGATAGACAATGGATGGATGGATGGATAATACTTGTGTATAGTGCATAACATACCTTCTATATTAAGTTTCAGCATTAAAAGTCCATCTTAGGTAAAAATGCAAACATAAGTCCACCCCCTAATATATAATGATAGATAAATGCTATTACGACCTATTTTAATACTTTAGGTGGATTAAATGTTTAAAACTTAGTATTATTTGGTGACATCATTTCACACTTAATGTCAAAATATCACACAAAATCTTGTTTTTCTTGTAAAAAAATTGTCCAATATTACCTTGTAGTGATTCTGAGGTGTATGTTAATGGAACCATCAGTGATGACGCTGAGGAGCTAAATGCATCCGTCCCTCCAGCTTCCAGACAGCAGTACACTCTTGTTTCTCTTCAGATCGTATAAATCTTTCGCCTTTTACTAAAGATTTCCGTGGAGAGGAACAACAAGAGTTTTGACTAATTTTTTGATGCCTTGCTTCATTGTGGGGCTTCCTAATATGTTAAATAACAATAGTGAATAGAAGCTAGTATGCAACTTAAAATAAATGCATGAAGTAGCCAACTTTAGTAATTGCATTTTAACATAGATGTAATACTTGTGTATAGTGCAAAACATACCTTCTATATTAAGTTTTAGCATTAAAAGTCCTTCTTAGGTAAAAATGCAAACATAAGTCCACCCCCTAATATATTATGATAGATAGATGCTATTACAACCTATTTTAATACTGTAGGTGGATTAAATGTTTAAAACTTAGTATTATTTGGTGACAGCATTTCACATTTAATGTCAAAATATCACACAAAATCTTGTTTTTTTTATAAAAAAATAGTCCAATATTACCCTGTAGTGATTCTGAGGTGTATGTTAATGGAACCATCAGTGATGACGCTGAGGAGCTAAATGCATCCGTCCCTCCAGCTTCCAGACAGCAGTACACTCTTGTTTCTCTTCAGATCGTATAAATCTTTCGCCTTTTACTAAAGATTTCCGTGGAGAGGAACAACAAGAGTTTTGACTAATTTTTTGATGCCCTGCTTCATTGTGGGGCTTCTTAATATGTTAAATAACAATAGTGAATAAGAGCTAGTATGCAACTGAAAATAAATACATGAAATAGCCAAGTTTAGTAATTGCATTTTAACATAGATATAATACTTTGTGTATAGTGCATAACATACCTTCTATATTAAGTTTCAGCAATAAAAGCTCTTCTTAGGTAAAAATGCAAACATAAGTCCACCCCCTAATATATTATGATAGATAGATGCTATTACGACCTATTTTAATACTTTAGGTGGATTAAAAGTTTAAAACTTAGTATTATTTGGTGACATCATTTCACATTTAATGTCAAAATATCACACAAAATCTTGTTTTTCTTGTAAAAAAATAGTCCAATATTACCTTGTAGTGATTCTGAGGTGTATGTTAATGGAACCATCAGTGATGACGCTGAGGAGCTAAATGCATCCGTCCCTCCAGCTTCCAGACAGCAGTACACTCTTGTTTCTCTTCAGATCGTATAAATCTTTCGCCTTTTACTAAAGATTTCCGTGGAGAGGAACAACAAGAGTTTTGACTAATTTTTTGATGCCTTGCTTCATTGTGGGGCTTCTTAATATGTTAAATAACAATAGTGAATAAGAGCTAGTATGCAACTTAAAATAAATACATGAAATAGCCAACTTTAGTAATTGCATTTTAACATAGATGTAATACTTGTGTATAGTGCAAAACATACCTTCTATATTAAGTTTTAGCATTAAAAGTCCTTCTTAGGTAAAAATGCAAACATAAGTCCACCCCCTAATATATTATGATAGATAGATGCTATTACAACCTATTTTAATACTTTAGGTGGATTAAATGTTTAAAACTTAGTATTATTTGGTGACAGCATTTCACATTTAATGTCAAAATATCACACAAAATCTTGTTTTTTTTATAAAAAAATAGTCCAATATTACCCTGTAGTGATTCTGAGGTGTATGTTAATGGAACCATCAGTGATGACGCTGAGGAGCTAAATGCATCCGTCCCTCCAGCTTCCAGACAGCAGTACACTCTTGTTTCTCTTCAGATCGTATAAATCTTTCGCCTTTTACTAAAGATTTCCGTGGAGAGGAACAACAAGAGTTTTGACCAATTTTTTGATGCCCTGCTTCATTGTGGGGCTTCTTAATATGTTAAATAACAACAGTGAAAAAGAGCTAGTATGCAACTGAAAATAAATACATGAAATAGCCAAGTTTAGTAATTGCATTTTAACATAGATATAATACTTTGTGTATAGTGCATAACATACCTTCTATATTAAGTTTCAGCAATAAAAGCTCTTCTTAGGTAAAAATGCAAACATAAGTCCACCCCCTAATATATTATGATAGATAGATGCTATTACGACCTATTTTAATACTTTAGGTGGATTAAAAGTTTAAAACTTAGTATTATTTGGTGACATCATTTCACATTTAATGTCAAAATATCACACAAAATCTTGTTTTTCTTGTAAAAAAATAGTCCAATATTACCTTGTAGTGATTCTGAGGTGTATGTTAATGGAACCATCAGTGATGACGCTGAGGAGCTAAATGCATCCGTCCCTCCAGCTTCCAGACAGCAGTACACTCTTGTTTCTCTTCAGATCGTATAAATCTTTCGCCTTTTACTAAAGATTTCCGTGGAGAGGAACAACAAGAGTTTTGACTAATTTTTTGATGCCTTGCTTCATTGTGGGGCTTCCTAATATGTTAAATAACAATAGTGAATAGAAGCTAGTATGCAACTTAAAATAAATGCATGAAGTAGCCAACTTTAGTAATTGCATTTTAACATAGATGTAATACTTGTGTATAGTGCAAAACATACCTTCTATATTAAGTTTTAGCATTAAAAGTCCTTCTTAGGTAAAAATGCAAACATAAGTCCACCCCCTAATATATTATGATAGATAGATGCTATTACAACCTATTTTAATACTGTAGGTGGATTAAATGTTTAAAACTTAGTATTATTTGGTGACAGCATTTCACATTTAATGTCAAAATATCACACAAAATCTTGTTTTTTTTATAAAAAAATAGTCCAATATTACCCTGTAGTGATTCTGAGGTGTATGTTAATGGAACCATCAGTGATGACGCTGAGGAGCTAAATGCATCCGTCCCTCCAGCTTCCAGACAGCAGTACACTCTTGTTTCTCTTCAGATCGTATAAATCTTTCGCCTTTTACTAAAGATTTCCGTGGAGAGGAACAACAAGAGTTTTGACTAATTTTTTGATGCCCTGCTTCATTGTGGGGCTTCTTAATATGTTAAATAACAATAGTGAATAAGAGCTAGTATGCAACTGAAAATAAATACATGAAATAGCCAAGTTTAGTAATTGCATTTTTACCTGCGTAAAGGTAAAACATAGCTTCCATGTTAAGTTTCAGCAATAAAAGCTCTTCTTAGGTAAAAATGCAAACATAAGTCCACCCCCTAATATATTATGATAGATAGATGCTATTACGACCTATTTTAATACTTTAGGTGGATTAAAAGTTTAAAACTTAGTATTATTTGGTGACATCATTTCACATTTAATGTCAAAATATCACACAAAATCTTGTTTTTCTTGTAAAAAAATAGTCCAATATTACCTTGTAGTGATTCTGAGGTGTATGTTAATGGAACCATCAGTGATGACGCTGAGGAGCTAAATGCATCCGTCCCTCCAGCTTCCAGACAGCAGTACACTCTTGTTTCTCTTCAGATCGTATAAATCTTTCGCCTTTTACTAAAGATTTCCGTGGAGAGGAACAACAAGAGTTTTGACTAATTTTTTGATGCCTTGCTTCATTGTGGGGCTTCTTAATATGTTAAATAACAATAGTGAATAAGAGCTAGTATGCAACTTAAAATAAATACATGAAATAGCCAACTTTAGTAATTGCATTTTAACATAGATGTAATACTTGTGTATAGTGCAAAACATACCTTCTATATTAAGTTTTAGCATTAAAAGTCCTTCTTAGGTAAAAATGCAAACATAAGTCCACCCCCTAATATATTATGATAGATAGATGCTATTACAACCTATTTTAATACTTTAGGTGGATTAAATGTTTAAAACTTAGTATTATTTGGTGACAGCATTTCACATTTAATGTCAAAATATCACACAAAATCTTGTTTTTTTTTATAAAAAAATAGTCCAATATTACCCTGTAGTGATTCTGAGGTGTATGTTAATGGAACCATCAGTGATGACGCTGAGGAGCTAAATGCATCCGTCCCTCCAGCTTCCAGACAGCAGTACACTCTTGTTTCTCTTCAGATCGTATAAATCTTTCGCCTTTTACTAAAGATTTCCGTGGAGAGGAACAACAAGAGTTTTGACCAATTTTTTGATGCCCTGCTTCATTGTGGGGCTTCTTAATATGTTAAATAACAACAGTGAAAAAGAGCTAGTATGCAACTGAAAATAAATACATGAAATAGCCAAGTTTAGTAATTGCATTTTAACATAGATATAATACTTTGTGTATAGTGCATAACATACCTTCTATATTAAGTTTCAGCAATAAAAGCTCTTCTTAGGTAAAAATGCAAACATAAGTCCACCCCCTAATATATTATGATAGATAGATGCTATTACGACCTATTTTAATACTTTAGGTGGATTAAATGTTTAAAACTTAGTATTATTTGGTGACATCATTTCACATTTAATGTCAAAATATCACACAAAATCTTGTTTTTCTTGTAAAAAAATAGTCCAATATTACCTTGTAGTGATTCTGAGGTGTATGTTAATGGAACCATCAGTGATGACGCTGAGGAGCTAAATGCATCCGTCCCTCCAGCTTCCAGACAGCAGTACACTCTTGTTTCTCTTCAGATCGTATAAATCTTTCGCCTTTTACTAAAGATTTCCGTGGAGAGGAACAAGAAGAGTTTTGACTAATTTTTTGATGCCCTGCTTCATTGTGGGGCTTCTTAATATGTTAAATAACAACAGTGAAAAAGAGCTAGTATGCAACTGAAAATAAATACATGAAATAGCCAAGTTTAGTAATTGCATTTTAACATAGATATAATACTTGTGTATAGTGCATAACATACCTTCTATATTAAGTTTCAGCATTAAAAGTCCATCTTAGGTAAAAATGCAAACATAAGTCCACCCCCTAATATATAATGATAGATAAATGCTATTACGACCTATTTTAATACTTTAGGTGGATTAAAAGTTTAAAACTTAGTATTATTTGGTGACATCATTTCACATTTAATGTCAAAATATCACACAAAATCTTGTTCTTTTTGTAAAAAAAATAGTCCAATATTACCTTGTAGTGATTCTGAGGTGTATGTTAATGGAACCATCAGTGATGACGCTGAGGAGCTTAATGCATCCGTCCCTCCAGCTTCCAGACAGCAGTACACTCTTGTTTCTCTTCAGATCGTATAAATCTTTCGCCTTTTACTAAAGATTTCCGTGGAGAGGAACAACAAGAGTTTTGACTAATTTTTTGATGCCCTGCTTCATTGTGGGGCTTCTTAATATGTTAAATAACAATAGTGTATAGGAGCTAGTATGCAACTTCATATAAATACATGAAGTAGCCAAGTTTAGTAATTGCATTTTTACCTGCGTAAAGGTAAAACATAGCTTCCATGTTAAGTTTCAGCAATAAAAGCTCTTCTTAGGTAAAAATGCAAACATAAGTCCACCCCCTAATATATTATGATAGATGCTATTACGACCTATTTTAATACTGTAGGTGGATTAAATGTTTAAAACTTAGTATTATTTGGTGACATCATTTCACACTTAAGGTCAAAATATCACACAAAATCTTGTTTTTTTTATAAAAAAAATTGTCCAATATTACCCTGTAGTGATTCTGAGGTGTATGTTAATGGAACCATCAGTAATGACGCTGAGGAGCTAAATGCATCCGTCCCTCCAGCTTCCAGACAGCAGTACACTCTTGTTTCTCTTCAGATCGTATAAATCTTTCGCCTTTTACTAAAGATTTCCGTGGAGAGGAACAACAAGAGTTTTGACGAATTTTTTGATGCCCTGCTTCATTGTGGGGCTTCTTAATATGTTAAATAACAATAGTGAATAAGAGCTAGTATGCAACTGAAAATAAATACATGAAATAGCCAAGTTTAGTAATTGCATTTTAACATAGATATAATACTTGTGTATAGTGCATAACATACCTTCTATATTAAGTTTCAGCATTAAAAGTCCATCTTAGGTAAAAATGCAAACATAAGTCCACCCCCTAATATATAATGATAAATAAATGCTATTACGACCTATTTTAATACTTTAGGTGGATTAAAAGTTTAAAACTTAGTATTATTTGGTGACATCATTTCACATTTAATGTCAAAATATCACACAAAATCTTGTTCTTTTTGTAAAAAAAATAGTCCAATATTACCTTGTAGTGATTCTGAGGTGTATGTTAATGGAACCATCAGTGATGACGCTGAGGAGCTAAATGCATCCGTCCCTCCAGCTTCCAGACAGCAGTACACTCTTGTTTCTCTTCAGATCGTATAAATCTTTCGCCTTTTACTAAAGATTTCCGTGGAGAGGAACAACAAGAGTTTTGACTAATTTTTTGATGCCCTGCTTCATTGTGGGGCTTCTTAATATGTTAAATAACAATAGTGAATAGGAGCTAGTATGCAACTTAAAATAAATACATGAAATAGCCAAGTTTAGTAATTGCATTTTAACATAGATATAATACTTGTGTATAGTGCATAACATACCTTCTATATTAAGTTTCAGCATTAAAAGTCCTTAGTTAAAAATGCAAACATAAGTCCACCCCCTAATATATTATGATAGATAAATGCTATTACGACCTATTTTAATACTGTAGGTGGATTAAAAGTTTAAAACTTAGTATTATTTGGTGACAGCATTTCACATTTAATGTCAAAATATCACACAAAATCTTGTTCTTTTTGTAAAAAAAATAGTCCAATATTACCCTGTAGTGATTCTGAGGTGTATGTTAATGGGACCATCAGTGATGACGCTGAGGAGCTAAATGCATCCGTCCCTCCAGCTTCCAGACAGCAGTACACTCTTGTTTCTCTTCAGATCGTATAAATCTTTCGCCTTTTACTAAAGATTTCCGTGGAGAGGAACAACAAGAGTTTTGACTAATTTTTTGATGCCCTGCTTCATTGTGGGGCTTCTTAATATGTTAAATAACAATAGTGTATAGGAGCTAGTATGCAACTTCATATAAATACATGAAATAGCCAAGTTTAGTTATTGCATTTTTACCTGCGTAAAGGTAAAACATAGCTTCCATGTTAAGTTTCAGCAATAAAAGCTCTTCTTAGGTAAAAATGCAAACATAAGTCCACCCCCTAATATATTATGATAGATAGATGCTATTACGACCTATTTTAATACTTTAGGTGGATTAAAAGTTTAAAACTTAGTATTATTTGGTGACATCATTTCACATTTAATGTCAAAATATCACACAAAATCTTGTTTTTCTTGTAAAAAAATAGTCCAATATTACCTTGTAGTGATTCTGAGGTGTATGTTAATGGAACCATCAGTGATGACGCTGAGGAGCTAAATGCATCCGTCCCTCCAGCTTCCAGACAGCAGTACACTCTTGTTTCTCTTCAGATCGTATAAATCTTTCGCCTTTTACTAAAGATTTCCGTGGAGAGGAACAACAAGAGTTTTGACTAATTTTTTGATGCCTTGCTTCATTGTGGGGCTTCTTAATATGTTAAATAACAATAGTGAATAAGAGCTAGTATGCAACTTAAAATAAATACATGAAATAGCCAACTTTAGTAATTGCATTTTAACATAGATGTAATACTTGTGTATAGTGCAAAACATACCTTCTATATTAAGTTTTAGCATTAAAAGTCCTTCTTAGGTAAAAATGCAAACATAAGTCCACCCCCTAATATATTATGATAGATGCTATTACAACCTATTTTAATACTGTAGGTGGATTAAATGTTTAAAACTTAGTATTATTTGGTGACAGCATTTCACATTTAATGTCAAAATATCACACAAAATCTTGTTTTTTTTATAAAAAAATTGTCCAATATTACCCTGTAGTGATTCTGAGGTGTATGTTAATGGAACCATCAGTGATGACGCTGAGGAGCTAAATGCATCCGTCCCTCCAGCTTCCAGACAGCAGTACACTCTTGTTTCTCTTCAGATCGTATAAATCTTTCGCCTTTTACTAAAGATTTCCGTGGAGAGGAACAACAAGAGTTTTGACCAATTTTTTGATGCCCTGCTTCATTGTGGGGCTTCTTAATATGTTAAAAACCAATAGTGAATAAGAGCTAGTATGCAACTGAAAATAAATACATGAAATAGCCAAGTTTAGTAATTGCATTTTAACATAGATGTAATACTTGTGTATAGTGCATAACATACCTTCTATATTAAGTTTCAGCATTAAAAGTCCATCTTAGGTAAAAATGCAAACATAAGTCCACCCCCTAATATATAATGATAGATAAATGCTATTACGACCTATTTTAATACTTTAGGTGGATTAAATGTTTAAAACTTAGTAATATTTGGTGACATCATTTCACACTTAATGTCAAAATATCACACAAAATCTTTTTTTGTAAAAAAATAGTCCAATATTACCTTGTAGTGATTCTGAGGTGTATGTTAATGGAACCATCAGTGATGACGCTGAGGAGCTAAATGCATCCGTCCCTCCAGCTTCCAGACA
Organism: Eupleurogrammus muticus; assembly: GCA_036785175.1. Lineage (NCBI taxonomy): Eukaryota > Metazoa > Chordata > Actinopteri > Scombriformes > Trichiuridae > Eupleurogrammus > Eupleurogrammus muticus. Next base: position 21,802,147 of record JAYKQN010000008.1, read on the forward strand.
GCAGTACACTCTTGTTTCTCTTCAGATCGTATAAATCTTTCGCCTTTTACTAAAGATTTCCGTGGAGAGGAACAACAAGAGTTTTGACTAATTTTTTGATGCCCTGCTTCATTGTGGGGCTTCTTAATATGTTAAATAACAATAGTGTATAGGAGCTAGTATGCAACTTCATATAAATACATGAAGTAGCCAAGTTTAGTAATTGCATTTTTACCTGCGTAAAGGTAAAACATAGCTTCCATGTTAAGTTTCAGCAATAAAAGCTCTTCTTAGGTAAAAATGCAAACATAAGTCCACCCCCTAATATATTATGATAGATGCTATTACGACCTATTTTAATACTGTAGGTGGATTAAATGTTTAAAACTTAGTATTATTTGGTGACATCATTTCACACTTAATGTCAAAATATCACACAAAATCTTGTTTTTTTTATAAAAAAAATTGTCCAATATTACCCTGTAGTGATTCTGAGGTGTATGTTAATGGAACCATCAGTGATGACGCTGAGGAGCTAAATGCATCCGTCCCTCCAGCTTCCAGACAGCAGTACACTCTTGTTTCTCTTCAGATCGTATAAATCTTTTGCCTTTTACTAAAGATTTCCGTGGAGAGGAACAACAAGAGTTTTGACTAATTTTTTGATGCCTTGCTTCATTGTGGGGCTTCTTAATATGTTAAATAACAATAGTGAATAAGAGCTAGTATGCAACTTAAAATAAATACATGAAATAGCCAACTTTAGTAATTGCATTTTAACATAGATGTAATACTTGTGTATAGTGCAAAACATACCTTCTATATTAAGTTTTAGCATTAAAAGTCCTTCTTAGGTAAAAATGCAAACATAAGTCCACCCCCTAATATATTATGATAGATAAATGCTATTACGACCTATTTTAATACTGTAGGTGGATTAAATGTTTAAAACTTAGTATTATTTGGTGACATCATTTCACATTTAATGTCAAAATATCACACAAAATCTTGTTCTTTTTGTAAAAAAAATAGTCCAATATTACCTTGTAGTGATTCTGAGGTGTATGTTAATGGAACCATCAGTGATGACGCTGAGGAGCTAAATGCATCCGTCCCTCCAGCTTCCAGACAGCAGTACACTCTTGTTTCTCTTCAGATCGTATAAATCTTTCGCCTTTTACTAAAGATTTCCGTGGAGAGGAACAACAAGAGTTTTGACTAATTTTTTGATGCCCTGCTTCATTGTGGGGCTTCTTAATATGTTAAATAACAATAGTGTATAGGAGCTAGTATGCAACTTCATATAAATACATGAAATAGCCAACTTTAGTAATTGCATTTTAACATAGATGTAATACTTGTGTATAGTGCAAAACATACCTTCTATATTAAGTTTTAGCATTAAAAGTCCTTCTTAGGTAAAAATGCAAACATAAGTCCACCCCCTAATATATTATGATAGATGCTATTACGACCTATTTTAATACTGTAGGTGGATTAAATGTTTAAAACTTAGTATTATTTGGTGACAGCATTTCACACTTAATGTCAAAATATCACACAAAATCTTGTTTTTCTTGTAAAAAAATAGTCCAATATTACCTTGTAGTGATTATGAGGTGTATGTTAATGGAACCATCAGTGATGACGCTGAGGAGCTAAATGCATCCGTCCCTCCAGCTTCCAGACAGCAGTACACTCTTGTTTCTCTTCAGATCGTATAAATCTTTCGCCTTTTACTAAAGATTTCCGTGGAGAGGAACAACAAGAGTTTTGACTAATTTTTTGATGCCTTGCTTCATTGTGGGGCTTCTTAATATGTTAAATAACAATAGTGAATAGGAGCTAGTATGCAACTTAAAATAAATGCATGAAGTAGCCAACTTTAGTAATTGCATTTTAACATAGATGTAATACTTGTGTATAGTGCAAAACATACCTTCTATATTAAGTTTTAGCATTAAAAGTCCTTCTTAGGTAAAAATGCAAACATAAGTCCACCCCCTAATATATTATGATAGATGCTATTACAACCTATTTTAATACTGTAGGTGGATTAAATGTTTAAAACTTAGTATTATTTGGTGACAGCATTTCACATTTAATGTCAAAATATCACACAAAATCTTGTTTTTTTTATAAAAAAATTGTCCAATATTACCCTGTAGTGATTCTGAGGTGTATGTTAATGGAACCATCAGTGATGACGCTGAGGAGCTAAATGCATCCGTCCCTCCAGCTTCCAGACAGCAGTACACTCTTGTTTCTCTTCAGATCGTATAAATCTTTCGCCTTTTACTAAAGATTTCCGTGGAGAGGAACAACAAGAGTTTTGACCAATTTTTTGATGCCCTGCTTCATTGTGGGGCTTCTTAATATGTTAAAAACCAATAGTGAATAAGAGCTAGTATGCAACTGAAAATAAATACATGAAATAGCCAAGTTTAGTAATTGCATTTTAACATAGATGTAATACTTGTGTATAGTGCATAACATACCTTCTATATTAAGTTTCAGCATTAAAAGTCCATCTTAGGTAAAAATGCAAACATAAGTCCACCCCCTAATATATAATGATAGATAAATGCTATTACGACCTATTTTAATACTTTAGGTGGATTAAATGTTTAAAACTTAGTAATATTTGGTGACAGCATTTCACACTTAATGTCAAAATATCACACAAAATCTTTTTTTGTAAAAAAATAGTCCAATATTACCTTGTAGTGATTCTGAGGTGTATGTTAATGGAACCATCAGTGATGACGCTGAGGAGCTAAATGCATCCGTCCCTCCAGCTTCCAGACAGCAGTACACTCTTGTTTCTCTTCAGATCGTATAAATCTTTCGCCTTTTACTAAAGATTTCCGTGGAGAGGAACAACAAGAGTTTTGACTAATTTTTTGATGCCCTGCTTCATTGTGGGGCTTCTTAATATGTTAAATAACAATAGTGTATAGGAGCTAGTATGCAACTTCATATAAATACATGAAGTAGCCAAGTTTAGTAATTGCATTTTTACCTGCGTAAAGGTAAAACATAGCTTCCATGTTAAGTTTCAGCAATAAAAGCTCTTCTTAGGTAAAAATGCAAACATAAGTCCACCCCCTAATATATTATGATAGATGCTATTACGACCTATTTTAATACTGTAGGTGGATTAAATGTTTAAAACTTAGTATTATTTGGTGACATCATTTCACACTTAATGTCAAAATATCACACAAAATCTTGTTTTTTTTATAAAAAAAATTGTCCAATATTACCCTGTAGTGATTCTGAGGTGTATGTTAATGGAACCATCAGTGATGACGCTGAGGAGCTAAATGCATCCGTCCCTCCAGCTTCCAGACAGCAGTACACTCTTGTTTCTCTTCAGATCGTATAAATCTTTCGCCTTTTACTAAAGATTTCCGTGGAGAGGAACAACAAGAGTTTTGACTAATTTTTTGATGCCTTGCTTCATTGTGGGGCTTCTTAATATGTTAAATAACAATAGTGAATAAGAGCTAGTATGCAACTTAAAATAAATACATGAAATAGCCAACTTTAGTAATTGCATTTTAACATAGATGTAATACTTGTGTATAGTGCAAAACATACCTTCTATATTAAGTTTTAGCATTAAAAGTCCTTCTTAGGTAAAAATGCAAACATAAGTCCACCCCCTAATATATTATGATAGATAAATGCTATTACGACCTATTTTAATACTGTAGGTGGATTAAATGTTTAAAACTTAGTATTATTTGGTGACATCATTTCACATTTAATGTCAAAATATCACACAAAATCTTGTTCTTTTTGTAAAAAAAATAGTCCAATATTACCTTGTAGTGATTCTGAGGTGTATGTTAATGGAACCATCAGTGATGACGCTGAGGAGCTAAATGCATCCGTCCCTCCAGCTTCCAGACAGCAGTACACTCTTGTTTCTCTTCAGATCGTATAAATCTTTCGCCTTTTACTAAAGATTTCCGTGGAGAGGAACAACAAGAGTTTTGACTAATTTTTTGATGCCCTGCTTCATTGTGGGGCTTCTTAATATGTTAAATAACAATAGTGTATAGGAGCTAGTATGCAACTTCATATAAATACATGAAATAGCCAACTTTAGTAATTGCATTTTAACATAGATGTAATACTTGTGTATAGTGCAAAACATACCTTCTATATTAAGTTTTAGCATTAAAAGTCCTTCTTAGGTAAAAATGCAAACATAAGTCCACCCCCTAATATATTATGATAGATGCTATTACAACCTATTTTAATACTGTAGGTGGATTAAATGTTTAAAACTTAGTATTATTTGGTGACAGCATTTCACACTTAATGTCAAAATATCACACAAAATCTTGTTTTTCTTGTAAAAAAATAGTCCAATATTACCTTGTAGTGATTATGAGGTGTATGTTAATGGAACCATCAGTGATGACGCTGAGGAGCTAAATGCATCCGTCCCTCCAGCTTCCAGACAGCAGTACACTCTTGTTTCTCTTCAGATCGTATAAATCTTTCGCCTTTTACTAAAGATTTCCGTGGAGAGGAACAACAAGAGGGTTCTGTTCATTATATTTATGGACAGAATTTCTAGGCGCAGCCAGGGGCCGGAGGGGGCCTGGTTTGGGAACCACAGGATTTCATCTCTGCTGTTTGCAGATGATGTTGTCCTGATGGCTTCTTCGAGCCAGGACCTGCAGCAGGCACTGGGGCGGTTTGCAGCCGAGTGTGAAGCGGCTGGGATGAGAATCAGCTCCTCCAAATCCGAGGCCATGGTTCTCGACCGGAAAAAGGTGGTTTGCTCTCTCCGGGTGGGTGGTGAGTCTCTGCCCCAAGTGGAGGAGTTCAAGTATCTCGGGGTCTTGTTCACGAGTGAGGGAAGGATGGAGCGTGAGATTGACAGGCGGATCGGTGCAGCGTCTGCAGTGATGCGGTCGCTGTATCGGTCCGTTGTGGTGAAGAAGGAGCTGAGCCGGAAGGCGAAGCTCTCGATTTACCGGTCAATCTACGTTCCTACCCTCACCTATGGTCATGAGCTTTGGGTAATGACCGAAAGGACAAGATCGCGTATACAAGTGGCTGAAATGGGCTTCCTCCGCAGAGTGGCCGGGCGCACCCTTAGGGATAGGGTGAGGAGCTCGGTCACACGGGAGGAGCTCGGAGTAGAGCCGCTGCTCCTACACATTGAGAGGAACCAGCTGAGGTGGCTCGGGCATCTGCTCAGGATGCCTCCTGGACGCCTCCCTAGGGAGGTGTTCTGGGCATGTCCCACCGGGAGGAGGCCCCGGGGAAGACCCAGGACACGCTGGAGGGACTATGTCTCTCGGCTGGCCTGGGAACGCCTTGGGGTCCCACCGGAGGAGCTGGAGGACGTGTCCGGGGTGAGGGAAGTCTGGGAGTCCCTGCTTAGACTGCTGCCCCCGCGACCCGGCCCCGGATAAAGCGGAAGACAATGGATGGATGGATGGATGGAGGAACAACAAGAGTTTTGACTAATTTTTTGATGCCTTGCTTCATTGTGGGGCTTCTTAATATGTTAAATAACAATAGTGAATAGGAGCTAGTATGCAACTTAAAATAAATGCATGAAGTAGCCAACTTTAGTAATTGCATTTTAACATAGATGTAATACTTGTGTATAGTGCAAAACATACCTTCTATATTAAGTTTTAGCATTAAAAGTCCTTCTTAGGTAAAAATGCAAACATAAGTCCACCCCCTAATATATTATGATAGATGCTATTACAACCTATTTTAATACTGTAGGTGGATTAAATGTTTAAAACTTAGTATTATTTGGTGACAGCATTTCACATTTAATGTCAAAATATCACACAAAATCTTGTTTTTTTTATAAAAAAATTGTCCAATATTACCCTGTAGTGATTCTGAGGTGTATGTTAATGGAACCATCAGTGATGACGCTGAGGAGCTAAATGCATCCGTCCCTCCAGCTTCCAGACAGCAGTACACTCTTGTTTCTCTTCAGATCGTATAAATCTTTCGCCTTTTACTAAAGATTTCCGTGGAGAGGAACAACAAGAGTTTTGACCAATTTTTTGATGCCCTGCTTCATTGTGGGGCTTCTTAATATGTTAAAAACCAATAGTGAATAAGAGCTAGTATGCAACTGAAAATAAATACATGAAATAGCCAAGTTTAGTAATTGCATTTTAACATAGATGTAATACTTGTGTATAGTGCATAACATACCTTCTATATTAAGTTTCAGCATTAAAAGTCCATCTTAGGTAAAAATGCAAACATAAGTCCACCCCCTAATATATAATGATAGATAAATGCTATTACGACCTATTTTAATACTTTAGGTGGATTAAATGTTTAAAACTTAGTATTATTTGGTGACAGCATTTCACATTTAATGTCAAAATATCACACAAAATCTTTTTTTGTAAAAAAATAGTCCAATATTACCTTGTAGTGATTCTGAGGTGTATGTTAATGGAACCATCAGTGATGACGCTGAGGAGCTAAATGCATCCGTCCCTCCAGCTTCCAGACAGCAGTACACTCTTGTTTCTCTTCAGATCGTATAAATCTTTCGCCTTTTACTAAAGATTTCCGTGGAGAGGAACAACAAGAGTTTTGACTAATTTTTTGATGCCCTGCTTCATTGTGGGGCTTCTTAATATGTTAAATAACAATAGTGTATAGGAGCTAGTATGCAACTTCATATAAATACATGAAGTAGCCAAGTTTAGTAATTGCATTTTTACCTGCGTAAAGGTAAAACATAGCTTCCATGTTAAGTTTCAGCAATAAAAGCTCTTCTTAGGTAAAAATGCAAACATAAGTCCACCCCCTAATATATTATGATAGATGCTATTACGACCTATTTTAATACTGTAGGTGGATTAAATGTTTAAAACTTAGTATTATTTGGTGACATCATTTCACACTTAATGTCAAAATATCACACAAAATCTTGTTTTTTTTGTAAAAAAATTGTCCAATATTACCCTGTAGTGATTCTGAGGTGTATGTTAATGGAACCATCAGTGATGACGCTGAGGAGCTAAATGCATCCGTCCCTCCAGCTTCCAGACAGCAGTACACTCTTGTTTCTCTTCAGATCGTATAAATCTTTCGCCTTTTACTAAAGATTTCCGTGGAGAGGAACAACAAGAGTTTTGACTAATTTTTTGATGCCTTGCTTCATTGTGGGGCTTCTTAATATGTTAAATAACAATAGTGAATAAGAGCTAGTATGCAACTTAAAATAAATACATGAAATAGCCAACTTTAGTAATTGCATTTTAACATAGATGTAATACTTGTGTATAGTGCATAACATACCTTCTATATTAAGTTTCAGCATTAAAAGTCCTTCTTAGGTAAAAATGCAAACATAAGTCCACCCCCTAATATATTATGATAGATAGATGCTATTACAACCTATTTTAATACTGTAGGTGGATTAAAAGTTTAAAACTTAGTATTATTTGGTGACATCATTTCACATTTAATGTCAAAATATCACACAAAATCTTGTTCTTTTTGTAAAAAAATTGTCCAATATTACCTTGTAGTGATTCTGAGGTGTATGTTAATGGAACCATCAGTGATGACGCTGAGGAGCTAAATGCATCCGTCCCTCCAGCTTCCAGACAGCAGTACACTCTTGTTTCTCTTCAGATCGTATAAATCTTTCGCCTTTTACTAAAGATTTCCGTGGAGAGGAACAACAAGAGTTTTGACTAATTTTTTGATGCCCTGCTTCATTGTGGGGCTTCTTAATATGTTAAATAACAATAGTGTATAGGAGCTAGTATGCAACTTCATATAAATACATGAAGTAGCCAAGTTTAGTAATTGCATTTTTACCTGCGTAAAGGTAAAACATAGCTTCCATGTTAAGTTTCAGCAATAAAAGCTCTTCTTAGGTAAAAATGCAAACATAAGTCCACCCCCTAATATATTATGATAGATAGATGCTATTACAACCTATTTTAATACTGTAGGTGGATTAAATGTTTAAAACTTAGTATTATTTGGTGACATCATTTCACACTTAATGTCAAAATATCACACAAAATCTTGTTTTTTTTATAAAACAAATTGTCCAATATTACCTTGTAGTGATTCTGAGGTGTATGTTAATGGAACCATCAGTGATGACGCTGAGGAGCTAAATGCATCCGTCCCTCCAGCTTCCAGACAGCAGTACACTCTTGTTTCTCTTCAGATCGTATAAATCTTTCGCCTTTTACTAAAGATTTCCGTGGAGAGGAACAACAAGAGTTTTGACTAATTTTTTGATGCCCTGCTTCATTGTGGGGCTTCTTAATATGTTAAATAACAATAGTGAATAAGAGCTAGTATGCAACTGAAAATAAATACATGAAATAGCCAACTTTAGTAATTGCATTTTAACATAGATGTAATACTTGTGTATAGTGCAAAACATACCTTCTATATTAAGTTTTAGCATTAAAAGTCCTTCTTAGGTAAAAATGCAAACATAAGTCCACCCCCTAATATATTATGATAGATAAATGCTATTACGACCTATTTTAATACTGTAGGTGGATTAAATGTTTAAAACTTAGTATTATTTGGTGACATCATTTCACATTTAATGTCAAAATATCACACAAAATCTTGTTCTTTTTGTAAAAAAAATAGTCCAATATTACCTTGTAGTGATTCTGAGGTGTATGTTAATGGAACCATCAGTGATGACGCTGAGGAGCTAAATGCATCCGTCCCTCCAGCTTCCAGACAGCAGTACACTCTTGTTTCTCTTCAGATCGTATAAATCTTTCGCCTTTTACTAAAGATTTCCGTGGAGAGGAACAACAAGAGTTTTGAGTAATTTTTTGATGCCCTGCTTCATTGTGGGGCTTCTTAATATGTTAAATAACAATAGTGAATAAGAGCTAGTATGCAACTGAAAATAAATACATGAAATAGCCAAGTTTAGTAATTGCATTTTAACATAGATATAATACTTGTGTATAGTGCATAACATACCTTCTATATTAAGTTTCAGCATTAAAAGTCCTTCTTAGGTAAAAATGCAAACATAAGTCCACCCCCTAATATATTATGATAGATAGATGCTATTACGACCTATTTTAATACTTTAGGTGGATTAAAAGTTTAAAACTTAGTATTATTTGGTGACATCATTTCACACTTAATGTCAAAATATCACACAAAATCTTGTTTTTCTTGTAAAAAAATAGTCCAATATTACCTTGTAGTGATTCTGAGGTGTATGTTAATGGAACCATCAGTGATGACGCTGAGGAGCTAAATGCATCCGTCCCTCCAGCTTCCAGACAGCAGTACACTCTTGTTTCTCTTCAGATCGTATAAATCTTTCGCCTTTTACTAAAGATTTCCGTGGAGAGGAATAACAAGAGTTTTGACTAATTTTTTGATGCCCTGCTTTATTGTGGGGCTTCTTAATATGTTAAATAACAATAGTGTATAGGAGCTAGTATGCAACTTCATATAAATACATGAAGCAGCCAAGTTTAGTAATTGCATTTTTACCTGCGTAAAGGTAAAACATAGCTTCCATGTTAAGTTTCAGCAATAAAAGCTCTTCTTAGGTAAAAATGCAAACATAAGTCCACCCCCTAATATATTATGATAGATAGATGCTATTACGACCTATTTTAATACTTTAGGTGGATTAAAAGTTTAAAACTTAGTATTATTTGGTGACATCATTTCACATTTAATGTCAAAATATCACACAAAATCTTGTTTTTCTTGTAAAAAAATAGTCCAATATTACCTTGTAGTGATTCTGAGGTGTATGTTAATGGAACCATCAGTGATGACGCTGAGGAGCTAAATGCATCCGTCCCTCCAGCTTCCAGACAGCAGTACACTCTTGTTTCTCTTCAGATCGTATAAATCTTTCGCCTTTTACTAAAGATTTCCGTGGAGAGGAACAACAAGAGTTTTGACTAATTTTTTGATGCCCTGCTTCTTTGTGGGGCTTCTTAATATGTTAAATAACAATAGTGTATAGGAGCTAGTATGCAACTGAAAATAAATACATGAAATAGCCAAGTTTAGTAATTGCATTTTAACATAGATGTAATACTTGTGTATAGTGCATAACATACCTTCTATATTAAGTTTCAGCATTAAAAGTCCATCTTAGGTAAAAATGCAAACATAAGTCCACCCCCTAATATATAATGATAGATAAATGCTATTACGACCTATTTTAATACTTTAGGTGGATTAAAAGTTTAAAACTTAGTATTATTTGGTGACATCATTTCACATTTAATGTCAAAATATCACACAAAATCTTGTTCTTTTTGTAAAAAAAAATAGTCCAATATTACCTTGTAGTGATTCTGAGGTGTATGTTAATGGAACCATCAGTGATGACGCTGAGGAGCTAAATGCATCCGTCCCTCCAGCTTCCACACAGCAGTACACTCTTGTTTCTCTTCAGATCGTATAAATCTTTCGCCTTTTACTAAAGATTTCCGTGGAGAGGAACAACAAGAGTTTTGACTAATTTTTTGATGCCCTGCTTCATTGTGGGGCTTCTTAATATGTTAAATAACAATAGTGTATAGGAGCTAGTATGCAACTTCATATAAATACATGAAGTAGCCAAGTTTAGTAATTGCATTTTTACCTGCGTAAAGGTAAAACATAGCTTCCATGTTAAGTTTCAGCAATAAAAGCTCTTCTTAGGTAAAAATGCAAACATAAGTCCACCCCCTAATATATTATGATAGATGCTATTACGACCTATTTTAATACTGTAGGTGGATTAAATGTTTAAAACTTAGTATTATTTGGTGACATCATTTCACACTTAATGTCAAAATATCACACAAAATCTTGTTTTTTTTATAAAAAAAATTGTCCAATATTACCCTGTAGTGATTCTGAGGTGTATGTTAATGGAACCATCAGTGATGACGCTGAGGAGCTAAATGCATCCGTCCCTCCAGCTTCCAGACAGCAGTACACTCTTGTTTCTCTTCAGATCGTATAAATCTTTCGCCTTTTACTAAAGACTTCCGTGGAGAGGAACAACAAGAGTTTTGACTAATTTTTTGATGCCCTGCTTCATTGTGGGGCTTCTTAATATGTTAAATAACAATAGTGTATAGGAGCTAGTATGCAACTTCATATAAATACATGAAGTAGCCAAGTTTAGTAATTGCATTTTTACCTGCGTAAAGGTAAAACATAGCTTCCATGTTAAGTTTCAGCAATAAAAGCTCTTCTTAGGTAAAAATGCAAACATAAGTCCACCCCCTAATATATTATGATAGATAGATGCTATTACAACCTATTTTAATACTGTAGGTGGATTAAATGTTTAAAACTTAGTATTATTTGGTGACATCATTTCACACTTAATGTCAAAATATCACACAAAATCTTGTTTTTTTTATAAAAAAAATTGTCCAATATTACCTTGTAGTGATTCTGAGGTGTATGTTAATGGAACCATCAGTGATGACGCTGAGGAGCTAAATGCATCCGTCCCTCCAGCTTCCAGACAGCAGTACACTCTTGTTTCTCTTCAGATCGTATAAATCTTTCGCCTTTTACTAAAGATTTCCGTGGAGAGTAACAACAAGAGTTTTGACTAATTTTTTGATGCCCTGCTTCATTGTGGGGCTTCTTAATATGTTAAATAACAATAGTGAATAGGAGCTAGTATGCAACTTAAAATAAATGCATGAAGTAGCCAACTTTAGTAATTGCATTTTAACATAGATGTAATACTTGTGTATAGTGCAAAACATACCTTCTATATTAAGTTTTAGCATTAAAAGTCCTTCTTAGGTAAAAATGCAAACATAAGTCCACCCCCTAATATATTATGATAGATAAATGCTATTACGACCTATTTTAATACTTTAGGTGGATTAAATGTTTAAAACTTAGTATTATTTGGTGACATCATTTCACACTTAATGTCAAAATATCACACAAAATCTTGTTTTTCTTGTAAAAAAATAGTCCAATATTACCTTGTAGTGATTCTGAGGTGTATGTTAATGGAACCATCAGTGATGACGCTCAGGAGCTAAATGCATCCGTCCCTCCAGCTTCCAGACAGCAGTACACTCTTGTTTCTCTTCAGATCGTATAAATCTTTCGCCTTTTACTAAAGATTTCCGTGGAGAGGAACAACAAGAGTTTTGACTAATTTTTTGATGCCCTGCTTCATTGTGGGGCTTCTTAATATGTTAAATAACAATAGTGTATAGGAGCTAGTATGCAACTTCATATAAATACATGAAGTAGCCAAGTTTAGTAATTGCATTTTTACCTGCGTAAAGGTAAAACATAGCTTCCATGTTAAGTTTCAGCAATAAAAGCTCTTCTTAGGTAAAAATGCAAACATAAGTCCACCCCCTAATATATTATGATAGATGCTATTACGACCTATTTTAATACTTTAGGTGGATTAAATGTTTAAAACTTAGTATTATTTGGTGACATCATTTCACACTTAATGTCAAAATATCACACAAAATCTTGTTTTTCTTGTAAAAAAATTGTCCAATATTACCTTGTAGTGATTATGAGGTGTATGTTAATGGAACCATCAGTGATGACGCTGAGGAGCTAAATGCATCCGTCCCTCCAGCTTCCAGACAGCAGTACACTCTTGTTTCTCTTCAGATCGTATAAATCTTTCGCCTTTTACTAAAGATTTCCGTGGAGAGGAACAACAAGAGTTTTGACTAATTTTTTGATGCCTTGCTTCATTGTGGGGCTTCTTAATATGTTAAATAACAATAGTGAATAAGAGCTAGTATGCAACTTAAAATAAATACATGAAATAGCCAACTTTAGTAATTGCATTTTAACATAGATGTAATACTTGTGTATAGTGCATAACATACCTTCTATATTAAGTTTCAGCATTAAAAGTCCTTCTTAGGTAAAAATGCAAACATAAGTCCACCCCCTAATATATTATGATAGATAGATGCTATTACAACCTATTTTAATACTGTAGGTGGATTAAATGTTTAAAACTTAGTATTATTTGGTGACAGCATTTCACATTTAATGTCAAAATATCACACAAAATCTTGTTTTTCTTGTAAAAAAATAGTCCAATATTACCTTGTAGTGATTCTGAGGTGTATGTTAATGGAACCATCAGTGATGACGCTGAGGAGCTAAATGCATCCGTCCCTCCAGCTTCCAGACAGCAGTACACTCTTGTTTCTCTTCAGATCGTATAAATCTTTCGCCTTTTACTAAAGATTTCCGTGGAGAGGAACAACAAGAGTTTTGACGAATTTTTTGATGCCCTGCTTCATTGTGGGGCTTCTTAATATGTTAAATAACAATAGTGAATAAGAGCTAGTATGCAACTGAAAATAAATACATGAAATAGCCAAGTTTAGTAATTGCATTTTTACATAGATATAATACCTGTGTATAGTGCATAACATACCTTCTATATTAAGTTTCAGCATTAAAAGTCCTTCTTAGGTAAAAATGCAAACATAAGTCCACCCCCTAATATATTATGATAGATAGATGCTATTACGACCTATTTTAATACTTTAGGTGGATTAAATGTTTAAAACTTAGTATTATTTGGTGACAGCATTTCACATTTAATGTCAAAATATCACACAAAATCTTGTTTTTTTGTAAAAAAATAGTCCAATATTACCTTGTAGTGATTCTGAGGTGTATGTTAATGGGACCATCAGTGATGACGCTGAGGAGCTAAATGCATCCGTCCCTCCAGCTTCCAGACAGCAGTACACTCTTGTTTCTCTTCAGATCGTATAAATCTTTCGCCTTTTACTAAAGATTTCCGTGGAGAGGAACAACAAGAGTTTTGACTAATTTTTTGATGCCCTGCTTCATTGTGGGGCTTCTTAATATGTTAAATAACAATAGTGTATAGGAGCTAGTATGCAACTTCATATAAATACATGAAGTAGCCAAGTTTAGTAATTGCATTTTTACCTGCGTAAAGGTAAAACATAGCTTCCATGTTAAGTTTCAGCAATAAAAGCTCTTCTTAGGTAAAAATGCAAACATAAGTCCACCCCCTAATATATTATGATAGATAGATGCTATTACGACCTATTTTAATACTTTAGGTGGATTAAATGTTTAAAACTTAGTATTATTTGGTGACATCATTTCACACTTAATGTCAAAATATCACACAAAATCTTGTTTTTCTTGTAAAAAAATAGTCCAATATTACCTTGTAGTGATTCTGAGGTGTATGTTAATGGAACCATCAGTGATGACGCTGAGGAGCTAAATGCATCCGTCCCTCCAGCTTCCAGACAGCAGTACACTCTTGTTTCTCTTCAGATAGTATAAATCTTTCGCCTTTTACTAAAGATTTCCGTGGAGAGGAACAACAAGAGTTTTGACTAATTTTTTGATGCCTTGCTTCATTGTGGGGCTTCTTAATATGTTAAATAACAATAGTGTATAGGAGCTAGTATGCAACTTCATATAAATACATGAAGTAGCCAAGTTTAGTAATTGCATTTTTACCTGCGTAAAGGTAAAACATAGCTTCCATGTTAAGTTTCAGCAATAAAAGCTCTTCTTAGGTAAAAATGCAAACATAAGTCCACCCCCTAATATATTATGATAGATGCTATTACGACCTATTTTAATACTTTAGGTGGATTAAATGTTTAAAACTTAGTATTATTTGGTGACATCATTTCACACTTAATGTCAAAATATCACACAAAATCTTGTTTTTCTTGTAAAAAAATAGTCCAATATTACCTTGTAGTGATTCTGAGGTGTATGTTAATGGAACCATCAGTGATGACGCTGAGGAGCTAAATGCATCCGTCCCTCCAGCTTCCAGACAGCAGTACACTCTTGTTTCTCTTCAGATCGTATAAATCTTTCGCCTTTTACTAAAGATTTCCGTGGAGAGGAACAACAAGAGTTTTGACTAATTTTTTGATGCCTTGCTTCATTGTGGGGCTTCTTAATATGTTAAATAACAATAGTGAATAAGAGCTAGTATGCAACTTAAAATAAATACATGAAATAGCCAACTTTAGTAATTGCATTTTAACATAGATGTAATACTTGTGTATAGTGCATAACATACCTTCTATATTAAGTTTCAGCATTAAAAGTCCTTCTTAGGTAAAAATGCAAACATAAGTCCACCCCCTAATATATTATGATAGATAGATGCTATTACAACCTATTTTAATACTGTAGGTGGATTAAATGTTTAAAACTTAGTATTATTTGGTGACAGCATTTCACATTTAATGTCAAAATATCACACAAAATCTTGTTTTTCTTGTAAAAAAATAGTCCAATATTACCTTGTAGTGATTCTGAGGTGTATGTTAATGGAACCATCAGTGATGACGCTGAGGAGCTAAATGCATCCGTCCCTCCAGCTTCCAGACAGCAGTACACTCTTGTTTCTCTTCAGATCGTATAAATCTTTCGCCTTTTACTAAAGATTTCCGTGGAGAGGAACAACAAGAGTTTTGACTAATTTTTTGATGCCCTGCTTCATTGTGGGGCTTCTTAATATGTTAAATAACAATAGTGAATAGGAGCTAGTATGCAACTGAAAATAAATACATGAAATAGCCAAGTTTAGTAATTGCATTTTTACATAGATATAATACCTGTGTATAGTGCATAACATGCCTTCTATATTAAGTTTCAGCATTAAAAGTCCTTCTTAGGTAAAAATGCAAACATAAGTCCACCCCCTAATATATAATGATAGATAAATGCTATTACGACCTATTTTAATACTTTAGGTGGATTAAAAGTTTAAAACTTAGTATTATTTGGTGACATCATTTCACATTTAATGTCAAAATATCACACAAAATCTTGTTCTTTTTGTAAAAAAAATAGTCCAATATTACCTTGTAGTGATTCTGAGGTGTATGTTAATGGAACCATCAGTGATGACGCTGAGGAGCTAAATGCATCCGTCCCTCCAGCTTCCAGACAGCAGTACACTCTTGTTTCTCTTCAGATCGTATAAATCTTTCGCCTTTTACTAAAGAGTTCAGTGGAGAGGAACAACAAGAGTTTTGACTAATTTTTTGATGCCCTGCTTCATTGTGGGGCTTCTTAATATGTTAAATAACAATAGTGAATAAGAGCTAGTATGCAACTGAAAATAAATACATAAAATAGCCAAGTTTAGTAATTGCATTTTAACATAGATATAATACTTGTGTATAGTGCATAACATACCTTCTATATTAAGTTTCAGCATTAAAAGTCCATCTTAGGTAAAAATGCAAACATAAGTCCACCCCCTAATATATAATGATAGATAAATGCTATTACGACCTATTTTAATACTTTAGGTGGATTAAAAGTTTAAAACTTAGTATTATTTGGTGACATCATTTCACATTTAATGTCAAAATATCACACAAAATCTTGTTCTTTTTGTAAAAAAAATAGTCCAATATTACCTTGTAGTGATTCTGAGGTGTATGTTAATGGAACCATCAGTGATGACGCTGAGGAGCTAAATGCATCCGTCCCTCCAGCTTCCAGACAGCAGTACACTCTTGTTTCTCTTCAGATCGTATAAATCTTTCGCCTTTTACTAAAGATTTCCGTGGAGCGGAACAACAAGAGTTTTGACTAATTTTTTGATGCCCTGCTTCATTGTGGGGCTTCTTAATATGTTAAATAACAATAGTGTATAGGAGCTAGTATGCAACTTCATATAAATACATGAAGTAGCCAAGTTTAGTAATTGCATTTTTACCTGCGTAAAGGTAAAACATAGCTTCCATGTTAAGTTTCAGCAATAAAAGCTCTTCTTAGGTAAAAATGCAAACATAAGTCCACCCCCTAATATATTATGATAGATGCTATTACGACCTATTTTAATACTTTAGGTGGATTAAATGTTTAAAACTTAGTATTATTTGGTGACATCATTTCACACTTAATGTCAAAATATCACACAAAATCTTGTTTTTCTTGTAAAAAAATAGTCCAATATTACCTTGTAGTGATTATGAGGTGTATGTTAATGGAACCATCAGTGATGACGCTGAGGAGCTAAATGCATCCGTCCCTCCAGCTTCCAGACAGCAGTACACTCTTGTTTCTCTTCAGATCGTATAAATCTTTCGCCTTTTACTAAAGATTTCCGTGGAGAGGAACAACAAGAGTTTTGACTAATTTTTTGATGCCTTGCTTCATTGTGGGGCTTCTTAATATGTTAAATAACAATAGTGAATAAGAGCTAGTATGCAACTTAAAATAAATACATGAAGTAGCCAAGTTTAGTAATTGCATTTTAACATAGATGTAATACTTGTGTATAGTGCATAACATACCTTCTATATTAAGTTTCAGCATTAAAAGTCCTTCTTAGGTAAAAATGCAAACATAAGTCCACCCCCTAATATATTATGATAGATAGATGCTATTACAACCTATTTTAATACTGTAGGTGGATTAAATGTTTAAAACTTAGTATTATTTGGTGACAGCATTTCACATTTAATGTCAAAATATCACACAAAATCTTGTTTTTCTTGTAAAAAAATAGTCCAATATTACCTTGTAGTGATTCTGAGGTGTATGTTAATGGAACCATCAGTGATGACGCTGAGGAGCTAAATGCATCCGTCCCTCCAGCTTCCAGACAGCAGTACACTCTTGTTTCTCTTCAGATCGTATAAATCTTTCGCCTTTTACTAAAGATTTCCGTGGAGAGGAACAACAAGAGTTTTGACTAATTTTTTGATGCCCTGCTTCATTGTGGGGCTTCTTAATATGTTAAATAACAATAGTGAATAAGAGCTAGTATGCAACTGAAAATAAATACATAAAATAGCCAAGTTTAGTAATTGCATTTTAACATCGATATAATACTTGTGTATAGTGCATAACATACCTTCTATATTAAGTTTCAGCATTAAAAGTCCATCTTAGGTAAAAATGCAAACATAAGTCCACCCCCTAATATATAATGATAGATAAATGCTATTACGACCTATTTTAATACTTTAGGTGGATTAAAAGTTTAAAACTTAGTATTATTTGGTGACATCATTTCACATTTAATGTCAAAATATCACACAAAATCTTGTTCTTTTTGTAAAAAAAATAGTCCAATATTACCTTGTAGTGATTCTGAGGTGTATGTTAATGGAACCATCAGTGATGACGCTGAGGAGCTAAATGCATCCGTCCCTCCAGCTTCCAGACAGCAGTACACTCTTGTTTCTCTTCAGATCGTATAAATCTTTCGCCTTTTACTAAAGATTTCCGTGGAGAGGAACAACAAGAGTTTTGACTAATTTTTTGATGCCTTGCTTCATTGTGGGGCTTCTTAATATGTTAAATAACAATAGTGTATAGGAGCTAGTATGCAACTTCATATAAATACATGAAGTAGCCAAGTTTAGTAATTGCATTTTTACCTGCGTAAAGGTAAAACATAGCTTCCATGTTAAGTTTCAGCAATAAAAGCTCTTCTTAGGTAAAAATGCAAACATAAGTCCACCCCCTAATATATTATGATAGATGCTATTACGACCTATTTTAATACTTTAGGTGGATTAAATGTTTAAAACTTAGTATTATTTGGTGACATCATTTCACACTTAATGTCAAAATATCACACAAAATCTTGTTTTTCTTGTAAAAAAATAGTCCAATATTACCTTGTAGTGATTATGAGGTGTATGTTAATGGAACCATCAGTGATGACGCTGAGGAGCTAAATGCATCCGTCCCTCCAGCTTCCAGACAGCAGTACACTCTTGTTTCTCTTCAGATCGTATAAATCTTTCGCCTTTTACTAAAGATTTCCGTGGAGAGGAACAACAAGAGTTTTGACTAATTTTTTGATGCCTTGCTTCATTGTGGGGCTTCTTAATATGTTAAATAACAATAGTGAATAAGAGCTAGTATGCAACTTAAAATAAATACATGAAATAGCCAACTTTAGTAATTGCATTTTAACATAGATGTAATACTTGTGTATAGTGCATAACATACCTTCTATATTAAGTTTCAGCATTAAAAGTCCTTCTTAGGTAAAAATGCAAACATAAGTCCACCCCCTAATATATTATGATAGATAGATGCTATTACAACCTATTTTAATACTGTAGGTGGATTAAATGTTTAAAACTTAGTATTATTTGGTGACAGCATTTCACATTTAATGTCAAAATATCACACAAAATCTTGTTTTTTTGTAAAAAAATTGTCCAATATTACCTTGTAGTGATTCTGAGGTGTATGTTAATGGAACCATCAGTGATGACGCTGAGGAGCTAAATGCATCCGTCCCTCCAGCTTCCAGACAGCAGTACACTCTTGTTTCTCTTCAGATCGTATAAATCTTTCGCCTTTTACTAAAGATTTCCGTGGAGAGGAACAACAAGAGTTTTGACGAATTTTTTGATGCCCTGCTTCATTGTGGGGCTTCTTAATATGTTAAATAACAATAGTGAATAAGAGCTAGTATGCAACTGAAAATAAATACATGAAATAGCCAAGTTTAGTAATTGCATTTTTACATAGATATAATACCTGTGTATAGTGCATAACATACCTTCTATATTAAGTTTCAGCATTAAAAGTCCTTCTTAGGTAAAAATGCAAACATAAGTCCACCCCCTAATATATTATGATAGATAGATGCTATTACGACCTATTTTAATACTGTAGGTGGATTCAATGTTTAAAACTTAGTATTATTTGGTGACATCATTTCACACTTAATGTCAAAATATCACACAAAATCTTGTTCTTTTTGTAAAAAAAATAGTCCAATATTACCTTGTAGTGATTCTGAGGTGTATGTTAATGGAACCATCAGTGATGACGCTGAGGAGCTAAATGCATCCGTCCCTCCAGCTTCCAGACAGCAGTACACTCTTGTTTCTCTTCAGATCGTATAAATCTTTCGCCTTTTACTAAAGATTTCCGTGGAGAGGAACAACAAGAGTTTTGAATAATTTTTTGATGCCCTGCTTCATTGTGGGGCTTCTTAATATGTTAAACAACAATAGTGTATAGGAGCTAGTATGCAACTTCATATAAATACATGAAGTAGCCAAGTTTAGTAATTGCATTTTTACCTGCGTAAAGGTAAAACATAGCTTCCATGTTAAGTTTCAGCAATAAAAGCTCTTCTTAGGTAAAAATGCAAACATAAGTCCACCCCCTAATATATTATGATAGATAGATGCTATTACAACCTATTTTAATACTGTAGGTGGATTAAATGTTTAAAACTTAGTATTATTTGGTGACATCATTTCACACTTAATGTCAAAATATCACACAAAATCTTGTTTTTTTTGTAAAAAAATTGTCCAATATTACCCTGTAGTGATTCTGAGGTGTATGTTAATGGAACCATCAGTGATGACGCTGAGGAGCTAAATGCATCCGTCCCTCCAGCTTCCAGACAGCAGTACACTCTTGTTTCTCTTCAGATCGTATAAATCTTTCGCCTTTTACTAAAGATTTCCGTGGAGAGGAACAACAAGAGTTTTGACTAATTTTTTGATGCCCTGCTTCATTGTGGGGCTTCTTAATATGTTAAATAACAATAGTGTATAGGAGCTAGTATGCAACTTCATATAAATACATGAAATAGCCAACTTTAGTAATTGCATTTTAACATAGATGTAATACTTGTGTATAGTGCATAACATACCTTCTATATTAAGTTTCAGCATTAAAAGTCCATCTTAGGTAAAAATGCAAACATAAGTCCACCCCCTAATATATAATGATAGATAAATGCTATTACGACCTATTTTAATACTTTAGGTGGATTAAAAGTTTAAAACTTAGTATTATTTGGTGACATCATTTCACATTTAATGTCAAAATATCACACAAAATCTTGTTCTTTTTGTAAAAAAAATAGTCCAATATTACCTTGTAGTGATTCTGAGGTGTATGTTAATGGAACCATCAGTGATGACGCTGAGGAGCTAAATGCATCCGTCCCTCCAGCTTCCAGACAGCAGTACACTCTTGTTTCTCTTCAGATCGTATAAATCTTTCGCCTTTTACTAAAGATTTCCGTGGAGAGGAACAACAAGAGTTTTGACTAATTTTTTGATGCCCTGCTTCATTGTGGGGCTTCTTAATATGTTAAATAACAATAGTGTATAGGAGCTAGTATGCAACTTCATATAAATACATGAAGTAGCCAAGTTTAGTAATTGCATTTTTACCTGCGTAAAGGTAAAACATAGCTTCCATGTTAAGTTTCAGCAATAAAAGCTCTTCTTAGGTAAAAATGCAAACATAAGTCCACCCCCTAATATATTATGATAGATGCTATTACGACCTATTTTAATACTGTAGGTGGATTAAATGTTTAAAACTTAGTATTATTTGGTGACATCATTTCACACTTAATGTCAAAATATCACACAAAATCTTGTTTTTTTTATAAAAAAAATTGTCCAATATTACCCTGTAGTGATTCTGAGGTGTATGTTAATGGAACCATCAGTGATGACGCTGAGGAGCTAAATGCATCCGTCCCTCCAGCTTCCAGACAGCAGTACACTCTTGTTTCTCTTCAGATCGTATAAATCTTTCGCCTTTTACTAAAGATTTCCGTGGAGAGGAACAACAAGAGTTTTGACGAATTTTTTGATGCCCTGCTTCATTGTGGGGCTTCTTAATATGTTAAATAACAATAGTGAATAAGAGCTAGTATGCAACTGAAAATAAATACATGAAGTAGCCAACTTTAGTAATTGCATTTTAACATAGATATAATACTTGTGTATAGTGCATAACATACCTTCTATATTAAGTTTCAGCATTAAAAGTCCATCTTAGGTAAAAATGCAAACATAAGTCCACCCCCTAATATATAATGATAGATAAATGCTATTACGACCTATTTTAATACTTTAGGTGGATTAAAAGTTTAAAACTTAGTATTATTTGGTGACATCATTTCACATTTAATGTCAAAATATCACACAAAATCTTGTTCTTTTTGTAAAAAAAATAGTCCAATATTACCTTGTAGTGATTCTGAGGTGTATGTTAATGGGACCATCAGTGATGACGCTGAGGAGCTAAATGCATCCGTCCCTCCAGCTTCCAGACAGCAGTACACTCTTGTTTCTCTTCAGATCGTATAAATCTTTCGCCTTTTACTAAAGATTTCCGTGGAGAGGAACAACAAGAGTTTTGACTAATTTTTTGATGCCCTGCTTCATTGTGGGGCTTCTTAATATGTTAAATAACAATAGTGAATAGGAGCTAGTATGCAACTTAAAATAAATGCATGAAGTAGCCAAGTTTAGTAATTGCATTTTTACCTGCGTAAAGGTAAAACATAGCTTCCATGTTAAGTTTCAGCAATAAAAGCTCTTCTTAGGTAAAAATGCAAACATAAGTCCACCCCCTAATATATTATGATAGATAGATGCTATTACGACCTATTTTAATACTTTAGGTGGATTAAAAGTTTAAAACTTAGTATTATTTGGTGACATCATTTCACATTTAATGTCAAAATATCACACAAAATCTTGTTTTTCTTGTAAAAAAATAGTCCAATATTACCTTGTAGTGATTCTGAGGTGTATGTTAATGGAACCATCAGTGATGACGCTGAGGAGCTAAATGCATCCGTCCCTCCAGCTTCCAGACAGCAGTACACTCTTGTTTCTCTTCAGATCGTATAAATCTTTCGCCTTTTACTAAAGATTTCCGTGGAGAGGAACAACACGAGTTTTGACTAATTTTTTGATACCCTGCTTCATTGTGGGGCTTCTTAATATGTTAAATAACAATAGTGAATAGGAGCTAGTATGCAACTTAAAATAAATACATGAAATAGCCAACTTTAGTAATTGCATTTTAACATAGATGTAATACTTGTGTATAGTGCAAAACATACCTTCTATATTAAGTTTTAGCATTAAAAGTCCTTCTTAGGTAAAAATGCAAACATAAGTCCACCCCCTAATATATTATGATAGATAGATGCTATTACGACCTATTTTAATACTGTAGGTGGATTAAATGTTTAAAACTTAGTATTATTTGGTGACAGCATTTCACATTTAATGTCAAAATATCACACAAAATCTTGTTTTTTTTATAAAAAAATTGTCCAATATTACCCTGTAGTGATTCTGAGGTGTATGTTAATGGAACCATCAGTGATGACGCTGAGGAGCTAAATGCATCCGTCCCTCCAGCTTCAAGACAGCAGTACACTCTTGTTTCTCTTCAGATCGTATAAATCCTTCGCCTTTTACTAAAGATTTCCGTGGAGAGGAACAACAAGAGTTTTGACGAATTTTTTGATGCCCTGCTTCATTGTGGGGCTTCTTAATATGTTAAATAACAATAGTGAAAAAGAGCTAGTATGCAACTGAAAATAAATACATGAAATAGCCAAGTTTAGTAATTGCATTTTAACATAGATATAATACTTGTGTATAGTGCATAACATACCTTCTATATTAAGTTTCAGCATTAAAAGTCCATCTTAGGTAAAAATGCAAACATAAGTCCACCCCCTAATATATAATGATAGATAAATGCTATTACGACCTATTTTAATACTTTAGGTGGATTAAAAGTTTAAAACTTAGTATTATTTGGTGACATCATTTCACATTTAATGTCAAAATATCACACAAAATCTTGTTTTTTTTATAAAAAAATTGTCCAATATTACCTTGTAGTGATTCTGAGGTGTATGTTAATGGAACCATCAGTGATGACGCTGAGGAGCTAAATGCATCCGTCCCTCCAGCTTCCAGACAGCAGTACACTCTTGTTTCTCTTCAGATCGTATAAATCTTTCGCCTTTTACTAAAGATTTCCGTGGAGAGGAACAACAAGAGTTTTGACTAATTTTTTGATGCCCTGCTTCTTTGTGGGGCTTCTTAATATGTTAAATAACAATAGTGAATAGGAGCTAGTATGCAACTTAAAATAAATGCATGAAGTAGCCAAGTTTAGTTATTGCATTTTTACATAGATATAATACGTGTGTATAGTGCATAACATACCTTCTATATTAAGTTTTAGCATTAAAAGTCCTTCTTAGGTAAAAATGCAAACATAAGTCCACCCCCTAATATATTATGATAGATAAATGCTATTACGACCTATTTTAATACTTTAGGTGGATTAAATGTTTAAAACTTAGTATTATTTGGTGACAGCATTTCACATTTAATGTCAAAATATCACACAAAATCTTGTTTTTTTTTGTAAAAAAAATAGTCCAATATTACCTTGTAGTGATTCTGAGGTGTATGTTAATGGAACCATCAGTGATGACGCTGAGGAGCTAAATGCATCCGTCCCTCCAGCTTCCAGACAGCAGTACACTCTTGTTTCTCTTCAGATCGTATAAATCTTTCGCCTTTTACTAAAGATTTCCGTGGAGAGGAACAACAAGAGTTTTGACTAATTTTTTGATGCCCTGCTTCATTGTGGGGCTTCTTAATATGTTAAATAACAATAGTGAATAGGAGCTAGTATGCAACTTAAAATAAATACATGAAGTAGCTAAGTTTAGTAATTCCATTTTAACATA
This sequence comes from Eupleurogrammus muticus, assembly GCA_036785175.1. NCBI lineage: Eukaryota > Metazoa > Chordata > Actinopteri > Scombriformes > Trichiuridae > Eupleurogrammus > Eupleurogrammus muticus. The sequence goes on from JAYKQN010000008.1 coordinate 21,826,685, forward strand.
GATATAATACTTGTGTATAGTGTAAAACATACCTTCTATATTAAGTTTCAGCATTAAAAGTCCTTCTTAGGTAAAAATGCAAACATAAGTCCACCCCCTAATATATTATGATAGATGCTATTACGACCTATTTTAATACTGTAGGTGGATTAAATGTTTAAAACTTAGTATTATTTGGTGACAGCATTTCACATTTAATGTCAAAATATCACACAAAATCTTGTTTTTTTGTAAAAAAATTGTCCAATATTACCTTGTAGTGATTCTGAGGTGTATGTTAATGGAACCATCAGTGATGACGCTGAGGAGCTAAATGCATCCGTCCCTCCAGCTTCCAGACAGCAGTACACTCTTGTTTCTCTTCAGATCGTATAAATCTTTCGCCTTTTACTAAAGATTTCCGTGGAGAGGAACAACAAGAGTTTTGACTAATTTTTTGATGCCCTGCTTCATTGTGGGGCTTCTTAATATGTTAAATAACAATAGTGTATAGGAGCTAGTATGCAACTGAAAATAAATGCATGAAGTAGCCAAGTTTAGTTATTGCATTTTTACATAGATATAATACTTGTGTATAGTGTAAAACATACCTTCTATATTAAGTTTCAGCATTAAAAGTCCATCTTAGGTAAAAATGCAAACATAAGTCCACCCCCTAATATATTATGATAGATAAATGCTATTACGACCTATTTTAATACTGTAGGTGGATTAAATGTTTAAAACTTAGTATTATTTGGTGACAGCATTTCACATTTAATGTCAAAATATCACACAAAATCTTGTTTTTTTTTTGTAAAAAAATAGTCCAATATTACCTTGTAGTGATTCTGAGGTGTATGTTAATGGAACCATCAGTGATGACGCTGAGGAGCTAAATGCATCCGTCCCTCCAGCTTCCAGACAGCAGTACACTCTTGTTTCTCTTCAGATCGTATAAATCTTTCGCCTTTTACTAAAGATTTCCGTGGAGAGGAACAACAAGAGTTTTGCCTAATTTTTTGATGCCCTGCTTCATTGTGGGGCTTCTTAATATGTTAAATAACAATAGTGAATAGTAGCTAGTATGCAACTTAAAATAAATGCATGAAGTAGCCAAGTTTAGTTATTGCATTTTTACATAGATATAATACTTGTGTATAGTGTAAAACATACCTTCTATATTAAGTTTCAGCATTAAAAGTCCATCTTAGGTAAAAATGCAAACATAAGTCCACCCCCTAATATATTATGATAGATAAATGCTATAACGACCTATTTTAATACTTTAGGTGGATTAAATGTTTAAAACTTAGTATTATTTGGTGACAGCATTTCACATTTAATGTCAAAATATCACACAAAATCTTGTTTTTTTTTGTAAAAAAATAGTCCAATATTACCTTGTAGTGATTCTGAGGTGTATGTATGGAACCATCAGTGATGACGCTGAGGAGCTAAATGCATCCGTCCCTCCAGCTTCCAGACAGCAGTACACTCTTGTTTCTCTTCAGATCGTATAAATCTTTCGCCTTTTACTAAAGATTTCCGTGGAGAGGAACAACAAGAGTTTTGACTAATTTTTTGATGCCCTGCTTCATTGTGGGGCTTCTTAATATGTTAAATAACAATAGTGTATAGGAGCTAGTATGCAACTGAAAATAAATACATGAAGTAGCCAAGTTTAGTAATTCCATTTTAACATAGATATAATACTTGTGTATAGTGTAAAACATACCTTCTATATTAAGTTTCAGCATTAAAAGTCCTTCTTAGGTAAAAATGCAAACATAAGTCCACCCCCTAATATATTATGATAGATAAATGCTATTACGACCTATTTTAATACTTTAGGTGGATTAAATGTTTAAAACTTAGTATTATTTGGTGACATTATTTCACATTTAATGTCAAAATATCACACACAATCTTGTTTTTTTTTGTAAAAAAATTGTCCAATATTACCTTGTAGTGATTCGGAGGTGTATGTTAATGGAACCATCAGTGATGACGCTGAGGAGCTAAATGCATCCGTCCCTCCAGCTTCCAGACAGCAGTACACTCTTGTTTCTCTTCAGATCGTATAAATCTTTCGCCTTTTACTAAAGATTTCCGTGGAGAGGAACAGCAAGAGTTTTGACTAATTTTTTGATGCCCTGCTTCATCGTGGGGCTTCTTAATATGTTAAATAACAATAGTGAATAGGAGCTAGTATGCAACTTAAAATAAAAACATGAAGTAGTTATTGCATTTTTACATAGATATTTTTACATAGATATAATACTTGTGTATAGTGCATAACATACCTTCTATATTAAGTTTCAGCATTAAAAGTCCTTCTTAGGTAAAAATGCAAACATAAGTCCACCCCCTAATATATTATGATAGATAAATGCTATTACGACCTATTTTAATACTTTAGGTGGATTAAATGTTTAAAACTTAGTATTATTTGGTGACAGCATTTCACATTTAATGTCAAAATATCACACAAAATCTTGTTTTTTTTTGTAAAAAAATAGTCCAATATTACCTTGTAGTGATTCTGAGGTGTATGTTAATGGAACCATCAGTGATGACGCTGAGGAGCTAAATGCATCCGTCCCTCCAGCTTCCAGACAGCAGTACACTCTTGTTTCTCTTCAGATCGTATAAATCTTTCGCCTTTTACTAAAGATTTCCGTGGAGAGGAACAACAAGAGTTTTGACTAATTTTTTGATGCCCTGCTTCATTGTGGGGCTTCTTAATATGTTAAATAACAATAGTGAATAGGAGCTAGTATGCGACTTCATATAAATACATGAAGTAGCCAAGTTTAGTAATTGCATTTTTACATAGATATGATATTTGTGTATAGTGTAGAACATACCTATGTTAAGTTTCAGCACTAAAAGTCCTTCTTATTGAAAAATGCAAACATATTTTAGATTGATAGATGGATAGATAGATAGAAAGCTAGTCCATAATGAAAAGATAAAATGTTATCTCTAGGGATTCCATTCTTACATAGATATAATGGCAAGAAGATAAAAAAGAACATAATATGATAATAACAATGATTCTTGCTATGTTAAATAGTAATGAATTAAAAAGTTCTTCATGATGTGGAATTTTTCTTTAGAGCTGATGAAGTAATAACATTTTGGGATTGTGTTAGTACTGAGACATACATACATACATAGATTTACAGAGAATGGTGCCACTTAACAGTGGTCATTAACTATCTCTGATCAGGAAGTGCTGTTATTGGGTGGTTGAGTAGTTTAACATTACAGTTTCCTGTTTCCTGTTACAAAGATCCCTTCTTGTTTCTTCTTATGTAAAATTGCACATTCGGTGCTTAGCTTTTTTCTTTTTGCCTTCAGCTGTTTACTCACGGTGAGCTACTATTTTCTATATATACATATTTTATTAAATGTATTCATAATATATATATATATATATATATATATATATATATATATATATATATATATATATATAGATATATATATATATATATATATATATATATATATATATTAAAAAATTCACAGATTTCTCCATAATTGTCGACAGAATTTAAAGATGATTTGTTACGCTTTAAAGATGATTTTCCATGTGAACTGAAAATCACACAAATGTAGAAATTGAATGTCCTTTTCTGTCCTCTACATTTGTCTGCAGCTTTACGTAAGTTTATTTAAGATTTGACTTAGTGGTAACATAAAAAGCTTAAAAAATCCAACACATGAAACCGTCGGTTTCAACCTTTTAGTCGTTGATATTCTACAAACAGAGTGTAGTTGCCTCACATTTCACTTGTCTAGGATCACTAACAGCTCAAACACTGATGCTTTATATTAATCATTTATTGATGTTGCATTGTATGGAATATGTTCTTTTAATATTAGTCAGATGACCAAACCACTACTTTAAATACATCAACTAATAATACTTGTATGCTTGTACCTAACTTTAGTAGGATTATTTCATGTCTGAATTTTACTGGTGATGAAGTATTTTTTACATGGCAGCATTTGTGCTTTTACTTGAGTAAAGGATCTGAATATTCCATCACTGCTTTGAGTTTCAAATTGACAACATTTGACATTTTGATCTAATACTGACATGAAGAATGTGAGGCTTCACAGCATGAATCTTTTAAAATTGATGCTTGAGGTATGTGTTCTTGAGTTCAAACTGTAAAAATGGGCTTCAACACTAAACCAGCACACACAGACAGACAGACAGACAGACAGACAGACAGAAATGTATACACACACTGAGTGTGAAACTAACGGCAGTGCAGGCTTCTTATGAAAAAGTGCGGTAAGATGTGTTAAGCAGATACAGGTTCCTCATTCAACTGATAACACACAGGAGATGACAGCATTTAATGATTCTACAAATTCTTTACAAAGGTCTGCTGGATATGTCATTTTATGATTAAATAATATCAAAGGAAATTTAAGAAATCAAGCAAATAGACTACAAAGAATGTTGCCTTAAAGGCTTATTTAAACCAGTGTTTCATAATCATTAGATGGGCAGTTTCTCCATCAGTTTGATGTGTTGCTTCATAATGGAAAACACTTTGCACCTCCAGTTAAACGCAATTAACAGGGAAGATACTCACACTCCTGGTTCGGTGGAAACACACCCTAGGTTTTATCAAAGCACCACACCACCATGCTAGAACTCCAACAGTCATATCAACATACAGAATCAGACAGCTTCTTTTTTTCAAAGGCACAGGAAGCTTCAGCTGTGTATTCAGGATACAATATGAAGCTAATGTTCATTCAGTGTCTCTGTACATGGCGCGGTAATCCATGTGATCAGTCAATATGTACTATTATTACATTTAGAAACACATGCCATTTAAGTACTCTCTAAGGATATTTTTCTTCTTACGGTTTGATTTTCACTGTTACCCTATCTACTGAAACACCCCAGATGAATGTGCGTTTGATCAATTCCCTAAGTGACTACATAATTGATAAGGATGTCATAGAGGAAGTCTGACATCTGACCAGCAGCCTTGTGGCCTCAAGCTGTAACAAGCAGTTTAGGACTGAGAAGCTGCCTTGACGTCCATAAATCTGACCCCTTGGTCACGTCCTTGTCAGCTGGACTGCAGCAGTCTGTAGAGATTAGAAGGAGATCAACACTTTTTATCCTCCTGCATGTGTCTCCTCCCACAGCAGCATGTTTCATTTATCTCTACATAGAGGCACTGAGTCGCATAACACAGCAACAAAACTAAAAATAAGGGGAAAAAATCCACAAACATAACATAAACCACAACATTCTGGTTAACTTTGAACAGACTTTGTGCTTCTGCATCTTGCATCAATCTTGATTTTATTTTTCATCGTAAGACCGGTTTGCACAAACTCTGAGTCGTATGTGACAATAACAAAACGACTATATGCAAATAAACTCAAGCATACCTAAAATGAAATAAAAATCATTTGAAGGTGGCTTCAGGTGAAGTTTGACTTTCATCATGCCAAAAATTATCTGTCACTGACCTGTATTTATGTAATGAGTCTAACCACAAAATCCAGGAAGTGCATGCAACATGGCGTCTTCTAACACTTGTAGCATGCTGCAACATCCGCACCAGACGATGAACGAGGACTGACTTTAGTTAAACCCTGATCACCACAGGTCTGAACCTGAAGTCAGGAAAGACGGCAACCCGCCCCCCATCCCAGCCTCAGACCACGAAGCTGAACAGCCAGAGAGGATCAGCGTGGTTCCGATCCACCGGCGCCCGGACCTGCTGGTGCCCTGCGCTGACCTGGTGAACTCGGAGTGGCAGCGGAGCAGGGCCGCCCGCGTCCACTCACTGCAGAAGTCCTGTGCCGAGTTTCCTGTCTGCCTGGTTCTCCTGTGCGGCCGCGGCGAGACCGAGAGGCTGCTGGGCCACGCCCGCCTGTCCCGGGTCGTAGGTCACGGCGGCAGCCTGTTCGTGGAGTCGGTGGTGGTGTCCCGGGCCGAGCGGGGGAGGGGCTACGGCCGCACTCTGATGGAGAAGACCGAGCGCTACGCCAGGAGCCGGGGGTTCGGGCGCCTGTGCCTGACCACCCACGACAAGCAGCACTTCTACTCCCACCTGGGATACGTGCTCTCCACGCCGGTGCAGAGCGTGGGCGCCATGGCAGCGTTTGTTCCCATGGAGATGCTGCTGAGGTTCTCCAGGATGCCAAGTGAGGAGGCTCCAAAAGTAACATGGACGGAGATGGACTCTCCTGTACGGAAAGGGGAAAGAGACAAAGGAAGTTTACCCTCTCCTCCTCCTTCTTGTCCTCCTTCATCCATCCCTCCTCCTCCTTCTCTATCCATCCCTGCTCCTCCTCCTCCACCTTCATCCATTCCTCCTCCTCCTCCTCCACCTTCATCCATTCCTCCTCTACCTCCTCTATCCATCCCTGCTCCTCCTCCACCTCCTTTATCATTTCCTCCTCCTCCTCCTTCATCCATCCCTCCTCCTCCTCCTGGGTCAGCAGGACACCCGGTGATCCAGACTCTGACTGAGACCCCCTACAGAGATGCTAAGGCAGTTCCCATCTTTTGGATGCACAAAGACATCTGAAGCTGCCAGTGATGCAGACAGAGGAAGCAGCTGCTGGATCCACGTCCCCGTAGGTTCAACTGGTGAACTGTTGACAACCAGTCAGACCCACGCTATTACATCTCCACTCTCCCACACTGCCCACTACAGATTGTTCGGTCCTTTCTTTTACTTTTTTATTTTTCATTGCTCTAGTTTCTGCAAAACCTTTGTTCTGTCTTATTCTGATGAATAAAACTGAAACCAACAGTGTCTTCACGATAAATTGATGTGCTTTAGAACAACCTGTATCGTCTGGCATCATCATCATGATTATCATCATCATATCTGATAGTTTTGACCACAGAGGTTGGTGTTAAAATTGTGGAATTATCTGCTGGTTGGATAATAAAAAGATACCAGATGCCTTTCTTTAACAGTTAAAAGTCCCATATTGGATATATTTAAAATTGATTTCATGAACACATGAACATATTTGTGAATCATTTTAATAAATAAGTTTACATCCCTCTGAAGCTTCTCTGGAGCCTCGCAAAGAACAAGCTGTTCATTAATACTAATGAGCCTCTCCTTTGATTGGCTAATTTGACTTTCTGTGTATACAGGCAGGCCGTGACTGTAAAGTTGTGACATCACAACTTCATAAAGATCCTTACAGCTTGTTTTCAAGGTTATTTATATTACAAACTACCATTCTATGATATAGGTATTGTCAGCTGCTGTTTTGTGCTGATACTAATCAACTCTTGATGAGCTTCTACAAAAACCAAAGCCTTATTCAGGTCAGAAAGATCTGTTAAAATATCCACTGTTTCAATGATGAAAAAGGATGGCAATAAAGTGATATTATTGAAATATTTGCTTGACTTGTGTTTATTTTGATAGTTTGTTACCTATCAGGATTTGTAACTGCAAATAAAAGCTTAAAGATGGTAAAATGATATCAGAGTGCTAACGACCAACCGGTTGCAAGTGAATAAATGTTTCCGGGCCTTTTTGTTCCCTGCAGGGTGGGCGTGTCAGAGGCAGAGCAGCAATGGTGCTGTCTTGCCACCCTCCTCCCCTCTTCCTCCTCTGCCTCTTCCTCTCTCCTCCTGCCTCATCACAAACTTCTAGTCATCGGTTTTCCCCTGACGTGGCTGCAGCGGGTCCCCTCGTGCAGGACCGGCCCTTCGTGGTGGTGTGGAACATGCCCACTGCTCGCTGTCAGGAGCGCTACGGCGTGCATCTAGACCTGCGACACTTTGATATCGTGGAGAACAGAGAGCAGAGCTTCCAGGGACAGGTGACTGATCCACGGGATCAACACCTCACCGATCCCAGCACCACATAAACGTGAATCTGACAGGTTATCTGTATGTAGGCATCATATTAGAATTGATTAAGGGTTCAGGAGTCTGTGATATCAGCCTCCTGAACTCTGAAATAACAGAATGTTGTGCCAAAGAACACTTGTGTGGCAAAATAGTGCTTGATTTTTTGTGGATTTCTATATATATAAAAGAGAGCTCCAAGGTTGTTAATTAAAGTTAAATGATGGTTTTAGGCATTTTTTTAACAAAAAAGGGCTATTTTTGACATTTATAGACAAGTGATTAACAGACCAATCAAGACAATAACAGTAACTGAACTGGAAGACAATGCAACATGTGATATTTACTTTAATTTGTCAAGAACCAAAGTTATTTAGATACTGTTTCCTACATTGTTTTTTTTTGGGGGGGGTGCTTTTATTTGATAGTACAGTACAAAGACAGGAAAGGGGGATGTAAATGTTAAGACTAAAGTCTTATGTGTATGTATGTGGAACTGTGCCTCCAACCTTCTTATAAAACTCTACTTTTTTTTTTTATTTTTGGGTCATTTGGGGCAGAAGAAATCTACAAAAAACTAAAAAAAAAAAAGGTTTACTACTGTCAACATGTCAAATGTAAAGTCAGATAAACACTTTCAGTTTTTTTCTCCGTCAAGCTGAAACAATGACCTCAAAGAAGCTGAGAAATCTAAATGTCTATGGATCTGATAATGATGTGTGAATAAATATTCAAACCTTTCAGAAAATGACTATCTTCTACCGGGACCACCTGGGGACCTACCCCTACGTCTCCCGAGATGATAGCATGGTGAACGGAGGACTCCCGCAGCTCGGTGACCTGGCCGATCACCTTTCCATGGCGGAGACGCAGATATCAGACATGTTGTATCCAAACTTTACCGGCCTGGCCGTCATCGACTGGGAAGAGTGGCGGCCACTTTGGAAGAGGAACTTCGGAGCCAAGATGAAGTATAGGAAACTGTCCAAGTTGCTGGTGAGGCAGGACAGACCGGATCTGTCGAACAACGCCTTGAAGTCACTGGCGAGGCTGCAGTTTGAGGAGGGAGCGCGGATGTTCATGGAGCAGACTATGCGGACGGCAGTCAGAGCTCGACCTCTGGGACTTTGGGGGTTTTATGGTTTTCCAGAATGCTTCAATAACAAGAAGAAGACAGGTGCGTAATTATTTAGATAGAAAGCTGATTATATTGTTTCATCTTTGCTGTGATGACTGATTAAAGGCCCCATATCTATTTTTTTCAGGATTAAAATGTCTGAAAACACTTGACCGACGTTAGATATTTTGTTTCTACACACAAGGACAAAATTGTTTGTACCCCTCAGTTAAAGAAGGAAAACCCCACAATTCTCACTGAACTCACTTGACACTTACAAAAGTAACAATAAATAAAAAAATATTGAAAATTAAATAATCAAAATCAGCCATTATTTTTGAATTGTTGATTAACATAATTATTTTAAAATACAAACTAATAAAATAGGGCTGGACAAAAATGATGGTACCCATAACTTAATATTTTGTTGCACAACCTTTTGAGGCAATCACTGCCATTAAATGATTTCTGTATTTGTCAATGAGCATTCTGCAGCTGTCAACAGGTATTTTGGCCCACTCCTCATGAGCAAACTGCTCTAGTTGTCTCAGGTTTGATGGGTGTCTTCTCCAAATGGCATGTTTCAACTCCTTCCACAGATGTTCAATGGGATTCAGATCTGGGCTCATGGAAGGCCACTTTAGAATAGTCCAACGCTTTTCTCTCAGCCATTCTTGGGTGTTTTTGGCTGTGTGTTTTGGATCGTTGTCCTGTTGGAAGACCCATGACCTGTGACTGAGACCAAGCTTTCTGATTATATGAGCTATGATTTTTTTCCAGCAGTGGTGTCCTCCTTGGCCGTTGCCCATGAAGTCCACTTTGGCTCAAACGACGACGAATGTTGCGATCTGACACTGATGTACCTTGGCCTTGGAGTTCACCTTTAATTTCTTTGGAGGTTGTTCTGGGCTCTTTGGATACAATTTAAACGATCCATCTCTGAAATTTGTCATCAATTTTCCTCTTGCAGCCACGTCCAGGGAGGTTGGCTACTGTCCCGCGGGTCTTGAACTTCTGAATAATATGAGCCACTGTTGTCACAGGAACTTCAAGCTGTTTAGAGATGGTCTTAATGCTTTTATCGTTAAGATGTTTGTCTATAATTTTTTTTTTCGGATTTCCTGGGACAATTCTCTCCTTCGCTTTCTGTTGTCCATGTTCAGTGTGGTACACACCTTTTCACCAAACACTATCTTTAACTATCTTTAACCTAATGAAGGGTTTTTGTCATTGGACGCCTGAAATTTAAGTAACAGAAAAACTGAGCTGACGTTGGTTTAATCATAGTTCCGTTAGGTTTGGAGAGAGTATAATTTAGCTTCTAAATGATGAACAGCATTAAAGTTAAGGAATCCTTGGTGAAGACAACAACTCCCATGATTCCACTCTACCCTGTGACATCATTAACCCTGTCTTTTTTTTATTGTTCTGATCAAGTGACCATTAATAGCTGAAAGTCACATACTGTCTGTTTTAAATTCCTACTGATGACAAAAAGAGTCCTGTGTTTTTGTTTCCTGTGATATCAGATGAGATCTACACTGGTCGCTGCCACGCTGGAACTAGGCAGCAAAACGACCGTCTGTCCTGGCTCTGGACTCAGTCCACTGCTCTCTACCCCAGCATCTACCTGCCTCCCCGGCTAGAAGGATCTGACGATGCTGCTCTGATGGTCAGGTACAGAACTAGGAAACATGAAAATATGATTTCATATGGTGACGGGTTAATATTCTGTAATTCTTTTCTGGTTGAGCTGGACGCAACATTGCTGATGGACATTTCTGTCCTCACTTAGACACAGGCTGCTGGAAGCCCTGAGGGTGGCGTCTGTATGGCGCCATGGCAACAACATGAACCACGCCACACCTGTCCTCCCCTATGCCAGACTGGCATTCAGACACACTCTCAACTTCCTTAACAAGGTAGCATGTAAAGCTGCTCATAAACACATGTACAACACACATACCACACTGTTAGCAGCTCCATGTGTGATCCAAATAGCTATTGTTGTGTGTGTGTGTGTGTGTGTGTGTGTGTGTGTAGAAAGACCTGATACATACATTGGGGGAGAGTGCAGCACTGGGAGCTGCTGGAGTGGTGTTATGGGGAGAGCTGAAATTTGCCAGATCCAAGGTATGTTTTTCTGTGTGTGTGTGTGTGTGTGTGTGTGTGTCTGTGTGTGTTTGTGTGCGCGCACGTGTAAAAATTCTTCTCTTTGTCTTCCCAGAAACAGTGCATCCTTCTCAGAGACTACATAAATACCATCCTAGGTCCCTTCACCCAGACCCTGAGGTCTGACACCCAGCGTTGCTGCCTTTTGCGTTGCCACGGCAACGGGCGCTGCACCAGGCGAAATCCCGGCTCCGGTCACATGTTCTCTTCAGCTTTAGCCTGGGACTCTACCAGTAACCTCCTCCCTGACTTCGCCAGTGAAGCTTTTCACGACCACTTCCTGTGTCAGTGCTTCCCGGGCTGGACTGGACCGGAGTGTCAGGAACAGAAGAAGATGTTTGACCCAGAACTTTCTGTTGCTGCCATCAGTCAGCTGCCACATCACTGACTTAAAGTCAATTACAAATTTTAACTTTGAAAATGAATGTGTATTAAGCAGTCTGATGTCATGAGAACACAATATATGATTCATTTAATGCGACCAGTCTGCTTTTAATAATAGCACCATAACAACAAAAACATGTGAGCTCATTTAAAAGTCCTTCTCCAGATTACCAGGGTGGGTAGATTTTCATGGTTCCATCATTTACATACACAAAACTTTTTCATCAAAAAGAAAAAATACACTTTAAAACATGTTTTTTCTACACTTTAAACCTTGTGTCCAGTCTTAAAAGTGTATCTTGTGAATATTGAGTTTTCTGTGTCTCCTGCCTCATGTCCGTCCTCTCGTGGCTGTCAGGTTGTGTCTCAGCGCTTGCAGTTCCTGGATCAGCAGCGACAGCTCTGTGGCTGCTGACTCTTTTTCTCTCACGGCCGCGGTCAGCATCCGGAGGGCACCGCCCTGCTGGACTGAGAAGCAGCAGACGGAAAGAAAAAATTACTAATACGCCTGGGTTACACAGGAAAAAATAGTGTAAGATTTAAATGGTTTTAAAATTCTTATGATTACATACTCTAACTTAAACCAATAAGAAAATAACAAATGCAAGGGAACCCAGGGATAAAAATTGGTTTCACGTGTCCATACATGACATTTAGGAACTACCAGGGAAGAAATAAAAGTGAATTTATATCATATGTCACCTAAAAAGTAGAAGATGAGTAGCACTGTCAGCAGAAGTAAAGTGATGATGGCGCAGCCCATGGCGTAGGCCCGCGATGAGCTGGGCGTCAACATGTCCTGCAGACGGCTCTGCCACGTGCTGCTGACTGGGTGTCCTCTCTGATTGACAGCTGGGGGGAGGTTCCCGTTAGGGGAGGGGGTGTAAGCAGGACGAGCAGGTCGCACTACTGAAATCACACACAGAGAAGTCAGTGACAGCCAGCCAGTGAGTCAGTGATTGTGTATGTATGTGTTGTCTGTGGCTGTGTTTGGGGTGGTGTGTGTGTGCATGTACCTTTGTAGCTGCATTTGGGGTGATGTGTGCGCATGTATGTGTGTGTACCTTTAAAGCTGTGTTTAGAGTGATGTTTATGTGTGTGTGTTCCTTTGTAGCTGTGTTATGGCTGATGTTTGTGTGTGTGTGTACCTTTGTCGCTGGTTTGGGGAGGTGTGTGTGTGCACATGTACCTTTGTGGCTGTGTTCTGGATGCGTTCGGTGCAGGTCATTGATGGAGTCTACAGAATGCAGCTGGATCTCGGTCAGATCTCTCTCACTGACCCTGTAGAGCTGCGGCGTGGTCTGAGAAGATGGAGGCCTCGACATCTCACCCAGTCTTCAGAGAATATTTCAGAGGATCAGACTGTTGGAGGGTCAGGTGGTATAAGACGCAACTAAACTATTCAACACCTCATTTATCTGGAAGGTGCATATTATCGCTAATGTTGTGTCATGCAGCTTCTCACAGTATCAGCTGCCAAAGGCAAGTTGTTTCAAAACTTTCAATTTCAATATAAATAATAATCCTATAAATTGAAAGCAAAGAGCATGGATCTGTTGAACATGCTTATGAATGGATCTAAAACATTTACTTTCATTAAAGGCATTTTTACATGTCACATAATGCAAAGTAAAAAAAACAGGACTGAGCAAGTTGGTTTACAGGAGATGGCACCCTTTCCTGAAATGAAAATCACTTCATGATTAAGTTAATATATTGTGGTAAATGCAGATCAGATGTTTACAGATGTGCTAGTATATATCTGAAGGTTTATATTTGCTTTTGCACTGAGGCTGTATTATTAATTCTGTTAGTTTAGATGCAACTAAACTTACTATCTAATATTAAGTAAATAAATGTGTAGTGATGATCATATGTCTTGCCTCAGAAAGTGGAAAATAAGGAATATGTAATTAAAGCAATAGCTCGACATATAAGAATGTACCATGTGCATCAGGGTTTCTATTTGAAGACAAAACAAACAAGTAGTCAAGTATCTGATTTATCAGAGCTATTATTAGAGCTGGTTGTCAAATCCATAAAAGCACAATGCTGCTGGAATTTGAATCAAGGCCTAGAGGACAGAATGACTGAGTGAGTGAATGAATGAATGAATAATTAACCAGAATAACACTGTATTTAAGCTGGATCAGCTCTAATATGTATATGTATATACCTGTATGTCATGTATCCACTCTCTTTCAACTTACCCTCTATCAGCATTAAGTAGCTGGGTGGATTTGTATGTGTGTATCTACTTGTTTCTTCTTGTCTTGTCACTCTTCTCGTTCACCAATTCCCTCACGTAAAAACATGTTTGTACCCACGGGAGCAGCAAAAAGTCAAATTTAATGTCCAAATAAAGTCGTCCAGAAAGAACACGGTGACAAAGACAATCCAACCACACTATAAGTAAATCCCAAATTTGAATGAATGAATCCAGTAAAATTCCTGATGTATGAAAACAAAAGGGAACCTCCGGGCTTGGTCCTACGCTCCTCGTGAGTCTGTCACTGAGCAGCTGTGACGCCTCCAGTGCCACCCCTTCTTACTCTGTGTGTTCCCATTTAGCCCACCCTATGATGGCGGTAGAGAGAGCTAGAAACACAGAGAGAGAGGAATCCTCCCCAAGCCCATTACCCCCCTCCAAACATGCCCAACCCTGCAGGCCCCCATGCCTAAAATAGCAGCAGAGGCTTGGGTTTATTATTAGTTTCTCAGACCAAAGGATGACTAGATGATCTGGGTGGAGGGCATAATAAGGTACATAGGGATAAACACACACACACACACACACACACACACACACACATACACACACACACACACACACACACACACACACACACACAGAGTTTATCTTAGTTTGTTTTGGAGCAGTAGTGGCCTCAAGCTTAGAGAAGCAGCTACTGATCAGATGTCCTCAATGGACTGACGAGATGAATCTCCACGGGGAAAGTGTAAAGCAGTAGTTTCTGTACAAAACAATTCTCCATTAGCCTACACAAGACACTAATTTTTCTCTTAAATCATCTCCACATAAAATAATAATGCATGTGTTCTGTTTGCCACTGTTAATAGGCTAACAAACCCTCCTCTATCAATAGCCCTAAACTTCTATACACTAGAACCTGCAATGAGTTTGCCTCCATCTTCCCTGATAAAATTCTAAAAATTAGATAAACCCGTCCCAGGGTGAACTCAAAATCGAATGTAATGGTATTACAAAATCTGATCCAATCAACCATAAAAACCTGGAGGACATTATACAACATCTGAAATCCTCCTCCTGCTCTCTGGATATCCAGGCTTCTTCTAAAAAATAGTGTCTAACTGCATGGCCTCAGATAAGCTACACATTGTAAACACATCTATTGTCTCAGGTGTATTCCCACAGGCCCCGAAACCTGAAGTCATCAAGGCACTTCTGGAAAAGAATAATTCAGACAATTCAGTAATGAATACCTACAGGCCTATATAAAATAATTACCATTCTTAAGTAAAACCCTTGAAAAAGCCGTCTTTAAACAGCTGACTAATCGCTAAACAACTGTTTCGATGTCTTCCTGTCAGGTTTCTTTGCTCTGACATCTATCTAAACAACACAATTTTAGTCTTAGTATTACTGGATCTCAGTGCTGCATTCTACACAGTTGATCCCAGTAGCAAAGTTTATGGAAGAAAACAAAATAAATTACCACAATTATGCAGATGACGCGTAAATGTACATCGACATATCACTATGAGTCTATAGTTCTATACAAGTAAATGCATTGAATAAATCTTTGATTGGATGTGCCAGAACTTTCTACGATTAAACAAAGATAAAACTGTGGTAATTACTTTTGGAGCCAAAGAGGAAGATTAAAACTCAGCTTCACTCAGTGATGTTAAAGCCAACAAACCAAACTATACATCTCTCAGCCTTTAACAGTCACATTATAACCTTCACAATGTCAGCGTACTACCACCTGAAGAATAAATCAAGGATTAAAGGCCTTATGTCTCAACAAGACCTGGAAAAGCTTGTCCATGCTGTTATTTTTACTAGACTTGACTACTGTAACAGGGTCTTTACAGGACTTTCTGAAAGTCAGACAGCTGCAGCTAATCCAAAATTCTGCTGCTAGAGTCCTCACTAAGACTAAACGATAGATCATATCACTCCTGCTCTGAAGTCCCTGTACTGGCTTCCTGTCTGCCAAAGAACTAATTTTTAAATACATTTACTGGTTTATAAACCACTCAATGGTCTAGAGCCTAAGTATATATCTGATCTGCTGATCCATTATCCACCATCCAGACCTCCAGGGGCCTGAGGGGGCACTGTGGTTGCAGGCTTCTGTTCCAACCAAACAGTAACCTGATTCTACTAATGAAGGTCCTTAGATAGAGCTCTAGTGGTTGATTAGTAAAACAAGGTGTGTTACTGTTTGGATGGAACAAAAGCCTGGACCCGGCCTTCCAGGACTGGAGTTTGACATGTGTGTCTCAGATGGTCTGGGACAGGTCTGCCCTCTGTTCCCAGAGTCAGAACTAAAAAAGGGGAGCAGTGTTCAGTTTCTATGCACAGATCTGGAACAAACTCCCTGCAGATCTCACTGCAGATCTTACTGTTTTTTAAGTCAGAGCTCAAGACTTTTCAGTTTTCTGCTGCCTAAATATCTGGGTATTTCTAAAATATTTTTCACTGCACTGTAACTTTATTCTTGTTTTGTTTTAGTTTTAATCAACAGTTGTTGTTTTTTTAATATGTTGCTGTGAGGTTTTCTCCTTTAGCAGAAAACATGTGTTTACAACTTTGGTTGAGGTGTGGAGTGTGTTAAATTTATTTAGTGTCTGTGTGTTTAATAATAGTCTGTAAACAGAAGAAGCAAAAAAAAAAAACAAAACAATAACTTAAATCAGGATTTTTTAACATTTTTTTAACATGTTTGAATAAATCTTTTTCACAGACAGGAGCTAACACTAGCAAACCTTGTTACATTACCATATTACTATAAAATATTGTGACAAACATGTTATCATATAAATACATTATGTAATTCACCCACAAATCCAGCATGAGGAGCAATCTTGTACTTGAAATAATACAGTAAACCCTTTAGTGTCAGTGAATCCAGTGAATAGCACAATAGTTTCTGATTTTACAGATGTCTGCTCAATATTTTGAAAGATTTTACATGGATTAATTTAATAAGGTGAGACTTGTCTGTTTGTAGCTTACCTGGGATTGCTTGTGTTTGTTATTACTCTTCATCAAAACATATCTGTCTATTGTGTTTTCATGTAGAACCACAATCTTCTGTGAATAAAGAATTTTAAACTGAAAATCCTCCTCAGTAATTCTTTTACTGGGGTCACACTTTTATAGTGTTCAAAGCCTCTATTCAGTATCTGCACCCTGATCCAGACACAAATCTTTCCAGATTACCATATATTTTATGAATTACTGGTGCTCTAAATGAGATTACATATCACAATGAAGGCTACTAGTTATTTAAAGAACAAGTAGAATAGCTAGTGTAGGGGTTTCTGAAAACAAAGAAACAGAAAGCAGCACAACAATTAAATACATGCATCCTCATTGCATCTTCTTTTTTAAAATCCTGATTATCTGTGAAGTCTATCTCTTTAGCCAAGATTATGTTGTCACCATAAATCAAGATATCAGCTCTCATTCCTCTCATCCATCAAGCAATTCTGTGTTGCTCTAAAATGACTGCCTTGTTTGAAGAGTTGTCAGCCATTTTTTTTATCCATTTCATCGTCATAATTTTGCAGATGACTTATAATGGGGAGAGAAATTCTATGCAGGAAAATAGTAAAATCTTGTTACTGTCATATACAACAATACAACACTATATTATATAATACAATGTAAAATTACTTCATTTGAAACAATGAAACAATGACGAGGTGTATGCAGGAAGAGGAGCAGGGGGGGTGAGGAAACTGCCCTGAGGTGCTCCAGTGTTGCTGCCGCTTTTACAGGCCTCATGTCCTGCCCAACAAAACAGGCTCTCCAAATTGTATAGTTGCCAAAAATTGACAAAAAAGGTGAATGACAAGAGAAAAGCCTCTCCATATCATGTCCAGCTGATTTTTCTTGTCCAGATCAGATGAGCATCTCTGTTAATAAGAATGGCACTGAAAAAAGCTCTGAACTAAGTGCTGATAGATAGAGAAAGCAAGGAACTGGCTTCTGAATGGCTGATATATATGCACCCATCTGGTATGGTAATCATCAAACCTGACAAAATGGACATGTAATTTCCCAGTGGGAGCGTAACCCTAGTGCAGGGGGGTTTCTTAGGAGCATCAATGAGAGCATAGCATTAAATTAGGGCATCACGAAGGGCTGGGACCCTGCACACACAGCACCTGTGTTTTATAGTCCATGATGTCCTTACACATGAGTAGTGACAATGTTTTTTAGATAGATAGAGAAACCAAATCAGATTTCAGAAGCTAGAAGTAGAGAATTTGTACAGTTTCTTTGTAAAAATGATTCAAACTGATTATCATTTTCAAAATAGTTAGTGATTAACCTAATATTGGCAAAGGAGATAAGATAAGGTAAAATTTGTATTGTCTCCCTTAGGATAAGAACTCATTTATTAATCAACTAAGATAGATAGATAGATAAAACTTTATTGATCCCACAACGGGGAAATTTGTGTGTTACTGCAGCGTTACAGATAAAGAAAAAGAAAAATAAAGTTGAAGAAGATAAAAAAACTATAAAAAAAATAAAAAAACACACAACACAATGTACAAATTCGCAGAATTTGTTAATCCGCATACACAGTATGCATTATCGACAGAATGGAGAGAAAATGCTAATAAATAGTAAGAAAAAAAAGTATGCATAAGCAAAGCATATATACATACATACATGCACGTACATACCTACATACATACACATACACACATATTTGCATATATATATATATATATGGACATACATATCCACATAGCAAAGCATATATACATACATACATGCACGTACATACCTACATACATACACATACACACATGCATATATATATATATATGGACATACATATCCACGCACATACCCACATGTACACATACATAGCCAATGCACACTTAAGGTGCAGGGTGTGTGTGAAGAGAAAAAAAGTGACCAGTGAAAAAGTGACAGTGACTACAGTGAGGTTTATGTTTTGTTATAAACTTTTATTGCTTAAGTTTCTTCTTCCTTATTATACATAGTTATGCATGATTGCTTACTTAAAAACAGAACTGATATACCATTCTCTCCTGATAGAAACTCTTGGTCCTTTTGTCAAGCGTAAAGCAAAAAAACAAACAACATGTTAACATCACATGAGGGATTCATGGCACAAATCAAAAATGATCAACCAGTAAATTATTTCTTCCTATTTTGACCACAATATCCTACATAATTTTACTGAAATTGGGCCCCATGGGGTAACAAAAAGTACAGAGCCTCTCTAATGACTGCATTTGTTCACTCAGTTGGTTACAGACAGACAGAGAGGGGGACAAAAATGAAATATTTAAAACAGAATAGAAAGTTATTGACATTTACTACTAAAACATCTGACTCCATTACTTTTGACTGTTAAACTCAATAAGGTTTGCCACAACAACAGTAAATCTAATATATTCCTCACATACAGAACACACTGCTTCCACCACTGGCTGTAGATCAGGGGTGTCAAACTATGGACCAGTGGGTCCAATCCAACCCACGAAATGACTGTACAAAGTGAGTTCCTGTCTTTTCGTTGCTTCAGTAGACCCATCCTTCTTTGCACGTGAATTCACTTCACTGGGAAATTCAGTCCGAACACCAGGGACCCAATCTCCCCCTCATCCAGGGCGCCAATCAAAGAGCAGGGAGGGTGCATCATGACAATGATGAAACACAGAATGACTTTGTTGATAACTGTGGATCCAACTTGAAGGCAGATTGTAATTGACCTTTCAATGCAGCCTAATATCAATCTCATGATATGAGGTCTGATGTTAGGCAGGCTAGTTTCTTCACAGATTTGAAAAAAAACCGTTTTTTTTTACATTATATCCCCTGTTTTGTGAATTGAAAGTTAATCATTGTGTAAAAAAAATAATACATTTCTTCAAATTGCTCTTTAGGTGGTCTAGAAACTAAATTGAGGTTGTCACCTTTGCTGTAGATACATGATCAATACGATTTTTGATCCGCCAATATTTCTCAGTGAGTGTTGTGCCTCCATTGCTGGGACATTATGACATTATAAAATCAGTCAGTGGTTCTGTATTTTCTCGGGTGTTTGACATGATGAGACATGAATTATTGCATCGAAAGCGGCCTGAAGCCCGCGGGGCGAACAGACAAGTCGACTACATTTCCCACAAGTCTCCGCTCCTTCCTTCGGTCGCCGCCGCTTCATGTGTTTTTGCCAGGAGAGGAGAAATTCCACAGTGGAGTCACTAGTCCACGGAGTTTAGGAACTCAGCGGAAGTGTGTGTGTGTGTGTGTGTGTGTGTGTAAGAAAGAGAGGCTTCTGCGGGATTCAGGCGCCGTCATGTGGGCTCGGAGGCTGCTCGGGGTCCGGGGCTCGGGGGTCGGGATGCGGGCTTCCAGGGACGCTTTGCTGCGGCTCGCCGGTGCTGGATGTGCGGGGGCCAGACACGCATCGAGTGCGGGAGAGGTGAGTGGAGCAACCTTTACTCTGCTTTCTATCACATCTGACTTAGAGGGGATGACTCCAAGGTTTGCACTGAACCTTCAAGTTTTAATCTGCCATCAGCAGAATAATCAAATAACACGGTGTGTGTGTGTGTGTGTGTGTGTGTGTGTGTGTGTGTGTGTGTGTGTGTGTGTGTGTCCCTCTCTTCATATGATTAACAGTCCTATAGAAAACAGAGATATCACTCTAAAACTCTAACTTAATTCATGTTTATTGTGTTGCATTAATTATTCGTTTGGAGAGAACAGCTCAGGATAAGTGAGTGTGTCTGTTACATTAACGGTGTCAGATGAGAGCAGCTCATGCAGATGTAATGTACATCTGTCCCAGAAGGCCCAGCCCCCCCCCACCGCCTGCTGCACTCCACTGAGCTGAGCAACATGATTTCATTAAAACCACGAGCGACTGATTCCTCCAGTACTGTCAGTGCCACCTCGGCCTCCACTGCTGAGGTCAATTCACCCGAATTCCAGTTCACTTTTACTACTTCTGGGTTGCAAAGGAGCTTATAAGTCAACCAATGCAGCAGAGGACGCATGTAGCGCGGCTCAAAATGTGTAATTTCTGCCAATTATTAATCCTCTAAAAATCTGTTGATTTTTGTAGGATTTAGTTTTAGTGTTAGCACAAGGCAAATGTGCACAAGAACACTAAAGTGATAACCATGTGGCTCTAATCAGTGCTAGTAGTATATTAAGTGTGTGTGTGTCTACTTAGTTCATTCATATTAATAGCTGACTTTGGACTTGGGACAGGTTTGTATAAAGTAATTGTGTAAAGGGCAGATACACTCTACAATCCCATAATGCACTGCTGCTGCAATGATAAGCCCCTTCATTGGCTGGTTCAAAGGTCAAAAGTTACAGCCAAATGATCACAGAACACCTGTAAACTGAACTCATTATTTATCAGAAATGTTAACATTTTATGGGATTATTGGGGAAGATCTACTTGTGTTATGAAAAGAGCTGGAACTCTTAGTTGATTAATAAATGAGTTCTTATCCTAAGGGAGACAATACAAATTTGACCTAATCTTATCTCCTTTGCCAATATTAGGTTAATCACTAACTATTTTGAAAATCAGTTTGAATCATTTTTACAAAGAAACTGTACAAATTCTCTACTTCTAGCTTCTGAAATCTGATTTGGTTTCTCTAGTTTTCTATAATAGTAAAGTGGTGATTTTGGTCAACCAAGATATTTTATTTTGCATCTTCAGCTTTGAGAAAAGATCATATCAACATTGTTCACCATTTTATGAACCAAATAACTAATCTATTAACCATTTTACCATCTATAGATTAATCAACTATAAAAAATAGTTGTTAGTTACAGCTTTTCTTGTAAAAGAAACTAAAGCAAAACTACACAACCTGCCATAACACATATAACTAACATAAGAACATAACCAGGCCTGAATATATCCAATATCCAACACACAATGAGTGTGTATCCATAATATCCCCCAATACATTGTCGTGTTTTGAAGACAGTTGCAAACAATGCAAAATACTGCAGCTCAAGATAAATATAAATAATTTACAGACTGTTTCCTCAACAGCTGCAGTTAAATAAATGACACTGATAAAATATAAAAACAATATATAAATATGCAATAAGCAATATAAAAACTTCAACAAACACTGGTTAGGTCAGATTTTTTCCGTAACTTTTCACACTGAGTGTTTTATTTTGTCCAGGCTTCCTGGAAGAAGACTCCACTGTTTGATTTCCACAAGCAGCATGGGGGGAAGATGGTGGAGTTTGCAGGCTGGAGTATGCCCGTTCAGTACAAAGACAGCCACATCGTCTCACACATGCACACCAGAGAGCACTGCTCCATCTTCGATGTCAGCCACATGCTGCAGGTGAGAAATGGACATGCCCACACACACATCAACACAGGTAAGGACTCATAGGCAAAGTTTTCATTTTATTTATTAACATCTATTCTTTCTTATTTTGCAATAAAACTGCTACAAAGATACAGGTGCAGAATATCAGCACATGCTGATAAAATGTTTCATCATCACATGCCCATATCAACAATATTAACAAGCAAATAAAATAAACATTGATTGATTGTCTTTTGATTGTCCTGAAGTTTCAGGGAAAAGGGTTTCATAACAATTAAGTAACTTAATCATTTTATTACATTCAGTTTACAAAACTGAGTGTATTAAACAAAGAGTTAAGATTTAAAAGGAATAATCTTAGGTATTGAGTTAAACATTTCTGTTTGAGTGAATAAAAAATGATCACATACTATAACAATATTAACCAAGAGAGCAGAAAGTGACTCTAAATAAGTTACATATGATGAAAGTAATAACACACCATTATAGTGTAATACAGAACTTTGTCAAATGACAGGGATTTTTTTAATTAAAAAAAAGATAAAGAAAGGTAGTTGTTACATTTGATCATATTTCCTTTTGGCTTCTTTTCCAATCAGACCAAAGTGCACGGCAGAGACAGGGTGAAGTTCATGGAGTCTCTGGTGGTTGCAGACATTGCAGAACTCAAGGACAACCAGGTGAGATAAAGGATTGTTTCAGGTTAATGCATCAACAGATATTTAGCCACTTGGCTGCAGAGAAAACAAGCTGAAACCACAACCACTGACATAAGTCTAATAATAATAAAGCAGGTTGATGTGGCGAACATATTAGCCACAACTGGTTATTTACATATTCAACAGATAAGGTACAACATCTGCTTTGGGTTTTAGTTAGTTTTACGCCACATGATGAATTTTAGCCTTGGTCTCCACTAACTCCTTATGGAAATGTGGCTCTGTAGCTGCTCTTTTTCAGCTTCTTCACTTGCTGGTTGGTCTCAGTCAATTTGTCTTAAGCAGGTAGTGTACATTTGATTATTTTTTTTTTTTTTACTGAAAACTGCCTCCTATTTGGTCTGTATTGGCCTCTGATGAGAGCAGAGAGACAGAATCAAACTGTGGTGTTGCAGGTGGAAAATCATATTCAAGTAGACTAGTATTTAGGCAAATGTTTAAGATTTGTAAAAAAATATGCTTATATCCCTATTTGAGTTAATTGAAAGGAATTATATGCATAGTAGTTTTTCAAAGTATAATTTTTCACCTTAATTTCATAAAAAAATGTTTCTCTAGAAAAATACCTTAATTTTCAATTAATAGAAGGCCTGAGTGACAGATAGAGCAAACAAACATGTAATCAGGGTGGCTTCATCCAGGTTACAAAAAATTCCAATAGAATAAATACTTTTCCGCTCCTTCGCCCCACAGGGAACATTGTCCCTCTTCACCAATGAGAAAGGAGGGATTATCGATGACCTCATAGTGACAAAGACAGACCAGGGCTACCTCTATGTCGTCTCCAACGCTGGCTGCGCCGACAAGGACTCTGCTCACATGAAGGTGAATTTAGAAAGAGAGTGTAAAGACAGCTGAGAGCCAAGTGGACTGAAGGAAGGAGTCTCACGTGTGTGTTTTCCTTGCAGGCCAGACTGGCAGAATTCAAAGCAGCAGGTTTGGATGTGGACATGGAGTTCCTTGATGAGTCGTTGATTGCTCTGCAAGGTGAAAATATGAGGCTTGATTTTAACTTTCATCCTTCATACATTCCTCCTCTTGCTATTCTGACCTCATGTCCTTTCCTCACTATTTCTCTTATTGCTCCATGTTTCTTTTGTTCTTGTTTTCACTCTCTCACAAACTGATTCTCTTCTGATGACATGTTTATCAATGTGATGTTCAAAAGTAAATGGCTAATCAAGCCAAATACCAGGGTATTTGTTCTCTGAGACTCAATCAATATGACAACCATTCAGCGTTTTACGTGCATACTGTTAAGATCAATGCCTCTGGCTCTAGAAAAGAGCATGTTCTTTTTTGCCTCATTGATAAATAATTCAAGGTCAACAAGGGTTTTTAAACACTGCCTTCTTTCTGAGAGATATATCCTTGAAGGGTCCTTAGTCATCCAGGGCAACCGGAGACGTTCCACCTTTCATCCAAGAGGCTTCTTCATTTCTGGGATTTAGTGCTGGTGAACTCAGGACTTTAAAACTCAGAGTGTGAAACCAAAATAACAAATCCACACCCAAAACCAGGGCGGGGTCAGGTGTCACATTCTCCCAGGAGTGGTTAAGTGTCTTCTGCCTCCAGGTGTGAACGAGTTTTAATTTTCCTGAGGGTAGCATCCAATACAACTTGTTTTAATCCCCCTTAATCCTTTGAAGTTCTAATGTCCTGGTTTTGGACAGGGAAAACAGATGGTTTGAGAGAGGGATGAAAGAGGCCTCATAGTCCAGTTGTTTCTCTACATCTCTACAAGATTCTTTCTGAGAATTCTGAAACCACCTAGAAGCAGATGAATAAAACATAATGTTGCATAGTTACATCATTAACATGATAAGTGCATGAAAAACCTGTTCATGTTGCTACTGCCCTCTCTGAGTGTATCAGAATAATTAACCAGCTGTGTGTTGTCAGGTCCATCTATGTCTCGCGTGCTCCAGGAGGGGCTGAAGGAGGACCTCAGTAAGCTGACCTTCATGACCTCCACCCTGGCCACAGTGTTCGGGGTCCCTGGCTGCAGGATCACACGCTGTGGATACACTGGAGAGGACGGGGTGGAGGTAAACTCTCATTCTCTTCTCTCCTACGCTATAAATGCTGAGTATAATACTTTGGAAGATTTTCATTTTTTGAAATGGTTAAATGAATAAAATCTAAAAGAAAAAAACCCTTTCAGTAAACCGCGTTATTCCAGATTTATCTTTTATTTTTACTTTTTCCACTGCCCACTCAGGAAGGATGTGGGTTTACCTCTCTTTATTAGTATTTTTTTTAACACTGCCACATTTCTCTTTCCTTCAGTGCTACATTTTTGTTTTGTTTTTTACCCCACAAACCTATAAACTATTAAAAAAAAACAATACTGTTTAACAATAGTTTTAAGTTCTTTTCTAACAGAGATATATTGTAATCAATATTGATGAGTTCAGATGTGTGTGTGTGTGTGTCCCAGATCTCTGTTCCTCGATCCAGAGTGGTGGAGCTGACGGAGAAGCTGCTGGGCCACAGCGAGGTGAAGTTGGCTGGTCTGGGGGCCAGAGACAGTCTACGGCTAGAGGCGGGGCTTTGTCTCTATGGCAACGACATAGATGAGACCACCACTCCTGTGGAGGCCACCTTAGTCTGGACCATAGGTGATGATGTAGTATCAATTGCTTGATATGTAATAAAAAAAACAGTTTATCTTTATAGGAGGCTGTTGTAAAATGGTAAAAAAAAAAAAAGTAATTAATTTTTTTTTTTGCTTTTAAAGAATAAGGATAATGCAGTATTAGCTATATAATAGTCATTGTGCAGTTACCAAGCTGTAAGCGCCAACCTTAAGAAGATCTAAAGATAGTTTCAGTAATGTCTGCCAACAAGGGCTTTTCATCAGCTCCAGTCCGCTCAGACTACCTGAGCCTTGAGCAGACAATCAGCTCTGAGACTCCTGGCATATGAACTGTTGCTTTGTTCCCTCGCACGCAGGAAAGCGCCGGCGTCAGACCAAGGATTTCCCCGGCGCTGACATCATTGTACCTCAGATCAAAGCCAAGACGGCCAGGAAGAGGGTGGGCCTGGTGTCCACTGGCCCCCCCGTCAGGCAGCATACACCCATACTCAGCCCTGATGGGAAGGTCATAGGTCAGAAATCAAAAATATTATTTTATTAAACAGTGCAACATCACTGCAAGAAAATAATCAGTGGACCAGATAGTTAATTCTCCTAAAAAGTTTTAAAAAATAGACAGTTTTATATTCTAGGTGGATTAAATATTTCTAATTTATCATATCAATGAACTTTAAACTGACATTAAAATTGTATTTCATAAATATTTTGATTTTATCATCTTGACAAACACGATTATTCACTGATCCATAAATCTGAGGTTAAAAGTTCTTTCATAAAATCTCTAAATATGTATAAACAACCTGTCAAAACACAAGCGGTTAAACGTTTGGTGCCCTGTGTGCAAGTGTGTAACTTGCACTGAAATAAGAAATATATATTTCAGTTTGTGTCATGCATGCCATGCTTTCTGCCAGTGTCTTTTATGTCAGGTATTTCTATACCTACCAGCTGCCATCAGGGGTCACCACAGTCACACATTTTCAAATCCCACACATGGATGAAAGATTCTCTTCAGTGTTCTTCTACTTCTTACTGTTTTATGTCCAGCTGCAGCAAATGTTCATACCATCCAAACCTGCTCCTACTGAGCTGAAGGATGAATGCTGCTAGATCATGAATTGGAGGAAAATGCAAATACTCGCACATGCTTAAGAAATAGAGAGATGCTACAAAAAAGGTTGTAATAAGAATGTCATCAGTCATGAAATCAACCTAAAGTAAATGTTATTTTACGGTGCCTGTACTGGTGTTACAGGAAAATCCAAAAATGCAGCATTTAAAAGCTTTTAAAAGAAAAAGACATTTACAGACATGTTCATGTTAAAGATTTACTCCTTAACATTGTCCAGGTTTTTTTTGGTCTTGATTGGGTTCAATGGACTAGTATTAGTCTAAAACATATAATAATCTACTGTACATTGGTACATATTTCCTTGTGTTGGACAATAAGACAACTGTAGAAAACTAGAATTTATTTTGTTATGTTGGTTAAAGTCTCTAACAAATTTAAGTTGTTCTCAGATTTAAGAAGAGAAGACTGACAATAACTAAACATTGGTGAAACCCAGAAATCAATTGGTAACTAACAAAATAAGGACAAATCATGGAGAAGGACAAATATTAGCCTGCATAAAAAATGTAATGTGTCAGTTTAGTATAGACGTCATACATAATGTTATAGTGTCAATCTGACAATTAAATTGTTTTTTTATTACATGTTGTCATGTTAAACATAGTCTTTCGGATTTCAAGCATATTACTAGTCCAGGAACTTAGTGACCTAATGTCTAAATGTAATGTGTAAACAATAAAATAGATAAACGGGTCATTCTGCTGGTCAGGAAGTAGATGTCAAGCAAGAAAAGGACCAACTTCATATTTCAACGATTCAATTGAATATTCAATTCAATAAGAGAGTGCTTTTAAAGGTCGTCAGCTAGAAATTATTATGCTGAAAAGACCTGTTCTTTACCGCTTTGTTTAGGTGAGGTGACGAGTGGCTGCCCCTCTCCGTGTCTGAAGAAGAACGTTGCCATGGGTTACGTGGATGCTGCATTTGCTAAGAATGGAACAGCCATCCAGGTGGAGGTCCGGAAAAAAGCAGTGGCCGCCACCGTCAGCAAGATGCCCTTTGTTCCCACCAACTACTATTCTGGATAGGAGGGACACACACACACACACACTCTAAACCAGTCCTCCACTTTGTCTCACATTCACCACCTAAGAGTGCCACTCAAACTAAATGTAGATGGAAAAGTCTGAACAAATGAGAGGAAATAAAACTAACTATAAATTGGAACTACTATATAATGCGTAGTGTCATACTATTTAATGAGAGGTGGTGTAATACAAATTCTGTCAACAGATTGTCATTTAACATGTAGTCAGTTTTAAAGCTAATGTGTTTAAAGTTATAAGATATCAACATCTATTTAAAAGGTTACACCTTTGGATAGATGTGATGAATTGTGACCAAATCAAACATGAGATGCATGAAATGCATTATTAGCAGTATTGTTGAGTCAGAGTTTGTATGTATGAACCACTTATAAATGGTTTGTCATTATTATTCATAGATATCAAGTTGTGTTTTCTTTTTTCTCATTTATAAGTGAATATCAGGTTAAACAGAATCAAAATGACCTAACTGAATTAGATGTTACTTACGGCACTTTAGGTAAGAACAAAAGCAGTGAGGCTGGAGATCCACTCAAAACTTCATTTACTTACTCTAGATCTATAACATTTCAGTTTGTCAACGCTGGACCAAAAAATTATGATTCCAAATGGTACTTTTGATGTTAAATCTCGACATGTCTTTATTTTTGTTTTTGAACACCACAGAGCCACATTTTACATCACTTAATAGTGTTGGTGATAATTACAGTTTTCTTGTTTCAGCCTGGTTTGGAGAGAATGTGTGAGAGCGCTGGTTTTCTTTGTTGATATAATGAATATTTGCCTCAGATAAAACCTGTTCATACAGTTCATACATTTTACTTTCAACTTGAAAGAGGTACATTTACTACAATACATAAATTTACTCTACTAAAATGATAGACTTGAAAAGATGTTAATTGTCCTTATGTGTATACTATGTGGTACTAATGAAACTAGGACCTCTCCAGACTTTTTGTGGAACTCTGAATGTCTTATTTTATTAGAAACAAAATGTTATAAAAAAATAACAGGATACTAGTATTTAAAATCATACTACTGATTTGTAGATTTGCCAGTTCTTTCTTTAATGTTCCCTGCTGTCTGTGGATTTTAATATTTAACTGAATGGTAATGTGAACATTTTAATAACATTTTTTATCTGTTTAGAAAATGTATTTAATAAAGATAATTTGCTTTTCATTTGTCCATGCCTCAGTTTTTATCTTTGCAATCGAAATACACATTGTTATGAGAGTCTGGAGCAGGTCCCAAGATAGGAAATATGTATGGGACAATGGCAAAACTATAATGTGGTGTAACCCTATATACAACAGACAGGATGTACAGTACACGAAAGTACTGACACTTTTTAGTTAATGACTTAATTGTAATTGAGTAATTTGTATGACTATATTTCTACTTTTACTAAAGTAGTAAAGCTTTGAATACTTCGCCCACTGCTGCAAAAATCCAGTCTGGCGTTGGTCAGTTTTATCCCGGAATTCGGGGGATACCAGCCTACCCCAACGCTTACCTGGCAACCCCGGCTGCCGGTGTGTTCAGTCGTTACTGAGGGAAGATGGTGGACCTGGCGACAACAGCGTGCTCAGAACTCCGTCCCAAACACTTTAAAAAACACCTACTATCTCAACCCGGTTTTAGATATAGATTACCTGGGGACAATCATAGATAATACATTGTTACAGCCGAGGCTAGGACTGGTTTTCGCCGCCGGTCAAGATTTTTCCAAGACTTGGAAGAAGGCGGAGAGTTTGCAGCACGGCGGTGGGTGATTGTAGAGGACGCTAACAAGCTTTAGCCAAAGTGTCAACAAAAGTGTGAAAAGAGGACATTTCCAGAGCTTTTGCGGAGCTGTGGAGATCAACCACGGAGAACATCCAGCACTCTGCTGCTGCTTCATCTGTCAAAAGTCCGCGCGGAGCTAACTTCAGCTAGCTTACCCAACTGTTAGCTTTGTTGTGAACGAGCTGATCAGAGCGATGCCGCGGAATAAAAAGGGGAAACGTGGTTCCAGTAAGCCGGGTGAGTACTGTTATTTATATATGAACAGTAATTAACCCTATCCTAATGAAACGACAGGACGTGACTCTATGTTAATTAAATTAATTTAAAGTGTGAACACGTTAGCAATTTGTGTACCGTATGGCTAACCCCATATAAGTCTCCAGGCTCCTCTGGAGAGTTTTAAAGCCACCCACCAAAAAAAGAGATATGGACTGTTTTAATTTAATCGATGCTTTTCCCACATATACCAATCATAATAATAGTGCCTACCTTTAAATTGGGGTTGTAATTCGAGTCTAAAGTGTGCGCGCTTTTTTCACTATTGTGCATTTTTGTCGTGTTTATTTCGTGTCTCATAAATTTCTCTCCTCCTTCGAATGTGTAATTCCCTGATTCGCCTGCTTCAGTGGACCCGTGGTCGTGGGGCGCTGTGAAGTAGTTTGATCTCGAAGTGGCGAGATAGGACACAGTTCGAATGAAAAATACTCAACATGTAAGAAAGGCAAACACCCGTAGTCTCGAATAACAACTGTAACTTCAATATAACTACGTTTTGTTATTATTGGTACATATTGGAACACGCGGGGGTGGAATGTATGGAGCCCGTATTTCAGTTTTAGTGGGTAGCGGCGAGACTTTCCAGAGTTCATAGCCTGAAGAGTCTCATTCGAGATAAATAGCCTGTTGCTTAAACTTTACCTTCTTGTATTGTAAATTGTTTTACAGTCTCTTCATCCTCATGGCGTATAATTGGCTCAGTTTAGCAGCAACAATCTGAGTTTGTGACATTCAATGACAAGGACAATCTGACATTTAAAAACGGCACGTGTTCAAGAAGTGGCCGAGAAACCGTGAAGCTTTGTTATGGCTCGGTGACATATTTTCTGCTAGCATTCGGGACCCTTGCTAGGCTGAAGCTTGTAGGGTTAATTTTAACCTCGTTTATTTTGAGCTGGAGTCACCTCTTGCCAATTAGCATCGCTTCAGGTAAACGAGACGCCTGTTGAAGAGCAACGGGATCCCTCAGCACACATGGATTTCTTTATGTGTAAATTAAGTTGCAGCGGAGTCTGACTCAGCTACACATGGTTATTTTGATCAATGTACAGTAGTGGTGGTGCGGGCCGTGCATGTGCCTGCAGGGCGGTGCAGCCCTCACGTTTACGGAGGGAGTGTGTGTGGGAGGCACGCACGTGTATCTCCTAAATGCGGCGGTGGAATGTAACGCAATGTGATGCTACTTTATGCTTTCACTTCAGTACATTTCAGAGGAAAGTATTCCTACTGCAGATTTTTATTATTGGATAAATTTACACACATACAAGGTTAAAGAGGAAAGCAGTGATTTTTAAGGCTTTTCGTCTTTTATTTTAAAGCGGTATTTTGTTGGTAAATTAGTTACCGGCTCCACCAAATTTTCAGGAGATTTTCCCCTCCACGCTTCTCTCATGCCTTAATTTCAGGCATTTATCCAATATTTCACTAAAATTTAAGATAAAAGAAAATGTCCAACAAGTAAAGTCTGATTCAAGGATCAGGACTCTCTTTGTCATTTTCTCTCCTATGAATCTCATCAGGACCTGTTACATTTATCTACTAACCCTTTGGAGGGGCCCTTCCCTTAGGTTGGAAACCACTGGACTAATCGAGTCACCAGTATATAAAGTAGTTAAAGTAACTCCACGTCCAGCAGCTACAAAAGGAACATGCTGCAGATTAATAATATGATGACAGATCAATCAGAGACCAAACCAACACTTTACTGCAGTACTTTAATTACATCAACTCAATAATTATATACTTTCACTCAAATAGGATTTTACATGTCAGACATTTACTTGTAATGGAGTATAAGTTTTACTTTGCTGTATTGGTGCTTTTATTTAAAGAAATAATTTTAATACGTTTTCCACCACTTCAAAGACAGGAATAAGTACAGTAATGTAACTGTATTGTATCCATTATTATTTATTTAGTATTCATTGTTCATTGTCCCTATTTGTGTGAATTGGGGAAATCTTGCCCACTAAAATTATTTTCCCTCTACCTCTGATCATTCCATCTCTCCCTTCATCCTTTGTTTTCAACTTATCTTTCTATTCATTCATGCTTCCGTCCGCTAATTCTTCCCCGATCTATACACCCTATATTGTCATTCATCCATCCATCATCTCCAGGTTCTCTACGTCAAGAGGTTCTTCAGCTGCAGCTGTCGGCCAAAGTCTCGCAGAAAGGTAACTCCTTTGACCCCATGACCCCACACTCCGGGACTCACGTTTGTGACCAACCTGAGGCTTGTTCAGAAGCTCTTGAACATCCCCACAGTGCATGAAATTAAACCCAGCAGCGACTCACATGCTTGAGATCCTACCATGCGTTATCTTTCCCAGCTGCAAGTTTGAACTTCCCCAGGTCACTTACTTTGGCTGACTGCCTGCTTTGCCGAGCCTCCCACACCAAACACACTTCATGGTCTCTTCAGTTCTCATGCATGTCTTGAATGTAAGTTAACCTTTCACAATCGTGTTTGAAAGACAAACATCACAGGACTGAGAATCTGTCCCACTTACAGCTGGGTCTCTCACATCCAGTCTTGCTTCCTTGTCTGGTAAATTTGGTTAAAAATTTCTCCAAATCAACGTAATCTTTTTCTAACCTGTGCTGACACGACAAACATTTAGAAACAGTTTATGCTTTTTGACTAGTTGCTCTTTTTTGTGCATATATCTGCACAAAATATCTGTGGGACATTTTTTATGCTGTTTGAATAAACACAGCCCATAAATTATCTGGGAACCAATTTAATGAAGTCGTCATTGTTCATTCCTGGTCCACACCTCCTAACCTGCTGCGCCATGCACTCAACTATATATTTAACAGTCAACTACAGACACAGGAAGTGAAGAGTGAAGAGCTATAATGTATCAATTCCCTGCTGTGTTCAATTTTTTTTGTTGGATGTGTAATTTCTCCCTTAAGCAGTGTTTCTGTTTATGCCGAGGTAATTTTTTTTCCTAGACCCAGGCTTGTTCCCATGTCTGTTGGAGTCTGGCTTTCAATAAAAGGATGATGATCTGATATTTAAGACAGAATGAACAATTGATGATTGATGATCGATTAATCAATGCATTATAAATAAGCTCCCATGCGTATTTAATGTATAACACCATATGACGTTATGAGACTTCATCTAATTCACTTCTTAGTATATTATTTGTCCAGAACCCACTATCACCTCTTTTAGATATGCATGCTTCGGTTACTTTCTGAGAATGACTTATTCAAAGTATTGTAAGGGGTTTTGTAGAGGGATTTTCCAAACCATTACTCTTAGGGCAGTGGTTCTGAAGTTGGGTCTGGGGACTCCCAGGGGTCCTTGGGGTGGGGGGGTGTCAGGATGAATAATTTATTCATACTATAAATAT
The DNA here is from genome assembly GCA_036785175.1 of Eupleurogrammus muticus. Taxonomy (NCBI): domain Eukaryota; kingdom Metazoa; phylum Chordata; class Actinopteri; order Scombriformes; family Trichiuridae; genus Eupleurogrammus; species Eupleurogrammus muticus. Next base: position 21,859,725 of record JAYKQN010000008.1, read on the forward strand.
GTTATAATTATATAATTTTAAACACAAGTACAAATAATCACACTTGGTCAGCTATAAAGAACTTGACTACTAATTTGGTACTTTTAGAGAAGGAATTTAGATTTATCCATGTATATATTTATAATAGGGGTCTGAACATGATAAACTTCACCAACTCTCCCACTTGTACATTATCCCAGTACGTCATTATTTTTCTATTACATATATGGCCCGTTTATGCTTGTGGTAATTTCAGTCAATTTAAATCAAGTTATTCCACCCATTAATAACGAAATGACATAATGTCGGACCAGTTGCAATATTTATTTAATATTGTTTGTGTAGTAGTTTCTGTTTGCACATGTATTTGACTTCAAATGTCACTCTCCATTTTATATTAGTGAAATGTAAGGGGGTAATGAATGAAAGAAGAAATAAATACAATTAAATATTAATAAATAAAATGGACATTCAAATAACTGGGAAAAAAATTCACAAAAAATTATTGTTATGGGGAAAAAATGTAGAAATAAATAAATATCAACATTTACTGGCATATTCAATGTTGAGAGCCATTGATCTATTTATCTTTGATCATGGCAATTTCAGGTCATCTAGAATTTTCACCTCAGGCATTTTAGACTTTCTGTTATAAAACATTTAAAAGCAAAACTCTTACTAGATGTGAGTTGTTGACATGAAAAAGTTAGCTTATATTTTGCATCTTGTATTTAAAGTTCTTCCAGCTCCCTCCCCTTTGGCTCTGAGCTCTGATTTGTCTGTCAGAGAGCCTCTTCTGCTGGGGCTGAGTGGTTGCTGTTTAAGCATAAAGCAGCAGCCGACATGTAAGTTGAGCTCATACAGTACATGAGTGAGCTGTGTATGTGTGTGTCTGTGGGCAGGTGCAAAGCTGTGTTTGCGTGTGTGTAGTTGTGGAGGAGAAACCTGCTCAGTGGCCATAGGTTCAAGGACGTTGACTGGGTATTGACTGACTCATACAGGCCTGCAGTGTGTTTTCTGAGCTGCGAACAGGTTTCTGAACAAAATACCCTCCAAGCTGTTTGCCAAATGACTATTAAACCAATATTAGATCAGAGAAGGCAGGAATGCATTCAGGTTTATCTTCTAATAGTGAACAGTGATTAGTGTCATTTTCCTTGAAACACAAAGACTTCAAGACTGTAAAAAAAAAGAAACTTTTTTGATGTGAGTCTGTTACAGAGGAGAGGCTTTCCTTTTTATTATACAGCACATTAATATACATACTCCATTTATATCTGACTTATATTTTGACTCGGATGAAAAGGTACCTAGCTATCAATAGGAACATGTGACACTATACAGTAAAGCTTTGGCATGGCGCCATTCCCCGTCTGGTATCTACTCAGTTCAGTGGGCAGCAGCCAGTAGTAGGATGCAGGGTTAAAAGATAGAACGCTTAAATATCAGGTGTAACAAATGTTGCTGCTATCCTCACCATTTCACCCGGCAGTAGCGACTTCAGCAGAAAAGAAAGAGCTTTTGAATGACGGTCATGTTTGTAGGGTATGACATTGGTCAGCCAAAGAAGAAATTCAGCAGCACTTGAAAATAAAGGCCAAAGAGGGGATCATAACATAGACGTTAGCCCTGTCAAAAGTCAAAAAACTCTAGCCCTGTTTGCACATTCTGAGCTGAAGCAGTCCTGGATCCATTTTTCCCCCCATATTTTCTCATCTCATTTATAGCAATAATGGTGTTCCTGGAGTTGTCATATATAATGTAAATTCATGTTAATATACCACCATAAATACAGATATTCTACAATTAATGTGGGAAAATACACCACAGTGAATACATGTTTGTCATTGAGAAAATAGGAATTTATGACCACAACCTCCAGGTTGTACTGCCGTAACAATCACGGTGACCTCTGGGTTACCTTCCAACGACCTGTTTGACCTGTGAACATGATCTCTCTCTCTCTCTCTCTCTCTCTCTCTCACTCACTCACTTTGACCATTCTGGATGGTACCCACAGGATGAATGAATAAATGAATGGTGACTCTGGTCTTCAGTAATCCCTCCAACAGAAGAAAGTCCTGAGCCAGCAGTAGCGAGGGTTAGCATAGCCTGCCTGGCTTACACACAGCCTAGTCCTATTCACTCTCTGTGTAACAAACTCAAACACACATCGATAAAATGGGATATATTTAAATAGGACGGACCTTAATGAAGTCATTCTATTGTAACAGCTCTGATATCATCTTTGGTTGCATTTGAATATCACTTGCGTAGCTGTAGTTACCCCAATGTAAGTCCCGCACCAGCTTGAAAAGCTGCTGGTGAGTTCTGTTAGATGGAGGAAGCTCTTCATCTGTCAGAATCAGTCCTGTTGTTGGTGGTCTGCTTCATAAAAGAAGAAGTTAGTCACTCTGAAATGACAGCTTAGTATTTGCTGTTCTCTTCTGTGTGTGTCTGTCAGCGTATAGGAAGAACTCTGCTGGTGTTGTGTTACTGACACAAACAGACAGCTGAGCAGAGCCTGTACTCATCTTCCTTAAACCCAACATTACCCACTGCTGGTGAAGGGCAGCCGGCCAAGCTCTGGTTAAATTTGGCCGCCTAAGTACTTTTATTTCACTTTCACAGTCAGCCAGCTGTCATCGAGGCTCTTGCCATTTCATCGAATTCAAAGAAGAAACGAGCCATCCCTGTCACCTTGTACCATGCAAACCATTCAATGGGTCTCTGTCCCTGCCCTAAACCGCTGTTGGTCTGTCCTGCCCATACCTGTCATGGCAGAGATGCTCCACATTGTCCAGATCAGCTGACGAAATCACCTTTCACCCAGCAACAGTCACGCTGTGGATTTAACATCAACAGACAGCTAGCACCTCTCTTAACTCGCATCGTAATTCATAGATGATTCAGTCATGAATGCTCCAATGACAAGAACATGGAAAAGCTTGCATGTAAATGGCCCACACCAGAGTTTCATCACCCAAATATAAAATCTTTGTTGCTCTCTCCTTTCTTTCTACTTCAGTCCTCACAACCTTCCTTTCTCTATTCATCATTTTGCCTGTTTCACTTTTTCACCTCTCCCTCTTTTTTTCCACCAGGAGTTAAAAATGGGGTGAAGGGAGAGTCAGGTGCCAGTGATGATGAGCTGACATCTGATATTCTCAGCTATGACGGCAGTGCCAGTGAAGGCACCTCTGTGATGGACGAGGGCACAGGTTTGTTCACAAACACAGCTACACATACACACCAAGGTAGTGCTTTCACCCCCCAAAGGATATAAATGCAGCCTATTTTTACTGCATGATAAAGCATATAACATGCATAAGTTATGATATTTGATTCAAATGCTCTTTGTTGAACGGATGAACACAGGTGAGCAGGTGGATGAGCAGACTGCACAGGAGGAAACAGAAGACAAACTCAAACAGTGCATAGACAACCTGCTGGATAAGAGGTGAGGGGTTTCTCCTTACGGAATGAAAATGGCAAATGTCAGGAAAGAGAAAAACAGGAAGACAAATTCACTGCAATGCCATAAGTAGAAAATGATTCTACTGTAAAACCTCCCATACACTAGGGATGTTCATGAATAACTGGTAACCAGCATTGTGCCTGAACGCGTATAATGAACGGGCGCTCATGAACTTGTTCATACTCTGAGTGAACGTGAACTGAATCCTTTTTTTTTTCACTTGATCAAAGTTAGTATGAACTTTACTCATATTAGAACTTCATTCAAGACTGTGGCAGATTTCTTTAAATCCTTCCAGGCTGAAACTCCCAATAAACAGACCTTAATATGAGGCATAAAACCTGCTGATCTGGCAGCAGCTGTCATATCTGTCACACTACGAATACGTCATAAATCACAGAGCAACAGCCAGGAGCATGGAGGAAGGCAGCACCACAGCTATGACCATTAACACAATTTGATGGAAAAGTCAGTACTGACCCAGACTGAACCTTAAGGACTACAGTCCTGTTTTTTTCAGAATAAAAAATAAAGCAGCAGGTTTTTTCCTCATGTTTTTAGAATATTCTGCAGGGTGAAATTTGCAGCTGCTGCTAGCGTTGACTGAATGGATGGAAACAAACTGTTTCCAAAATTACGGGGGCTGTCACCTCAATATTAAACTGTGATTGGATAAGGATTAAAAACTGAAAGAATAATTGCTTTCTTTGATCCTCTATGGTCTGTGAAAATAATTTTGACAAGGAATAGCTCACAACATATGGGGGGAAAAAAAGAACTATGAACTAGTTCATTTTGGAAGCATAAACTTAGTTAAAAATTTTGAACTATGAACTGAGCTGGTTCATTGTGATCTGAACTTTGAACTAGTTCATGTAAGTGAACTTTTCCAACACTGCCATTAACCAGCAAAAAGGATTAAAAAATAATTCTGTTTAAAAAATGTGACTTGTTTCATGCATGGAAGTCACTACAGTGTAGAGCTGTTTAAACATGTTTTTCTCTATATACATGCCTGCAATTTTAGCTGCCTATAGTCCAATTTAGTGGAAGCTATCCCATCATCACAAGCAAGAAATCCCATTGCCAGGTCATCTTGAAAAAAGTAGCCGGTGAAACCAAGATGGCTGACAGACAGGGAGAAAGTCTAACTCCCTTATCTATTTTGGCTTATACCTTCCATAAAAAGATACAATTTCAGGAAAATATATAACTCTGTCAAGTAATATCAAAGGTACCGTGTAAATATTTTCTGTATTTAGATTTTTTATATTTGGAGGAAATCCTGATTAATCATGTGGCCACACAATTGTACATCATGCATCAAGCTATGTTTCAACTTCAGTATAATGTCACTTATTTCCACTGTTTTTCAAGAAAGCTAATTCCTATCCTGTAAGGTTTTGATTATAATTCATCTTCTTCGACTACAATATGATTTTTATTATATATCCTCATTTTGTGAAGAGCTTCACAAAATGAGGCCTTCAGAGTGATTAAAGAGTTTCTGGCCTCAAAAAAGGAAGAGTGTGACCACAGTAGCAGAGAGAAATGACAAACCTGTAAGGAGATGAAAAGCTGGCAGTGACCTCAGATGAGTTAAAAACATTTCTTGGAATAAGTACGGGGATGTTGTGTATCAGGTACTCAAGATCCATAATCGACTGGTTTTCAGAAACAGGACTTGTCCAGATCAGCTATCAATCAGACTCCAGACTATCAATCATTGATCATCCAATTATCGATAGAGCTCAAATAGAGAGGCCTGTGGGGGAGGGAGGAGAACACTATTCCAACACAATACCATATTACAACTTAATAATTAAATTAGAATACCTATATAACTACCAAGCTATTACATTAATGTTTATAGTACAAAATGTATGAAATACACTTGAGTGAACAAATATATCTTTATAGAATTAAGGCAGGAAAAAATGTTTTGAAACCTTGTTTTACATCCCAAAAAAATTATAAAAGCACACCACGAGTAGAGGAGGAGGCTCTTTCTGGTATAGCTTTGTGTGTTTGAGTGTATGTTTTCTGATTTATTCATTTGTACAGTCATGGTCTGATAGGAATGAGTGGTGAGGAGAGTCAAGAGGGGAGGAGCAGAGCGAGGCGCTGCAGGTATCTCCTCCTCAGCCCAGCTGGATACCTCCGTGTTGCTCCACTCTGTCTATGTTCTGACAGATTGCCAGAAGCAGCAGCAGCTTTATAACAAGCTGGAGGCAGACTGACAAACCATCAGCAGAGCAACACTGAGGAGGAGGAGGAGAAGCTGCCTCCATCACCTCTCTCTTCACTATTGTTACCCCTGCTTCCAACACTCAGAACGTTTTAATAGTCTCTGTAAAGGTTTAATACTCTGTTGAAGAGAGTTGGTCATCAAAACCATGTGTTTACTCTCCTCTCTCTAACACAGTGCGAAGACCCGTCTTGCAGCCCTTGAGTCGTTGCGACAGGCCTTCTCCTCCAGAGTGCTGTATGACTTCCTGGCAGAGAGACGCCTCACTATCAGCGACTGCCTGGAGAGGAGCCTAAAAAAAGGTAACTACAGAGAGCTGTAGTGTTGACGTATTTCTGCATTTTTCAATTTGAACCCTATTTACCTAACATTTTCCTAACTTTGACTTTATAGTGGCAGCTGTAGCTAGGACATAGAGCAGTCGTTCCCTGGTCAGAGGATCGGCGGTTAGATTCCCAACTCCTTCAGGCTCTATGTTGATGTGTCCTTGGACAAGATACTTAACCCTGATTTTCCCCCGATGGCTGTGCCATTTTGGTGTGCGAATGTGGGTTAATGGTTAGCTTTCTCTCATGTGGGCGGCACATCAGTATGTGAATATGTGTGAAAGGGGGAATGAACACAAAATGACTTGAAAGGTTACTATACAATTGCAGTCAATTTACAATGATGCTGAAGAAAAAATTCTCAATTTTCTCCAGTATTGAGAAAGAACCAGCAGCTCACTCCACAACTGATGCATTATAATGTAGGCCTGCATTTCCTGCTGTGTGTGGCTTATATAAGCAATTTTTTGCATGTGTCAAGCTCATATTATATGGCAGAAGTAAGTTTTAGAGGCTTCCCATACCTCGTGAGAGTTGTCTAGCAGGAAGTCAGTCAGCTGTGATTGAAAGGCCGCTTGTAGCCTAATCACTGATAAATACGACTGGGACAAACTCTCCCTGCAGCTGCTGCTCTGGTTTTGAAAGACATGTTTGTGTCTTCTGGTGTGAACACAACATTATGAAAAAAATCTGAGCCTGACTGGCAAAATAACACTTGTAGAGACAAGCATAGCAGGGCAACAATTCCTCCGACTGCTGCAGTGGGCTGCTAGATCCCTCCAATAGACTTATTAAATAAATTTTTATTTGTATTAATTTTTCATTCTATATACAGTTAATGATACACGTGTATATTTTGTACACATTCACTTGGAGATCATTAGAGCTTAGTCTCACCCCTCCACTAAGCTTTGTCTCAGATGTGGAACAGTATCAATAACATCTGCAGTTATTGATTAAAAAAAATGTATTCTGACGTTATGTTCCCCTCCCGTTCCTGTGTGTCCAGGTGGCGGCGAGGAGCAGGCGGCGGCAGCCACGGTCTTCGCCCTGCTCTGTATCCAGCTTGGGGGCGGGGACGAGGCAGAGGAGGGCTTCAAGATGCTCCGCCCCATCCTCACCACCATCCTGATCGACAACACTGCCAGCATAGCAGCCCGCCAGAGCGTGAGTAGATAGATTTAAATAATTAAACTAGATACATAATTAAAAAAAATGAGTGCAGCATCACGTATGTGCTCTGATGCGAAATTGTTAAATTAAAAAGTTGATTCTATCTGCTGTAGCTTTCATTGTAACATGCCAATTAAAGCTGCAAAGTAAAAGCAACAAATCCAAGAACATCTGGCACAGCCAAGAGTTCACTGTGTACACGTCTCTTCCCAGCTGACTTTTGCTGCTGTAGAACAGCCAAGAGAGTCAGAAATTATTGATCAATTCCACTTAAAAATATCAATGCAATCTTTAACTTAAACAGTATCTACTCACATTTCAACCATTTTTTCTTTCAATATGGACTGTCCACTCGGCTATTTTAACATCATACCTTGTGATGTTTAACCGAGGTTTATACTGTAGGACAGTAAACAAAAAGTATAATCAAAACAGCAATCAGAGGTTTACAGTGAGTTAGAGAAAATGGGCAGACTCTACTGCCCAAAAGTAGGGGCGAGAATAGGGAAGGTAGGAAACTGCCTTAACAACTATAGATTTATTCTGATATTTAGATATGAAAAATTACATAGTAGTAAAACTTATTAAACTCTAAAATTACTTATAAAAGGGTAAAAAAAAATCTGTCAATATATAAACTCCCAGCTCTCCAGGATGTGCAATATAACACAACCACAAACCATGCTAGCTTTCAGTCTTGAGGATGTTGGATATTGTACTCTCAGCTCATTCTGATAAAGTTCCTCAGAAGAGGAGCATTAATTAATTTACAGCTGACAGTCAGCAGTTCCCACTCAGTTAGTTCATTAGAAACCTGATTCATTGCTAATGGAACTCAGTGGAAGCGTCTGGTTCCTAAGCACGTTATTGTCGGGCAAATAGAGACGTAATGCACAGCCTTGAGTGTAATTTTGTGATTATACAATGGTTACCAACAAAGAAAAGGATATAATTAAAATGTATTCACATTTTGCAGCAATTTACTCTTACAGGATCATGGTTGATGCTGTGGTGTTATGTTTTAACACCACTTCAAGTAAGCACCACTGTCTGTCCTTTACATTTTTTTCCAACTTATCTTTCCCCTTGTGTCTTTCAGTGTGCCAGAGCTTTGGGAATGTGTTGTTACGTCTCTTCTGCTGAAGATGGAGAGGTGAGAATTATCACACTCATTATTCTCAAAGTATTGTAGTAAGTACCAGAGGAAGGACTTTAACTGTTGTACTTTCTTTTAAGTTTGAGCATTTAAGGACTAGTTCAGAGCTTTAAGTCTATCTATTGTACAAACAGACACGTATAACGCAACAAACTCCACCACCACATCTTATCAAATGTGGGTCCAAGGTTCTTGTATCTGTGGGGATCTCACGTGTGGAGTCACAATGTGTCAACAGCTTTGTAGGAATTGTATTTTACTCACTCCTCACTGCATTCTCCTGTGAATTCTCTCAGGACTTGATCAAGTCGTTGGCCCTCCTGGAGAGTGCCTTTATGTCTTCCTACCCCAACAGAGAGGGAACGCTTCCCACGCCCAAACCTGGCAGCGCGGGCCTCCACAGCGCTGCCCTGCAGGCCTGGTCACTGCTGGTCACCATCTGTCCTGCCTCCAAGCTCTCTGTGCTGCTCGACCTGTGAGTAAAATAAAAATTCTCAGGGAACTGATAACCATTCTCTAAACACTCTTACTCCTCCTTTTCATGCAAGGCTCCCTGTTGATTTGATTAAAGGATGATGATGCTAAATGCTTTCGCATGGCATGTGTCCTTGTCCTCTCACTTTAGTCTCAAGTTGTGTTGGTATGTGGTCTCTGCTTCCCCCATCAACGTTGACTAACACTGTGACTAACTGATTCTCTGCCCCCGTCGCTCTCCCCGTAGTCACCTCCCCAAGCTGCAGGCATGTCTGCAGAGCAGCGACGTCAACTACAGGATCGCCGTAGGAGAGACCATTGCCCTGCTGGTGGAGCTGGGACGAGACATAGACGAGGTCAACACACTCACACACAAGACAACTGCACACAAACACACATCTAGAGTAGCTGGGGGTGGCACACATGCAGGCTGAAAACAAACATTATGTGAGGACACTCACTGCTGAAACAGATCTATCGTTTGTTGTTCCACTTATCTACAGTTTTAAGGAAACTGTATAGGATAAATCCATTCACTAGTAGATGCCAACAAGAAACTACTACAGTTTATTTATTAATTTTAAAATTGAAATTTGTAATATTTTAAATGTACAAATGATTATCTAAATAGATAGAAAAGAAATGTATCTACTAAACAGTAGATAAAGCCCGGTAAAAAAATGGAAGGGGAGTGGTTCTCCATGTTTTTAAGAAATAAAATTAGCCTATGAATGATATACTTTGAACAAAGCTCTGGAAAAAACCTTTAAAATATAGTTAGAAATAAAAGTGGATAGTTAAGTGGATAGTAACAAGACCTACTGAAGAGGAATGATCAATTACCATGGCAATGATTAAAGCTTCTATTTTTGGTTCATCCCTATTGCCAATACACAGGATATGACCATATATGGACGTGAGATACTCATGTTAAGAAACAAAATAGCCCAAAATTTCAAAAAAGTGCTGGAAGAAAGTGTTTTTGCCTGCTGTGTCTCACAATCCAAGTTTATCTTTAATATCACATCACTGGACTACAGTTTATTCATTGTCATGCATTTGTGTGTGTGCAGGAGTTTGGGGTGGAAGGAAGTGAAAGTCTGTGTGAATGTCTGAAGAGTTTAGCCACAGACAGCAACAAACACCGAGCCAAGAACGACAGAAGAAAACAGCGCTCCATCTTCAGAGAGGTGCTGCATTACATAGAGGTCGGTTTGAAAGCTCAACCAAAATATTCCTCTTCTCATGATTTTTTTTTTAAACTTAAGTTTGGTGGGGACCTATTCACTTTTGCAATGTCCCCATTTCTTCTCCTGCAGAATGAGGACTTCACAGAGGAGAGGATCAGGTTTGGAGTTGAGAGCATTTACATCGACAGCTGGATGAGGAGAAGAATCTATGACGCCTTCAAGGAGATCCTGGAGTCTGGAGTCAGACACCATCTACAGGTCAGAGAAGTGTTAAAGCGGCAGACACTCAGTGTTTTAGAGAACTACGGCTCTTTAGAAATGAAATCCTTATTTAGGTCCTTGGCATGAATTTCCATCCCAATTATTATTAATACAGGAATATAATACTCCAGCTCAGCCTACCCCTTTCAAATGTTTCATTGAGTAGAGCAGTAGGACATGATTAGAAAATCAGTCTCCTGTAGAATCTTTCTAATGAATTCTTTGTCAAACCGAAAGAATTTAATGAATTTCGTCTTCTCTACATTTTGACATGTCTTCTGCATCTTTTGAGTGTGAAAAAGTGACTCTTCTTCTGCAGCAGCAGGGTTTTTTTTAGATAAGTAGATACTGCATCTAGGCCTGTGACATGTGCCCCTCACCACCATCATGCTAAGGGATTCTGACCAGTTCCAATCATAGAAAATATCACTTTTGTGTGTGTTTTTTTTTTTAAATATTTACAATAAACTAAACTTTAAAATCGAGTCTATTCAGCAAAACAAAGTGTCTGTGTTGTATTTCACTCCAGCTGTATGGTAGAACTGAATAAATTAGAACTTAACACACCCACGTATGCAGATTGGTGATGCATCAACATAAAGACACCACAGCAAAATCAGTTTGAAATGAATGTTAATTGTAGTGTTTGTTTTTGTTTGGGTGCAGTTCAACTCACTACTGAGAGATATCTTTGGCCTCGGTGCTCCACTCATCCTGGACACTACTGTCAAAACCAACAAGATCTCACGATTTGAGAAGGTAACTGTTTCACTCTCGATACTCAAGTTTATGGTTGAATTCTTCACTACTTGCATGTTTGTCCCGCACTTACACTTTTGCAGCTTTTAAATGCCACAAAATAAATATTATTACAAATTCTCCAACAGCATCTTTTCAACTCAGCTGCCTTCAAGGCCAGGACTAAACAAAGGAACAAAGTCAGGGACAAACGGGCTGACGTCATGTGATAGAAGGACAAGAAGAAGAAAGAGGAGGAGGAGACTGGGATGGATCGAAGTGACAAGTAAAAGAAGATTTTCATGGAACCGTTTTGAGATGGAGAGAAAACAACGATGCCTTCCACTCTTCAGCACAAACACACACACACACACACACACACACACACACACATGCACATACACACACAAGGACTGAACAGGGCTTTTTCACTTCTGCTCTCCACGTGTAAATCAAATTTAAAATTTCACAGCGGCCAAGAAATTGAACATTTTAAAGCTTTTGAGTACACTTAAGGTCTGTGGAAGCCTTCCCTGTTCTGTCACTGAAACCTTCTTTGGTGCTGACGAGTGCGGCGATGGTTCCTCGTCACCAAGTCGTTTTCCGTCTTCCAGCCGGAGCGGCTCCTCCTGCTGCCAAACAAGACTTCAAACAATGCAACGCAAACTATAATGTGTGTGGTGTTTGCGTGAGAAGTGTTTTATTTTAATTTTATTAAACATCATGGAATAAAATGCTTAACATATAAACAAGAATATGCCTAATTTAAGAAAAAAACAACACATGAAATGAAAGTTAATGTCATCTTTTGTATTCATATTTTTTGAGAGGAAAAATACGTTTTAACCATTTCTGGTGGTTTATTGTATTTTACTTTCTAATTTATTAAAAGATGGTAGTGTGATTTTTAAAGAAACTTAAAAAAATGCTACAAACTGTTTACAGACACAATTATGGGATGATGAAAAGAAATTCAGTTTTTTTTTCCATGTATATTTTAATGCGGGTTGGTGGGTCATTCCATCTGTCCATGCGTATGTATTGCAGATATACATAGGGATTTGTAGGACGATGTGTACTTGAATCATCGTTAGATGCATTTGAATGTGTTTCCCCTCTGCATACAAGCCACTAACCAGAGCTGCTGATCAGAAGAGCTTGGCCCAGGAATTGAGCCTTTAAAACCCAACCACAATTAACATTTTAATGTTTCTCGATTGTATTGGATTAAGAAAAAGTGTCTTCCTTGGAAGTTTCAATAACATGTTGGAAACTTCTGTACAGCCTGACCAAACTGTCGTATCAGGAGTTCTGGCGTTGTGGCACATGGACAGACCAAGGATCAGATGAAATAAAGTGCATATTTGAGCAATCACTTTGTGACGTCTGTAATTACCCCGAGAGTTGATGTTCTTTTCCTTCGAAGACTAGATTTACCAGATAATTGATCAAAACACTAAGGATAATGTGATTGTAAGTTAGAAGACAGAAAGCAATTCAATTAATCAATATCCTTTATTTAACCAGGTAGAAGACTCACTGATATTAGAAAGTTAGAAAGAGCAAATGTGAAAAAATAGCACAATAAACTTACATGAAGAAGTTAAGAAGTACACATGTATTATTGTATATGGGACAATGCCAAAAATGTCGTGTTGTAACACCTAAAGACCTGGTACCAGATAGTTTAACTCAACATTTTGTTTAAAAACCTATGAACCAGTTTTAAATTGTAGGTGGATTAAATTTTTGAAATGTATCACTCTTTGTTGGTTACACCATATAACAAAAAGTCAAAGAAAATTCTGATTTTGTGAAAAAAAATAATAATCAACACAAACACACATACATTATAAATACATTTTTAAGAGATCTGATGAATGCTTTCAATAGTGTATTTTATAGAATGTTGGACTTTCTCATCTTTGATATGTCACTGACCCACTTATACATCTACACACATGTTTATAGCAATATAGAAATAAGCCTTTAGTAAAAGTCCCCATTCTAGGCCCTGTTCTGGTCCACGTTGTGGTCTCTGCTGCCCCCTGGCGGTCGCTTTTCCCCACCACACCCCTCTGAAATGAACCAAAGTGGTATCGTCCATTCATGGCTGCAACATGGAGGAGCTGCTGCTACAGTAAATACTTGTTGTGGAATGTTGAATGAGAGGAGAAAGTCATTAATTAGAGTCACGTGACGCCCCTTAATGAGCGGAGCGGCGGGAACGAGCTGCTACTGGAAACTAATGCTGGGCCGCAGGATGCATGAGTCTGCGGTTATCTGGGCGACCAGTCTGCACTGACTTGGTGAGAGTCTGTCTGCGGTGTGTGTGTGTGTGTGTGTGTGTGTGTGTGTGTGTGTGTGTGTGTGTGTGTGGGCACGCGCGCGCGCGATGGAAAGGCGACAAATCAGCGGTGTTTACGGGGAGGTGAGCGGCCTCCCTGCTGCTGTTTCTGCTCATGTGAGAGAAGAACAGCTCCCGGAACTCCGGATGTACACTGTGACTGCAGGTACACATAAACACACACACACACACACACACACACACACACACACACACACACACACACACACACACACACACTCACTGTAAGAAATTACATTCTATATGCAAACTTGAACTCCTGATACCTGAAACGTGTGAAACACTATGTCAAGATGAATATAATGTGATATAATATAGTACACCAGATAGTTTATCTATCTTAAAAAAAGGTTTCTAAAAACACATGCTATCAACTATACTATCAACTATTATATTCTAGGTAGATATTTAATATAAATATTTTTAATTTATCATTCTTTTTCAGTTACACCAGTTGGTATTTTGTGTCAAAAAATCACACACATTCATAATTAAAGTAAAAACAAATTATACAAATGGAATTTTAAATGACAAGAAACCAACATGAACATAAAATGTACATGTTGAAAGGCCCGATTAATGCTTCTTAAAACTGTATTTTTTACAAGTGTTTGACTTTCTCATCTTGCCAAACATAATTTGTCACTGACCCATATGCCTTTAAAGAAAAAGACTAAGATCACAAAAGTAAAAAGAAAAAAAAAAAAAAAAAAAGCTTATGATAGTCCGAGACAAGTGAGGGTATCCCGTTCCATCGCATAGGTTAAATGATATTAACCATATGAAATTACAAAAATATATCAATTATTGTCATACATCCATGCAGACTAGTTTAGTGTACATACATTCACTTTGAGCTTTAAGTGCACATATCTACATTTGATTCACACATTTCTCAGTCATTCTTTCATTTTGAACCAATATCCATTCCCACATGCACTTTTAAACCTGTAAAGAGACTTCTTTGGTTTTTACCTTTACTGGAATTCAACTCTATCCCTATTTACAGAATGATCATTGGTCCAAAAATCTGTTTCTATGTTTTAATTTTCCATATCTCAAATTCGCTTATCACAGATTCACCTCAGAGGCTTTACAGTCTGTACAGCAACATGTCTCCTGTCCTCAGACAGTGTCTATAATGGGAATAGATCTTCATCTGGAGAATATTATTGCCCACAATAAGCTTCTAGCATATATGAATGGGTGAAGTTATGTATTTGTCCCCTCAAGTGAAAGCCCAAAAAATTTAAGTCATTAAAAATGTCACCAAAGTCACTGGAAATCCAAAGATTTCATGTGCTCCGGCCTGCTTAGACCTGGAGTGGTGAGCCAGGATCCTCCAGCATGCGTGTTGGTGACGTCCTGCCTGTCCAAGGCGATCTGCCAGCGACGTCTGTGATCTTGTCTTAAGGGCTTAAAAGGGTTTAGAGTGTAAAACCAGCTGTCTCTCTGGGAGATCCCCACAGCTCACGGCTGTTTGTTGGATATTTCACACTAGTACAATGGCTTGATGGCTCCACAATGTACAGTCATGTCTTCAATTTCAAGTATGAAGCAAATTCAATCATAAAGACACTTTAAATGGCTGAAATTTACTTTGTCTTTATTTTCTTTATTGGCCAAAATAATGTGCATCTCCTATAATTAGAATATTGTAAAAAGTTATGGGTTTTTGTGTATCTAGAAGCCATAATCCTCAATATTGCAAGAAATAAAAACTTGAAATATTTCAGTCTGTTCGTAATGAATCTATGTAATATGAAGTTTGACCCCCTGAAATGATTGACGATAATAGAGAAAGTTTTCTCGATATTTAAATGATTTCCGATGCACATGTATACCGTTTGTCTTTATCTTCTGACAGATTTTACTCAAAGACAAACTTACTGTCCAAAAAATACACTTTTGAGAACAATACAAATCTCAGTGAAAACTTCACCTCATCACAAGGCGCTGCTAGAAATTGTGAATTGTACCTTTTAAAGAGTTGTTCTGAGTTTTTATCTGAAGCAGCATAGAGTTTAAAAATGATCAATAATGAACTATTTGGCTGTGTGCCAACATACATACTAATAACATACTACATACTAACTAACATTTATTACATTGACACTTACCAGCATCTCTTTAGTTATGAGCCTGAAGCCAAGAAGACATTTTCTTTCCAAAATGGTGATATTACAGAGCCCCTGAAGGGACATAGAGAAAAATTAAATATTACACATTTCAGGTGAGCATGTGAAATTGCACAAAATTACAATGCAGTAAGATGGTAAGTTCCTCCTGTTTGTTTCTTTCAGTAGTATAACCTGTTTTCCTGAATCGAGCAGCTTTTTGTCTTTCCTGCCTGCAGAGTGGAGTCAGAGCGACCTGGTCCGAGGCTCCTGGCTGCGCTACTCGCAGCAGTGGTCTCTGATCGCTGACATCAACGACCACAAGAGCATCAGGACCGTGCTCCCCACAGGACCCTGCACGCCTGTGTCCGGAGAGTGAGCACGCGCACACACACACACACACACACACACACACACACACACACACACACACACACACACACACACACACTCACACACATAGACTACAGTGTTTCAATCATGAACTATGAAATTTTCTGCCCATATGATATGAGAGATGCTCTTAAACATCAAAACCTTAATATTACTTTTAACTAACTGTCACTTGTCCTTTCTTTATTCTTACTTTTTTACATAATTGATCTGCTCTTATGTGGTTTCACTGGCTTTAATTTTTTCACATTCAATCTTTTTGAAATACTTTAAAATTCTAAATAGTTATTGGTGTTTTGGTGTTTCTCTTCAGATTACTCAGCGCTCTGTCCCCCACTCGAGGTCTGAGGGCTGTCATCAGGGACGCAGGTGGCCACCAGCTGCTGGAGGTGAGGAACACAGGCTGCAGCATCCTCTAAGATCTGATCCCAGACCTCCTTGTTTATGGGTGTTGTTGTTTAGATATGGGACCACCATGGCCTCAGGAAGTGCCTGAACCTCACTGCCTTCAGCAAACATGGCAGAGTTTACGATGATGGTGAGACACACACATACTCATATACTCATACACACACACACCACAAATGTGTATCCATGTTTGTTCATTTACTGTGTGTGTGTGTGTGTGTGTGTTCCCAGCCCAGTTTGGTGGTCTGTCATGGTCGGAGTGTGAGAACAAACTTCTGTATGTAGCGGAGAAGATCAAGAACACACCAACAGAAACAGATGAAGGATCTGCATGGGCGAAGGTATTTGTCTCATCAACAACTCTCACAACAGTCCAACAAAAACCTAAATGTACACTACCATTCGTAAGTTTGGGGTCACAGAGACGATTGTGTGATGTCAATGAAAGGTCACACTTTTATTTATCTAATGAGTTACAAAATTAATAGTCAAGACATTGACAAAGTTAGAAATAACACGAATTATCTCCTTTAAACTCCTTCATCAAATAATGCTCCATCTAACCAGCTAAACTGTTTTCAGCTGTTAACACGATTAGCAATGGGTCTCTATACACCTATGTAGAAGTTGCATTAAAAACCACATTAACAATGTATAGATTGTATGTCTGAGTAGTTAAATGTTTTCTTGTTTGAAAAAACAGTTTTTCTTTCAATAATTGTTAGAAGGATTTATTGTTTTTCTTTGTCACACAATATTTGACATTTTATAGACCAATAATTGATTATTGTGTGTAATGATTCATGTTCCTTTAGCTTTGCTTGTGTGTGATGTGGTGCTCCAACAGGACAGGAGTGTGTACTGTGACGACTGGGGCGAGGCTCTGGCCAATAAGAGCGTTCCGGTGGTTTGCGTGGTGAGTCTGCAGAGCGGCACCATCGGCGTGCTGCAGGGTGTCCCCCCTGATGTCTCACCTGGACAGGTGAGAACGGAGACACTGCATCTGCTGCATCTGATTGACGAGCAACACTATGTCCTCCTCACTTATGACACCAAGAGGTGTGTGGTTGTGTGTGTGTGTGTGTGTCTGTGTGTGTCTGTGTGTGTTTTCCACTCCAGGCTATTTGGGCTCCAGGAGGTCAGTCTGTGTTTTTCGTGGGTTGGTACCATGAGCCCTTCAGACTTGGGCTAAGGTTCTGCTCCAATCGCAGGTTACAAAGCTGCTTCATCTTCTGTGTCTGAATAACAACTTCTTTAAGAACAAATCCACCATGAGGAATTATCATTTGTCTGACATCACATATCTCTTTCTCTGTCCCAGGTCTGCGTTATTCAAGTTGGACCTGGATGGACACTGTGGTGAGCATGTGGCCTTTTGTCTGTGCTAATGGCTCAAATTCATTCATCTCTTTCCCTCTCTCTTTCTCTGTCCCTCTCTCTCTTACTCTCAGTCACACTCACACTCACACACACACACAGACTCAAGCATTCTCTGCCACATGTACGTCCTCCCCTCTTCACAACAGAGTGTCTGTCAGGGGACAACCAGTCAGTGTCCTGTCCCAGGCTGAGTCCAGATGGGTCCACACTGGTCTACCTACAGGGACGAGTGTTTGGTCCTCACAACCAGTGCCAGTGTCTGCAGCAGGTACACTGTGTTTGTCTGTGTGTGTGTGTGTGTGTGTGTGTCCTCTGTTGTCTATTAACAGTGTCTGTAATCCTCCACAGTTGGACCTGAAGAGCAAGAAGACGTCCACGCTGTTGGATGTTGTTAACAGACCTCAGACTGGTAGGTTACATACCATCTGTTTCCTTTTATGAAATCCCTTGTTCTGCTCCCCACAGAAGTTGGGTTTTTTTTAACATAAAACATTATTATTTACACATGTGACAGTAGACACAACAGTTAAAGGGTCAGTGACAAGTCATGCTTTTTTAAAAACACATTAAAAAAGCATTCATCAGGTCTCTCAAAGTGCACATTTTGTGTTCATGTTGATTTCTTGTCATTTAAAAGTCCATTTGCATCAATTTTTTTTTTTACAAAAATCATGATTGTGTGTGTGTTTTTTGACACCAAATGTCAAATGGTGTTTCCAGCAGAATCCAGCCAGTTTAACTGTGAAAGGCTGAATTTCTCTCTGTGTTCTAGGTGAGTTTGCAGGTGTGTATGAAGCGCTGGCATCTGGCTGCTGGTCTGCAGACAGCCAGAAGGTCGTGTTCAGCAGCGCCTGCAGGAACTGGAAGGTACACACACACACACACACACACACACACGCCTGCACAGTGTCAGACTCTTCGTGAGAATCAGAGAATCAGAGGTTCATCCCCCCCTCTCTTTTCTTTCTCAGGATCTCTTCATGGTCGACAGACGATCTAAGAAAGTGTCCTCCCTCTCTGATAGTAAGACTCCTTACTCTCCTCCTCCTCCTCCTCCTCCTTCTCTCTCACTCCTCTCCTCATCTCCCTCTCTACAGTTCCCTCCCCCTCCTTCTCCTCTCTGCCATCCTCCTCTCTCTCCCTTGCTCCCCCCTCCTGCTCCTTCCCCCTGTTGGCTGCCTCATCTTCCTCCACCTCCCGCTCCTCTTTCTCTTCTCCCTTTTCCTTTTCCTTTGCCTCCTCCTCCTCCGGCTGCTGACACTTCCCTTCCTTCTCCTTTAGCACCTGCTATTCCTCCTCTTTCCTCCCTTCTCCCTCCTCCGCCTCCTCCAGAGCCTCTTCCTGATGCTACTCCCCTCCCTCTCCCTCCTCCTCCTCCACCCTCTCATCTTCATCATCAGGAGCACAGCAGAGAACTGGAAGGTATAATTTAGAATTACCAGATTTGAAATGATTCCATAATTTTACGTTAAATGATTATATTTCAAATGCATCTTTTGCACATTTTACATCTGAGATTTGGATACACAAACAAGACATGATGTTCAAAAGTCTGGGGTCACTTGAAGACAACATAAAACTAATCAGAAATGCACGCTATACATTGATAATGTGGTAAATGACTATTCTTGCTGCAAATGTCTGGT
Source organism: Eupleurogrammus muticus (assembly GCA_036785175.1). Lineage (NCBI taxonomy): Eukaryota > Metazoa > Chordata > Actinopteri > Scombriformes > Trichiuridae > Eupleurogrammus > Eupleurogrammus muticus. The sequence continues at coordinate 21,879,060 of JAYKQN010000008.1, forward strand.
TTTCAATACAATATCTACATACGTGTATAGAGACCCATTTTTAAACTGTGATAATGGTTCTTAACATTGCCAATGTCTTGACTATATTTTTTATTTCTTTTGAAACTCAAGTGTGACCTTTCATGGAAAATACAAAATTGTCCAGGTCTTTCTTCAATCACCTCCCCTCTCTCTGTCTTTGTCGTCTCACTCCCTCTCCTCCTGCAGGCCGCTCAGATTTTTCCAGAGTGTATGGCAGCTGGAAGCTTCTGACAGTCCAGAAGGATCTGATCGTGGTCTGCTGCTCCAGCCCCAACACCCCGCCCACTCTGGTCAGACAGGACGCATTGTCTTATTTTTAAGGCCAGATGCTTAAATTATTATTATAATTATTATTTCATTTTGTTGACATATAAGAGTATAATATTTTAACAAAGTGGATTGTGGATTTTATCATTCTAGAACAGAAAATATTGTCAAAAGCAGCCAATGAAGTTGGCGAAAATATTTTACCTTGTACATTTGTGTTGCTAATTCAAAAGTGGCACATCGGGATGTGACAGATGTGTGCAGGAAAAATGAGACCTTGTATGACTTGGTGACACACTTTTGTGCTGCTGCAGCTGCGTCAGGCAGCTGGCTGCTGCAGAGGTCAGGACAAATCTACACACATGAAAACATAAAATGAACACTAAATGAGGAGTTTTGTGTTTAGTGTGAAAGAAGCAAATCAGCCCAAAACCTCAAAGTTAATCACTGCTTGAAAAAACAGTTTGCACCTACCACATCTTGACTTAGGCATGGTTAGTTTGGCCAAACATTACTTTTATATTCTTACTTTTTATGGGCAATGTGTGCATCTGTGTATGTGGCTACATTTGTATGAGGGTCCATTCCTGACGAAATTATCAGAGACACACATTAACAGGTGTGTGCATGTATGATTAACTTAACTGAATTTTGTTTAAGCGGCGTTGTTACGCAGTTTGTGTTTCACATGTAGAAATCTGCATTACACACCTACAGTGTACACGTCTGTCTGCTACTGTTTGACAAATGTTGTTAAGCATTCATACATATGTGCAGTTTCTTATGCTCCATGACAGGAAGTATAGCTGAAGTAACTTTTTGTTATGTGTGGTTTAGCATGTGTAGGTTATTTCCCCATGTATGCGAGTGTGTGATTTTAAAACACAAGTACACACTTATGACACCGCCAGTTAATGTTTGCACACGCAGGAAATTAATGGACCCTAATTTTGTGTGTGTGTGTGTGTGTGTGTGTGTGTGTGCGGGCATGTGTGTGTGTGTGCGTGTGTAGCGGGTGGGTTTCCTCCCCTCAACAGGTGAGTCTGTGATCTGGCAAACACTGCAGCAACCTATCATGACCTTTGACTTCCACTGGACAGTTCTAGATGTTAAACCTTCACCAGCAGAGGACAACTCCCACTACTGTGAGAGTGACACACACACACACACACATCAACACATGCAGCAGCTTTCACTCTCTTTTTCTTATAGAAGTCTTGTTGTGATGTGTCTTCCTCTTCGATCAGCTGGTTTAGATTTTGGGGCCATCCTGGTCAAACCGTCCCGTCCGCTTTATGAAGCCAAGACACCACTGGTCGTCTTCATCCACGGTCTGTGCTCTGCTTACTTTTTATAGGACAGAAACACAGTGAAAGGTGTTCAGCTCTTTATGTGATGAATGTGTCCTCCAGGTGGGCCTCACTCCCAGTTCCCTGCAGAGTGGAACTGCACCACAGCTGGACTGGCTCAGCTCGGCTATGCTGTGCTCATGGGTGAGAAGTATGGCATCAAACGTGGGTCATAATAATTGAGCAATTTCTCCCAACAAAAAAAGTAAAAAATAAACCTAAAACAACACATCTTTTAGTTTGGCTAAATTAATTCTTCACTTTCAGTTCATAATTTTTCAGTTTCAGTCATGTGGATGTGCACCCAGTAGCACCCTTTGACCCCCTCTTTCCACAGTGACTAATGGTGGATGCAGTTTCACATCAGAGTTTAACAAGAGAAGCTTTCAACACAAGCTTTGTTTTAAGCTTTTCCTTTACTTTGCATTTACTTAAATTTGTTTTTGTATGACGCCTAGGAGATTTTATTCAGTCATCATATCATTCACACATACTCTTTCAAACTCTTTCAATAAATGTTCTGTCTAGTTTCCTGGAAGAGCGAATGTTTGAATGTAAGCCAGAGTCATTTGTCTGGGAAATCTGCTCTGGCAATTTCCCAGTTCAAGTAATTTACTGGGAACTGAAAGGAGTTTTAAACACAGATTTTATCTGATATTGACGCTTCTGTTTTTCTCAGACACACACAACAAATACAAAGAAATGACATGTACGGAGGCATTTTTGAATGATTATTGGTAAAGGTTTTTTTCTAAAGTGACATTATCAAGGCATTTAACATTCATGGCTGCAATATTTATTCCACTTCTCTTTTGATTTTGCCGTGTTTCTTCTCTCTCTGTCTCTGTGTCTCTACCCAGTGAACTACCGTGGATCCACAGGGTTTGGCCAGGATAGCATTCTGTCCCTGATCGGTCAAATCGGTAGTCAGGATGTAAAAGATGTGCAGGTACACACTCTTTCTGACTCCAAGTCCTGGTTAGAATCAAGTTGGCAACACACTTCTCGGGAGATGAGTTTTGACACGTAGGAAGGAGAGAACCAAACTGTGAGAATGTGGATCCATAAGCGTCTCTGTTTCCCTGCAGAGGGCCGTGCTCACTGCCCTACAGAGCGACACCACGCTGGACCCCAAACGCTTGGCCGTGATTGGAGGCTCCCACGGCGGTTTCCTGTCCTGTCACCTGGTCGGTCAGTACCCCGAGTTCTACAGAGCATGTGCAGCCAGGAACCCTGTAATTAATGCTGCTACGTTACTGGGTACCAGTGACATTGTGGACTGGTGAGAGACTCTGAACCTTCACAATATCAAATTATCCACACATGACACAACGAAACCACTTTTCATCTTCTCTTCTGTGTGCAGGCGTTACACCAGCGTGGGGCTGCCCTACTCATATGACCAGATCCCCACTGCCGACGCCCTCACTGCCATGTTAGAGAAGTCACCTATCACACACGCAGCTCAGGTCAGACAAACACACACACACAAACACTCACACGTACGGTTGTAAGCTGCTTTATAGAGGGCATATCATACATATTGTGGGACCCCAGTTGTGTCCAAATCCTGTCTCTTTACGAAATAAGCCTGCTTTGTCCTGATTGGTCAGCCTCTGAAAGCTCTGTAACAGTTGACGTTTGGCTTAGGAGGCTACTGTACATCCAGAAGCAGGAGTAGCAGGATTTTACAAGGATGGAAACTTCTCAAACACATTCGTACAAGTTCAAATCCAACACACAACGTGTGTAGACTGACCTGAGAACGGCCGACATTTGTCGGCGTGTATGAACATTCTGACGTCCTAAGTTTGTGTAACTTTGACTGTGTTTAACAAAGACATCCAACATCATACCTTAATATAAATGTAGTGCTGAAAATAACAGAAAAGCCTCCAATAAAGCACAATACATCTGCTCTAATATCCATCCATCCATCCATTGTCTATCCCGCTTATTCCCTTTCGGGGTCGCAGGGGTCTGCTGGAGCCTATCCCAGCGCGTTAAGGCGAGAGGCAGGGATACACCCCAGATGGTCGCCAGCCAATCGTGGGGCACACACACCATTCACACACCATTCACTCTCACACTCACACCTATGGGCAATTTAGAGTTTACCAATTAACCTGAGCATGTTTTTTGTATTGTGGGAGGAAACCGGAGTACCCGGTGAAAACCCACGCAGACACGGGGAGAACATGCAAACTCCACACAGAAAGGCCCCAGACCCAGGCCCAAGGCGGTCTTGAACCTGCGACCTTCTTGCTGTGAGGCAACAGTGCTACCCACCGCACCACCGTGTCGCCCTTGCTCTAATATCAAAACTAGAATTTTGAAGCAACACCAGCAGCCTCAAAGCCAAACGGCTCATTACACACCAAACTGAGTCTGCTTATTAAGAGTGACAATATTCTATTATGTTATAGTTTGTCCTGCAGGTGATGATAGAGGAAATAACATCAACAAACACTTCTTCTTCAATTCCTAAGAAACCTGTTAGATTTGATTTTGGTACTGTGTGACTGAATGTTTTGACATGATTAACCTTCATGAGTTCATTCAATGGAGAACAAGAACATTCACAACACGCTCACATGTGTATCTACTCCTTCGTTGTTTAGACATAGGCATAGACAGATCTGGCACCAGAGGAACCACCAGAGTCAGTTTAGTTGTGTAAGTAAAACAGAGGTTTTCTGTCCTCTTGCAGATCAAAGCTCCAGTGCTGCTGATGCTGGGAGCCAGAGACAGGAGAGTGTCTCCCCACCAGGGTCTGGAGCTGTATAAAGCTCTGAAGAGCCGAGCGTCACCCGTCAGGTGCAACACGGAACACAATAAATTCACCTCCAAGGCCTGTTTGTGTCACCGAGTCACTTTAACCCTCGTCCTGCTCCACAGGTTGTTGTGGTTCCCAGAAGACGGACATTCTCTGTCCAGAGTGGACACACAGGCCGACTGCTTCCTCAACATGGCGCTGTGGCTGCTCCAGCATGTCTGAACGGACACACACACACACACACACACACACACACACACACACACACTGTTCACAGTGATGTCCACACTCTAAAAGAGGAGAAGAAAGAGGATATATTAGTTTAGTAGCAAAGCATCACTGCCTTTTTTAACCTCAAATTTTTAATGTTACGATGCCGGTTATTCTCTAAAATCATTTCCAAATCAAAGCATGCAATAAAGATTGTGTACGAACCTCAACTGACTTAAAGATTTGTGTTTTACACAGTACTTCATATATAAAAAATTATGTCAGAAAATCTCACTGTCAAGACTCTTTTCTCCACAATACTTTAGCAAACACTTCTTCTTTCGTTTTTTTTGCCCATTAGCATTCTGAAAAACAATATAAATAAGGAAATACAGAATATAAGAAAAAAAGATAAGATGGAAAATAGTAATAATAATAAATAAATAGAAATAATATAATAGATAATTCAGCTGATTTCATGACTATCAAATCCTGGGATATAGTTGAATAAACAAAACTTCCTATTATCCTTCCTATCCTTTGCCATCATCCCTCTTTACTTTATCACTGAGTCACATCTGCAGCCCTGAAATATGTTTCTATTAATTGAAAACTGCAGGCAAATGCAGTTTATTTTAATGCTATACAGTAAGTGTAGTTTGCACAACGTCCTGCAGGTGGCAGCATATGTCTATTTCAGCACGTTTATGCCATGACAAATTTCACCTTTTGTCAGACCAGTTTGGGAATGACATTGTGTATTCTGTATGTTCTGTATGTTTAACTAAAGAAAACATGAGAGGCCTCAGTCCAAAGGTGTGACATCGAGTTTGATTTGACCCACTTGCTGCCCAACGCTAAAAGATCCAGAACTCAGAAGTGTCACGTTTAACTGAAACATCAATATTTCAAAATGTGCAACCACGCAGACCCTCTACAGAGCTGTAAACCACCCAAACCACTTGAAACCTAATCTGAAGGCTTTAATTGAGGCTTTTGACTACCTTCCTCACAGCGCTGCCAGGACAAATAGCTTATTGTAACATTGACCTTTCAGCCAAGTCTTTCAGTTTCTTTCCTTCGTTTCTGGATTTCTTGTCATGCACCTCGGCTTTTCCTCCCTCTGGCTCTGGGACAGGTTTGGATTTCTTGTTAATCGTGAGCCTTTCCACAAATTTCGGGGTTTTCATTACAGCTTTTAATTCTGTTCCAGTCCACAGACCAACCTCCCACGTGATCTGCAATTAAGGTCTCGATGTTTTATTTTTACAAACAAACTCCATAACACGTGAAAGGGAAATAAGGGTAGAAATGTGAAGGCGTGAAGCCAGGGATGAGCAGGGGGTGAAGCGGGGCGGCCTTGCGTTGGCGCCGAGCTGAAGGCTTGACAGGGGCCTTGAGCACTTCCACCGCTCTCGTTTCCCAGACAGCACAGGCGGGGGATCCTTCGGCTGATGCTGGCTGCGGATGAAGTTCACATTTGGAGAGATTAAGTGTTTGGGATGAGACGATGAGCTGGTTTAAAACATTCCAGGAGTTTTCCCCATGTGGTGGCGGGTGGCGCTGCCAACTGTCCCCCCTCCGCCGACACTCCGCTGTGGCCTTGACTGCAGCTGCCGCCTGATGAGGTCACCGCAGCGACGTGGGCGTTGGGTGAGGTCACCGGTTGGTGAGACGATGGAGAGGCCGCGTTGACGAGGAAGCGGCGAGACGAAGAAAAGAGGAGTGAGGCGGCGGTGACGGGGTTTTTCACGAGACAATGAGCAGGCCAGTGAGAGGGAGAAGCTGCCGGCGCCCCTCCGTGGTATTCTGCTGTGTGGGCCGCCTCACAGAGACCCGGCATTGTTGGGAGCTGGGGACAGGGGGGAAGACTCATGCTCATGCTGCGTGCACGTAGGAGGTGGACGAACAAAGGGAGGAAAGATGCGTTTGTGTTTTCTGACAGTGGCGGACAAAGGGCCTTGTGCAGTTGGTTTGTTCTGGTGCTTCCCCTGCACTGAGAGAGGAGAGCACGGGAAGCTCCATCAGAGGCCTCGTTCCCTCAGGGACGGCATGTGTTCAGCGAATTTCATTGCAATCCAAGGTCCTACTAAATATTGGACATCTGGCCTGAGGGTGGTGCTAGAGATTAACGCAGGATTGTTATTTGGCAGTAAGCACATTTTTATTTTTAGTTGGTTTTGTTTTCAGTTCCATTTGTCTGCCTGTCTGTTTATTCTATTTAAGTCTGCTTTTCTACTAATGTAAAAATGGCCAAAGGCTACCCTGTTTCACTTTAGGAGGGATCACTTATGAAATTTGCAAAACATTTCTTTTACTATTTTTTTCTATTAATGGCTCCTGCTGGTCAATGAATGTTAATAGATAAATGAGCATTTTTAAATATAATTTTACAGCTTTTTTGCCTTTATTTTAGATTGACAGGAAAGGGGGGAGGAGGGCAGGGGAATGACTTGGGGAATGACAAGGGGAATGGCAGGAAAGGTCCAGGCATGTTTGCCCATATGGTACACGCCCTAACCAGCTATTACAGGTATTGGGTTGCTCCAGCATTTTTTCTTTATATCCGTTTTTTTCATCACAAAAGCAATCCTGACCATCCCAAACATCTCTGGATCAAGCTGGTAAAAATTGCTGTTATATATTTTGTAATGAGTGCAGTCATCCTAGTTTGCTCAGTGGGTGGGAATTAAATTATTAATGCCACATCTCGATGAATACTTTGTGCTATTGGTTTGTTGAACATGTGTAGAGATGATGTCTGAGTGACCAGGACAACGTTGGAGCATTTTGGCCTAAAAGGGCCACTGTAGCAACGTTGTCTGTATATAAAGGAAGAAACCTCTCTTTGTCTCTCATCAAGGATGTTGGCCACATTACTTTGAAAAAGTAATTGCTAATTATAATAGTTACTAGATACTTACTAAATAGTTACATTACTTTTTTAAGTTAAAGAATATACTGGGATTTCCTAAATGTCTTTCTTGGACGCTGCAGCATGTAAAAGAAGCAAAGACACAGCACTGATGAACTTATTTTATGAACTTAGTTTTAGTTTTGTCATTAAAACCAGATAAAGCCTCAGAATATAGCTACCTTTTCTCTGGTAAGTCTCTGCTATACTCTCCTCTGACTCTGACCTGTTGCCAGGTGATTGACGCTGTGATTGGAAGCGAGTAACACCTAGTAACGGCGTGTTGGTAACGGTAACAGTGTTATACTGATAGAAAAAATAGATTACCTGCTACTGAGAAAAGTAACAGCATTTATTTTAATGTTGTTATTCCCACCACAGCACATGGGCCTTCTGGTTTTCTTTGTCCCCATATGACCCCTGAGGTGATTCTGATCAACGACGAGCAACATCAGGTCACTGTGGGGCTGAGAGTCTCTGCCTCTGTTATTTTGAGGGTTTGGGGGCTGAAAAGTTTGGGAACTCAGTGATGGTGGAACTCAGGCCAATGCCGCAAGGCTGAAACCCGCAGTAGACGAGGCCTGGATGTAATCCCCGACTGAGCTCAACTCATGAGAGGAAATGGGCCTTTAAGACCTCATCATGTATGTGATCGAGAAAGTAATGTCAAGAACAGAGAAGTCCAGAGAATACAGGGGGAAAAAGCTGCACGCTGTATTTGACTGGAATGGGCTGAAATTGGATTTGGAGGAGCGTTGAGGTTGTGTGACTTTTATTTCTGGCTGAAGAGGGGCCGTTCAAACTTCCATTTCCTGGTTAGCAAATATAACAACTGTTTTTACAGGGCAAATAAATCAAACGCTCAACCATGAAGTTCCAACATCTGCATCCCTTCACACATTGAAACAACTTCCCCTTTACTCATCCACACCCAGGAGCCAAGACCTTCACCTGTGGTCACTGAACCGGTGCCAGATGTTACGTGTTCACAGGAGTGTGAATGATTTGTGTTTGAAAAGAGGTTTGGGAGGATTAGAGGAGGGGGAGGCACAGACATAAACCCATACAGCTCAATGTTTTGTGGAATTGGTCCTGTTATTCTCCATCTTTGGATCCTCCAACCATCCTCTGTGTTGTCTTTGTCTCCCTGTTATTAGCATGAATCTGCATTTGTGTGTGAACACTGAGCCCAGCCAGTCAGTCAGTCTGTTAGACAGTCAGTCAGCCAGTCCGCCAGTCAGTCAGTCAGTCAGTCAGTCAGTCAGTCAGTCAGTCTGTTAGTCAGTCAGTCAGTCAGTCAGTCAGCCAGTCGGCCAGTCAGTCAGTCAGTCAGTCTGTTAGACAGTCAGTCAGCCAGTCAGCCAGTCAGTCAGTCAGCCAGTCAGTCAGTCTGTTAGACAGTCAGTCAGTCAGTCAGTCAGTCAGCCAGTCAGTCTGTTAGTCAGTCAGTCAGTCAGCCAGTCAGCCAGTCAGCCAGTCAGTCAGTCAGTCAGTCAGCCAGCCAGCCAGTCAGCCAGCCAGTCAGTCAGTCAGCCAGCCAGTCAGTCAGTCAGTCAGTCAGCCAGTCAGTCTGTTAGACAGTCAGTCAGTCAGTCAGTCAGTCTGTTAGACAGTCAGTCAGTCAGCCAGTCAGTCAGTCAGTCAGCCAGCCAGCCAGCCAGTCAGTCAGTCAGCCAGCCAGTCAGTCACCCTGACACCCTGGGACAGGACAGGAAGTGACCTGACTGTTCTGATGCTGTCTGTTCTCGCCGTCTGTCTCTGACTCTTTGTCTCATTCTCTCATTCTATCTGTCGCTCTGTCTATCTGTCTCAATCTTTGTCTCTTTGTTGCCATGTCTCAGTCTCTCACTCTAGCCGTGTGTCTCTCTCTCCATCTATCACTCAATTAATTAAATAACTAAAAATAATAAGAATATAGTAAAAAAGTAAAAAAAAACAAAAACATTTTTGTTTGTGTGCTATCGCATGTTCCTGCTTTAGTGTGTGTACATGCCTGTTTTATGTGAGTTCAGTGTGTGTGTGTATATATCAAATGAAAGGAAAGCAATAAATAAAAAAAGAAGAAAATCATAAAAGTAAAACAAAACAGTAGTGTTAGTGTATGTGTGTTTGTGTTTAAGTGTGTGTGTGTGTCCTGATGAGTGTGTGTTTTAACATATGTGTGTTTGCTTGTTTTAGTGTGTGTGTTTTAGAACACACACACACACTCTTTCTCTCTGGTTGTGTTTATTCTGTCCTCTTCATTTGTCTTTATTTGGTGAATCCTTGGCTGCTGTGAGCCTCATGAATGCTGATGAATCCCAGCATTCACTGCTTCTATACCACAGCTGGTTGGAGGCTGATGACTTTGCTGTGTCGCCTATAACGGGTCTTTGTGTGCGTAGTGGAGCAGGTGGTTGGCGTTTCCTCAGGTCCGTGGGGGTGTGTGCTGTGTTTATGTGTAATCCCGATTGTAGACCTGTAATCGGCCTTCCTCTTCAAACTGTTTGATTTGAACCAGGAAAATGTAAATTATCAAATGTTCTTGGTGAAAAGCTGATATAAATAATCCATTGCATGTGCAGTAAGTGTTGTACCATCTATTGTATGATCTAACACCACATTACCCAATAAATCATGGGATATCTTTCATTGTGTGGGAGCCATGTGAACTCTGTCCCACACAAATCTCTTTCATCTCTCCTCCTCCTCCGTCCATTTGGCCTGCCTCCATCTTCCTTTTGTCACATTTATCTATCTCTCCTGCTTCCCATGCTGCGTCCTAAGCTACTTTTGTACCGGTGCCATGCAGGATAATATGGGAGGGGCACATTTCTTGGCTCCTATTTACTGTTTAGGAGACTTTGAGGCTCCTATCCGGAGAACAACTCGCACCAAAGAAGGAGAAGAGGAGTCTTCGTGCTGGTGATATGCTGATACCTCTCTACGTCATCCTTGTAGCTGTTTGTTTGTTTGTTTTTGCGGTTCTGGTTACTATGATGATGCAAGTGTCAAAGACCTGTTGGTTAGAGAATTCAGCGATAATCAAAGATAGAAGCACGTCTGTTTCTCGGAGACATTGCTTCACCTGAGTTTTCTGATATGGGGGAGTTTAATGACGGCTGGATGGAGAGAAGGTTACTCACAGGAAACGTGTTTTTACACATCCTGCTTCATCACAACGGATAACTAAAGCTGTGAAATTAAAATGAACATGTATTTGAACAAATATGAGTTCAAACCAAGGCTGGGATCTTACAGTGGTGGAAAAAGCATACAGATGGTAAATGTAGCAGAGAAATGTAAAAGTACTCCACACAAGTAAGGGTCCTGCATGAAAACTCCAACAGTAAAGGTATATAAGTATTAAGATTTGATGTTGTTAAAATCTTGCAGTATGAGTAGTTTTAGTAAAGTATTGCAGTATAATGAGTCAATGTAGTAAAGTATTGCAGTATTATGAGTTGATGTCGTAATTTGCTGGTTTGGTGTCTGACTGATATATAATTCTCTCTAATGATCTGCAGCATCAATGTTTAGCATCATGTTCGTCTTTTAGCTGCTGGAGCTAATTTAACTACTTTATTTATTCCAGTGGTTCCCAACCTAGGGTTCAGGCCCCTCCAAAGGGTCAGCAGATAAATTTGAGGGGCCCTGAGTTGATTAATGGGAGAGAAAAGAAGAACAAAGTGATGATTTATTAATCTGTTTCACTTTTTATACTTTTTCTCTCATCTTAGTTTTTGGTGAAATGCTGGATCCTTTAAACATTTCTTGAAATAAATCGATGTTAGAAGTTTAGGGGGAAAAGTCTCTGTTTGTGGTAGCTGTTAACAATCATAGACATGTGAAATGTGAGCTGACTACACTGCTGTTTGTTGTAAGATGTCAAAGACTCAAAGTTGAAACCACTGGTTTCATCATAAATATGTGGTGGATTTTGAAGCTTCTTATATTATCCACTGAGCCAAATCTGCGTCTGAAAGAACTAAAGCTTTGAATAAATGGGCCTTTAAACAAAGTGAATTCCTCATCGGAGACGGTTCATTTACATTTTCAAATCCTGTATGGATGTGTGTTTTCTGGCAAACAATTTTTCACTTTTGACCTCAATAATACACTTGTCACCTCATCCACATCCCTCTGAAGCCTTCAAGTTGTGCCCAGAATGTCTCCTCCTTCATGTCTGACGTGACCCTGCCAGGGTCCAAGTACCACGACACCTACAACTGAAGGAAAAACAAGCCCTGCCCGTCTCAGCTTCCCCATCGCTGAACCGTATGCAGACTCTGTGAACTCCAACCCAGTACTTGGAACCTTCTGATGTTGCTGTCAGATCTCATGCCAGTACACGGGAAACTTGCACTTTATCTAAACAGCTGAGACACTTCTAAACACGTTGAGCCTGGCTTACCTCCTCCTCACTCTTCTCCAGTCCTGTATTCATTGGTCACTCTTTTTTCTCTTCTCTTTCTTTTAACCGTCTGTTAAAGCTGGCGAAAGCTAATAAACCTGTCCCTAAACATTCATAAAATTCCTCCTCTGCACATGTGCAGACGGGGCTGAGCTTCATTGTTGAGGTTGGACTGTTGTGCATTAAGCTGATGGCCTTCATGGGTCAAACTGTTTCTCTTTACATTTATCAGATGGATGAAGAACTTTGTAAAAAGTGGATGATCCTGTGGTGGGTGATTTTTTTATATTGAGGAGGTCCTGTAGATTCCTGACTTGTTGTCCAAAGTTATTATGAAACTTTTCAGCAGCCCGTAACAGTTTAGGGTTTAACTCCTCATGCTTTCTGTTTACTGACTCTCACTGTGTGGCTGAATGAGAGAGGAACACAAGTTAAATATCTATGCCTATAACGATCATAATATTTATATATGTAGCACATTTTACTAAAGTAAAAAAGATACTGCTTTGATAAACAGAGAGAATTAAAACAACTAAGTGAAAGTATCAAAGGTATAATATATACATTTTCCAGATTAATAATGTCTAGATCTGTGCTAAATATGCTGTTGAGTTGTGTACTTTTTAAAATAGATTGTTTTTCTCCAACAATGTTCAAACCAAGAGAAATTCACAATTTGAACATTATTTCTAATCTCTACAAGGCACAATACATACTGTTGCTGCCTCTCAATGGCTCCTGGCTCATGTAGCATTAACTGACCTATTATTGAGTTTTAAGACTAATTATGATGATACGCATTTTTCATCTTCATTTTTTCTTAAATCAGGATTTTTTAAAAATGTATTTAGTGCTTGTTCCCGTTTTATCACCAGCTCGGTTTGTTTTGGAGAGAAGGAGACATCTATGGATAAGTCAACTCCCAGTAAAAATGTCTGGATCTTAGTTTATGAAGAACCAAACTTCATCTTTACCTATGCCAAGCAGCTGCATTTTGTGAACAGGACAAGAAAAAAACTACTAGGCTGATTTTGGTGAAACGTGTTGGTATAGTAAAGAATTAGCTGAGAATGAATGACATTTTAGTGAAGATACGACTTCTGAAATTTGCACAGCGAGGGTTTTAGTGTGTTTTAGTGGCTCCTGTACAAATACCACCATAGTTGCCATGGTAACAGCATCCCCTAGCTTGGCTGGATTCCTATTCATATAAACAGTAGGCCCTCCTAATCATAGAAATAACAATTAGGTTCTCAATAAGTGATAGCTGTGATTTAATAATTACCAACACATTAGAATTTAGCAGTGGAAAAAACATGTTAAAGAATAAACATGATCTCAAACTCCAAACATCCCTCAGATCTTCCCTTGACCTACCATGTGCGGTCCAGAGTTGCGGTAAGAAACATGAAGATTAATGAAATGAAGATGTTTTTTTGTCAAACTTGGTTCAGTATCTCATAATTCTCATGACTCTGGCACAGAGACACACACAACATGACACAACAACAACTATTAACAGCGTTCCTGCTCCGATCTGCTAATTGTTATCATTAATAGTCCATTGGTCAGACCAGATCTGGGTTTTTTTTTAAATCCTACACTAGTTTCTATGTTGTTATGATGGAGCTTTGGGACTAGGAGCTTATTAGTGGTTTTCACCTCATGAAGTCCACCAGCCCCTGAAATAAATTGCATTTTAGATACTGGTTTAGGCTTATGGTCGAGAAAATTTTCAAGGTTTTGTGTTTGGCTTGATTTTAAGGAGCATTAGTCTAATTCAAATTTATCGCTGTGGCATCAAGGAACATCAGAGTTACCAGAAACAAAAAACTGGAATCCTCTCATGGACTATGACCATAAAGACAATTCTGGACAGGAAGTCATCGGCCCACTTCTCTCCTCCCTTCCTGTATGGACAACAAGCTGCAGGTTTGTGAATAAGAAAAAAACACTATCATTCAATTTAGAATAATTTAAAACATACCAAAAACATTTTTCATCATTGCATGAGTCATTAGTTATTGTTTCTTTTTATATTGTTTAAAAAATTTGTTTAATATTTTTTGTCATAGTTTTTGCAGCACACATTTCAGGCCTGTTAGGGTTCGTAGGCTGCACAGATTTAAACCAGATTCTTGACCCTGCGAGTGATTATATTAGCGATTTATAGAGAATAAACTCTGTTTAGAGTAGGATTGTATTTCTGGTTTGACCTTGCAGCCTCAATATACAGTAAATGTTCAAAGCAGAATCCACTGCTTTAAAATATGCGAGTGTTTTAAAATCTCTAGTCTTTACACACAGACCTGCTTCGCTCACACGCATCTTCAGATGTTTTCTTATGATGTAGCGGAAAGATAGATCTGGCTTTCTTCATCCACGTAAGTAATAATATCTAATAAATACATTTATAACTAACAAAACAGTCATGATGGACAACACCATCTATCAACATAATGAATCCCTTTTACAGCAGAAATTGCTGGAATTCCGTCGCTGTCCAACTCCCTCGGGGCATTGTCAATGATTTCACTGACATTAACATTACCTCATATTTCATTTTCTGTCTCAAAAGCAGCTTGCGCAATTTAGAGTCTGAAAAAAAGTCTATTTGACAAAACATTAGTAAAAAAAATGTAAAAGTATTGATACCTGGATATGCTGTTTTGGTCAGTGTGTGTTATATACTGAATAGTGTCAATCACACACCAGACTGCTGTTTGGTGTGTGTTGTTCATGTGTTTGAGCTAAAACATGCTACTTACCACTTTCATAATTCACATTTATTATTCCAGCAAACTGTTACAATACTTACAATACTATAACCTCCATTAAGCACTTTTTGGACTTTCTTGTTTGTGCATGTTTTCTTCTTTTTTTTGAGAGAGACATTTTTGATCATTTCAGCATTTTTTATGTTTGTGTATGTGTGTGTGTGTGTGTGTATTAATAATCTATGCAGTGAAGCATTTCGTAATATGTGTGATGCATAATTCATTGATAAGCGTTGCTATTTCATTAGTCAAACCAATTGCTGGAGAGATGCCGCCCCCGACACTCCTATCATTACACTGCTCAGTGATTCATGCTGTGTGTGTGTGTGTATGTGTGTGTGTCTGTGTGTGTGTGTAGATTGAAGTTTGCCATTGTGAGTACATGATGTATATAATTGTGTCTCGAACTATGCAGTAGATAGTGAGTCTAGGATTATGCAGCCTAGCCTACTTAAAATGTTTTTCATGGCATTTCTGTGCTGCAATACTGAGGCAGTAAAAAGGGTATAAATCCATATTTTATATGAGATCAGGGAGCACGTACACATGGAATATGTATGTGGCACTGTTTTTTTTAAAGTTTAAAATGCTTAAA
This sequence comes from Eupleurogrammus muticus, assembly GCA_036785175.1. Classification (NCBI taxonomy): domain Eukaryota; kingdom Metazoa; phylum Chordata; class Actinopteri; order Scombriformes; family Trichiuridae; genus Eupleurogrammus; species Eupleurogrammus muticus. Next base: position 21,894,362 of record JAYKQN010000008.1, read on the forward strand.
ATAAGGAATGGTTTTTGCCACTCAGCTTGAAACAACAATGGATGAATTTAATACTTTTAATACCTTTAAATAGATTTAGATTTGGAAAAAAAATGCATGAACTGAAACATTAACGTGTCAGTCCTTTTATAACATTTATATTCATCTTACATTACACATTCTAATGCACAGTTAATTCAGATTATAGATTATGATCCTTAGTTGAACATCTGCAATAATCTGGGTGTACAGTACATGCCAGAGAGAAAATTATGATAGGTGGAGGATTCTGCTTTCTAGTTGCCCTTTTTACATCTTGATATATAATAAGTCTGCTAACATTATTGCCCCTTTTTCTTCCCACACCATCTGTTTTTAGATATATATATATGTTTTTGTTGTTTAGTGTTGTCTTTGTAGGATTTCTGTTGGTCTGCTGGTCATTGAGTGCACAGTCTGTTTCCTTTCATCGGTGCACTGTTTTTTTTTTTTCGTAGAGCTCAAATTCCGTGATGACTGTCCGTGGTCAGTTACTGGTGTTCTTGGATCCTGCGCGATGTGCGTGGTGGAATGTGAAGCTACCGACGGTTACTGTGGCTACTTTGAGCCGTTCGGTCTCGAATTCCTGGACCGATTTTTCAGGGTTGTCTGTGGATTGTTCAGGAATGCCGGTGAAAACTAAATTGTCTCTCATGCTGCGAGCTCATAAATCCAGAGCAGTTCTTTTTATGCTTTTTTATTTTCAGCGATGACAGAGGTGAGCTGGATAGTGATAGTGTGGACAGAGTCTCGCAGTGATTTGATTACTTTAGTTTGTGTGTCTCTTTGCTCGGGACTGGACGCCACATCTGGAGTTCTCTGTGCAGCACTTTCAATGAGTGTGACTTTGGCGTCCCTCCTTAAGGAGGTGAGTACATGGCTCACCTCTGCAAGCACAGTACTGTCATAGGCCTAGTCCACATGAACATAAATCCTTTATGGCCCCCAGTTAAAAAAAAAAAACATCAACCCCATAGGTATGATACAAATATCTCTGACCACATGAAGCTGCAAAATCCTCCTCAAACAATGTCATGCACATAGCATGCCTAACAGGAAGGGTATTATAGCCAATCAAAAGGCTAAGTCCAGTCCAGTTTGTTGTTCTGGGTGTTCACCTGAACAACAAACCAGGTGACCACTAATACTAATGTTCTGTACAAGAAGGGCCAGAGTCGACTTCACCTGCTGAGGAGACTAAGGTCCTTTGGAGTGTGCAGGACTCTGTTGAAGACCTTCTACGACTCCGTCGTAGCATCTGCCCTTTTCTACGCAGTAGTCTGCTGGGGGGGGCGGATGCACAGACGGGGACAGAAGGAAAATTGACAAACTGGTGCGGAGGTATAGCTCTGTACTGGGATGTCCTCTGGAGTCGGTGGTGGTGGTGGGAGAGAGGAGGATGTTGGCAAAGCTGACATCCATCATGGACAACCCCCATCACGCTCTGCATGGGGTGGTGGGTGCACTGAGCAGCTCCTTCAGCCAGAGAAGCACCCTCGCTGCAAGAAGGAGCGCTTCCGCAGATCATTCATCCCGACAGCAATAGGACTTTATAACTCACTGTAGTCACTTTTCCTCCACTCATCACTTTTCTCTACAACCACATCCTGCACCTTAAGTATGCATTAGCTATGTATGTGTACATGTGTGTATGTGTGTGGATATGTATGTGCGTTGATATATATATATATCAAAATATGTGTGTATGTGTATGTATGTAGGTATGTACGTGCATGTATGTATGTATATATGCTTTGCTTATGCATATTTTTTTCTTTTTTCTTGCTATTTATTAGTATTTTTTTTCCATTCTTATGTCCATACTGCATACTGTGTATGCGGAACAACAAATTCTACGAATTTTATACATAGTGTTGTGTAGTTTTATTTTTTATAGCTTTTATTTTCTTTAGCTTTTATTTTCTTTTTCTTTACTCTGTACGCTGCAGTAACATTCAAATTTCCCCATTGTGGGATCAATAAAGTCATATCTTATCTTATCTTATCTTATCTTAAAAGGCTGGGGAAATTATGTTTATTAAAGACAAGAGTTGATCAGAGAGTTACGGGAGAGGCTTGGGAGTGAAATCTCTGTTAAGCATTTTAGAAAAAGGGTCAAGAGGGAGGTTAATAAAATATTTCTTCTGGATGATATAGTAGAATAATAAAGTAATAGTAAAGTACCAGTCCTGCAGGTGGAAGCAATGCAACCTTTTGAAAGCTGACTGCTTTCAAACCTCAAAGAAGAAAAAAATCCTGTTTTCCCATCCCAGCATGATGGCTGAAACCAGACTTTTCCGAAAGGTGCACCCTGGACTCTGGTTACAAAAAACCCTGGTTACAAAATACTCTGGTTTCAGGAGTTCACAACTGCAGTTCTGGGTGGATAAAAAGGCAGAAACCATGCAGAGAGACACAGGGTATCATAAATCCCAGTGTTGGTGAGGACAGCCCTAACCCTAGAGGTGTATGTGATGATGTACCAGGTCTGAAGAGTGATCAGGGCTTTTCTGTGTTTTATCTTTGTTCATGATACAGAGTCTGTGGAAACACTCTTGTTATTGTCCAGTTATGTGTGGGAAAAAGTCTCAGGTCTCATGCAGATGTGTTTACAGTAGCATCAGAGTCTCAGGGTTTTTTTTCCCCAAGAGTGGATCCATCCAAGAGTGTAGATAAAAAATGACACTCTCTGTAGGGTGCTCCCACATGCAACACAACATGATAAGGTTCTTCTAGACTTCCCGTCCTGTCTACCGACATGATAAAGTTTCATGCATCGTTACTGTCTATGTGCTGGAACATATAATGTCTTCTGTATTTTTTCACCACTACATACCCAGATATGATAGATCTATCAATTTAAGGTTGATATAAACATATCTGGTGAGCTTCATTTCCAAAAATAAAACAGCAGATAATTTAACAAAAACAATATCCATGATCCCTTGTATGTGATAGAAAGGCCTGACACCATAGTAGGAGAATCATCCCTGTATTATGATGCTTCACAGTCTTCAGAGTGAACTGTCGCTTAAATCCAGTGTTTGGTGTCGTCTGACAAACTGCCTGCACTGGACCCAAAAAGAACAATTTTACTTTCATCAGTCCACAAAGTTTCTCCACTTCTCTTTAGGCCAGTTGGTGTGTTCTTTGGCAAATGGTATCCTCTTCAGCATGAAGACAAGGGATCATGGATCAGTTTGCATGTATCAAAACACTTGAAGAGGTCATGTTGCCTTATGCTAAGATAAAATGGCCTTGAAATGTGTGAAACACAGGCACAACTATCTCTTTGGAAAGGGGATATTTTCATTTTTCTTAATTTCCTGTAAAGTAATGAAAAAAGGTACACGTTTCCTCACATTTAGGATATAAAATGCAGTGTACCCAATGCATCAAATAAAATTTATCATAGTGATTTTGGCTTTACTCTTGTTTTTAAACACTATTATCTATTTAAACACACTACTGTATGTATGGTATACAACCAGTTTCTCCCTCTACCCTTCCTTCTTTCTCTTGTCCCCTCTTCCATAATATCCTCTATTGTTGGGTCTGTCTGGAGATTAACCTGCTATTGGCTGCTGAAGTCCATAACACTTAATCCATCAGAGCAATGTTTGCCAAAGGCTTCTGCTCCTCATGGGGTGGAGCAGCAAGCAGGCGGGTGACGACTGTGTGTGTGTGTGTGTGTGTGTGTGTGTGTGTTTGATTGCTCTCTTATATACTTCCATGCATGTGCATTTATGTGGGTGTGGGTCATAAGTTTGGCTTCTGCATGTTGTTTCTCCCAGAGAGGGTCTGTGCGGACACTGTGTGTGTGTGTGTGTGTGTGTGTGTGTGTGTGTCTTTCATAAATAGAGGATTACCTTCTTGCCCCTCTGCACAAAGACAAACATGCAAGAGCTGATTCCCACTTAATGAGACACAAAACCACACACACACTGCTATAGTCTGCTTCTACAGTGTGTGTGACTGTGAATATCTTCTAAATGTTTGGGTGTCGACCCTTCAGTGTTTTCATCTCTCTGATGAGATTCAACAGCAGCAGCAGCGTCCACTGCTCCTAAAGGTGTGTGTGTGTGTGTGTGTGTGTACATTGCATAAATGTTCCCACCTCATGTTTATTCATCAGCTTCTGAAACTTCGCTGCAGTGTTCGCCCGACTCTCTCCACACTTTGATCTCTGGATCATTCAAACAGCTGAGTCAGGGAAACACTAAGGACACACTGTACAGGCCATTTTAAAATTCACACACACACACACACACACACACACACACACACACACACACAGCCATGTTCACCGGCCATGGAATAGACAAATATTGCAGTAACGCCGCTTATACAAAACACACACGTGCCAAGCCTATACTAAAATATTGATTCTTTACTAATTCAGGCACACACACACACACACACACACACACACACACATACACACACACACTCAGCACAATGTGCAAACTGCTGACTTGCGATAAATCCAAACTATTCCAAACAGAATATTTAACCGACGGTTTCTTCAACTTAAAATACATAGATCTGGAGATTAGAAACTGGAGTTTTAGTTACTTTTACGTTATTCTTACATTTAAAGCTGCACGGTGGGACAATCTGTCTCCCTCTGCTGGCGGTGAAGACTTATTTATTATTTCAATAATTTGATTATCATCCATTACTGTCAGACAGTTGTTTTTATGTAAGTACAGTAGTAGCCTTGTGTTTGTAGGTTTAGTTAATGTCCTGTGTTTTAACTGTCAATGTTACTTCATTAAGCTGCTGCTGATCCAGTGAAGAGGCTTGTGTTCTCAGCACATTGGTAATTAACCTCTGGCTCCTATTGTCAGCACTGTGATAGCTTTACAGATTCACCGCAAACAGTAAACGTATTTGGCTAGTGACTGAAGGACAGGACACACACCAACTATACTACATTTACTATTAGCTTGGATCAAAATCCAAAATCTGTTCTGTTTACCTTTTAAAATAATCAAGTGTTATAAAACTATATTTTGGATTAAGGTGTTGTGGCCCAGAAACAGACATTTCTATATTTGAAACTTCACTTGACCAAGAGATTAACAAGCTCTCTGATGATTTATGCCTGTGTGTGTTTGTGTGTGTGTGTGTCTGAGCTCTTGCTTGCACATGCATGCGTACGTGTTTTTGTGAATAATGATCCGTGCTGGCTGTGTGTGTCTGTGCCTGGATCTGGTTTCAGTGGGAGGTTTGATGGTGGTGCAGGCAGCAGGGTGGTCTGCCCCTCACTAATGGCTTTGACCGAGCAGAAAGGGGAGCACTTCCTCGTTTTGGAACCCTGTCGTGTGCTCGTGTGTGTTTGTGGGTTCCCTTTTTGCTTGCAACATCTGTAATTTGTGCTTTTAGAGAGACAGATCTCTGAGTTAATTGTTTTTACTGATGAGCGGATTTGGTGGAGCAATGGGCCATACACTGGACCACTAGAAGTGCTTCTATGAGATTTGTGGTGTTTCCAGTTATAGTTTGAGTAATTTGAGCTTATTGTGTCCTTTGACCGTTTATTTCTATATTGTGTATCCCTCTGAGTCAGCAGAAATATTAATAATTTCTTAGCCAAACGATAGTGTGTGTGTGTGTGTGTAAGTTTGTGTGTGAGGTGAAACAATATATGGCGATGAACAGACCCTATAGGGATGTGTGACATGTTTTTCCTCAGTGTGCAGAGGTCATGATGGGCCCCTGCCAGCTGGCACGGGAGGCCCTGTGTCATCAGCATTTTGGTGTGAGTTTCATGTGTCTGGGGAGTTGGCGTGAAGGTGCCCGTCATGCTCGGCAAACACAAGCACCGGCAACGCCCACTCACATGGAGACACACACACACACACACACATGCAGTAGCTGCTTCTTGATTTCATCTTGAGGGGTTTCTTCCACTTAAGAAACATCTCTTAAAATAGAATTTTTTGTCTATAAATGTTATTATCTCTTCTTGTTTGGGTTATTGTAATGCTGTGTTCACGGCTTGTGGCAACAACAGAACACGGCTTCAGGGTCCAAGACACAGCAGCTTCATGCGTCACTGTCTGTCTGTTTCAAAGCTGTCCTATCAACACTTTGGGAAATAGCTTGAACCTGAGGTCTTTGACCTCTTTTTTTTTTTTTTTTTTTTTTCTTTTTTTTTTTAACTGTATGGCCTTCTTAATCAGTTTTTCTATTACTTATATGAATTAATTGTTTTTGTATGTGTATTTTATTTGATTGCTCTCCTGCTTTATTTTACTTTTGTCCTTGTTGGACAACAACGTTTGTTTTGAGAACTTATATAAATAAAGTTATTATTAGTGTTATTTGTATATTGATTGATATAGGAGCACTATTTCTATTGGTGATGTGTGTTAGAAACTTCAAACTTCTGGATTCGGTTTATAGTTTTATTACTGTAGTGAACCTACGGTTGGTTGGTCGTCTATCAGAGAAACACAACATACGGATTTATTTAGCTACAAAGCCCTTATTGGGACAATCCCATGTTATCTTATATTTCTCCTAGATAACTCAGGAGGGATTTATGGAAGTGCAGCACCTGACTGACTCACAATCAACATACCCGAAGTCTGAATTTGGAAATCTTGTTTTTAGATTTTGTTCTCCAGATTAATAGAACAAGCTGCAGCGCCCTTTAAAACTATACAATTTTATAACCAACAGTTCGGAAACAGGATTTAAAATCTCCTGAAACAATATTCAGTTTACAGTTTTTATGTTTTTTTTTTAAATATTTTTTTTCATTGTAGAAATGTCAGGTGTGACATTCCAGGTTCTATTGCAATATTTGTCCTGATGTGTTAATTCAATTGTACGGTAATTAATTTTACTGAATGTAAATCAGGTCTCTCTTCAAAATAAGAATCTCTCTCAATAGGACTCACCCGAATATGTAAGGGTTCTAATAATAGCTGGAAAATGGAAAAAAAGCGTATTGTTGTGAGGTGCAATTAAACCAGGAGGTAAACAGTGAGCAGCTGTGGCTTCTTAATATGACTCGCTGGAAATCTGAGTGTAAACGTTAAAAGAAAAAAACTCCCAGAGAGAATATGTTCATGTTTGATGCACGTTTGTGTCACAGATGGACAAACCTAGAAAGATCTTTCCCTGGTTCCACCTGGCAGCACCGCTCCAGCTGTGATGAGAAATAAATATTGATACTAGACAAATGAATACAGCCACTGCAGCGCTGTGAGGAAATAGAAAGGGGAATATCTGATTTTAAAATGGTGATTTCACCTACATTCACATCTGTTTACCTGTACCTCTGCTTCCCCAGAGACCATGGCCCTCAATAAAAAAAAGCAATAAGGGAGATTTGACATGGATTATCTTTGCATAACATTATAAGCAGCCATCAGTTCAAACAGCACGGGTCAAATGTGAAAAAGAAAATATTGAAGTATTTCAGTGAATGTGTGGAAATGCAACCACAAAGATTTGTGTTCCTTTTAAAACAGTCTAGAGTTATAAAGTTAGACAAACAGGCCTGATGCACACTGGGGCCTTTAAGGATGATTATATTATTACAGACATCGCTTTTCTTCTATTTCTGGCGCATTCTTCTCGAGCACTGGCCCATGTTCCTGAACCATCGTCAGGCCCAGAGCAAGATCTGTCCTCTTCAGGCCCAGCCGTCCCGCAACAGAGGTCCTCCAGTTGGTCTGGTTATTAATGTATCAGTATGTGTGCATATCAAAGAGAGAGGAGGGCAGAGAGAAACAAATAAGCACACATAAAAAAGAGATAATAGCCCCTGGAGCGGCCTCCCTCCTGCAGCTTGTTTAAAATAATCCCCACAGATGGATGTTCTGTTTTTAGATGAAATAACAGGGATTCTGTTTCTAGTCTTAGTGGTGGTTCGGGCGTCAGGGTGTGTGTTTTATATCGTTTAAAGGGTATGTTTGCAGATTATTTCAGATTAAAACATAATTAAATACAAAACTGTGCTAAAAATAATAATAAAAACATGTTCTGTGCAGACAGCCTCATTTGAACTGCATATTGCCATATAATTATTGTGTGTGTGTGTGTGTGTGTGTGTGTGTGTGGGAGGTGGTGTTGCCCAGAGCTGTGGTAGCTCAGCTAGTTAAGATGCATGTTTTTTCGGGGGGGTTATAGGGTTTGAACACAGTTCACACAGTCATATATTCTATTAGCCCTGTATGTAGTATGTACAGTTGAAGCAACAAATATGTTTTATTTATGATTCTGCTGGAACCTCACAAATTTTTATACGTGCTTTCTGCAACAAAAAAAAAAACTGAAAGCCTTGAGGCTTTAAAGTGTTTCACCCAGCACCATTTGAAGTGTTTGTCTGTTTTGCAGACAGTTAAAAAAGACTCTTTTTCATTCTTTTTTACTTCTGCTTTGACAATTTGAAAAAAAGGTCTTCTTTGGGTTCACCAAATGCAAATCTTTTATTCAAATTTGGGGTTTTCGAATGATTTTAAATTCGTTGGGTCAAATATGGAGTAGTTGTCTTGGGTGTGATTATTAATTTAATCAAACCAATAAATAGTTGTCTGGAGATAACAAAGCACATTTTCTTGTCATATTGAGTTAATTTATCAGCTAGAGTCAAGCAATCGACATTGAATATGGCTCTAATTCTTAAAATAAAGCACCTCCGTGTTTTGGATTTGTAAAATTTTTTTTGTGAAACACAATAAAAAGAGCTGCTGTTCAGATAAGAAAAAACATTAAAAATACTTTAAATTTAAGTTTTAAGCTATTTTTTAGACTCATGTAACATGTAAAGTAGTCAGGGTCTGTTTCGCTGGCTTGGCTGCAGTTGATGTGTTAACATTATCACAATAAAACATCCATCATCCTGTTATGTCGATAATTAAATAATTCATTTCTAATCTCAATATAACAACATTAAGACAATAATTGCCACCATAGCTAAATACACCAGTGTCCATAAATAAATTCTAACAAGCTACAACCAGTCACCTTTCCAAACATTTAACACACCATCCATCATCTTATCTGACCTGCATTTTTTTTTTTGCAAAAAGTTTCAGGTGGCCTCATATTTCTGTCAACACTTTGGACATTTATGAATGTGCATCCTCAACTCCGTTTTCCACCACGAGCAAAATACCTCGCTTCCACCTTTTTGCCCTCAAGTCAGCTGTTTCTTTCCCTGGCTGGTGTTTGTGGGATGCATGACAGTTTCCTCCGCTTGCTTATCCTCACATCTTCTCTTGTCCCACTCCATCCATCACTGCTTTGCTTCCTGTCAGCTCCCCGAGCCGTGAGGAGATTTACTGCCCGCCGACACACGAACACTGCTGCACTGTACCACACGTCCACGTCCGGGAGGCCTGATGAGATGCCAGCCCGCGGGACTTCCAGTGTTATGTCAGAGCGTAACAAATACGACATTTATAATTTGATAGGCTGGTGTAGTGGGGCTATATAAAGGTGCCATTGTTCTCTGTACACTAGAACAACTATCACAAAAGTCTCCTAAAAACAAAAGTCTCTTAAAAATCGGCGTTGTGGGTTTGACGTGTTCACACTGGCACACAATAAGAGTTCTGAATGCAGTCAGAGGTTGCACCATCTCTCTCTCTCACACACACATACACACACACACACACACACACACACACACACACACACACACACACACACACACACACACACACACACACACACACACACACACACACACACACACACAGAAAGCCACAGCAAACATGTGTGCAGTCACCAGCTTCATCAGACTAGTAAATATCTATTACATGAGACAGACTGCACCCACCGTGCATATCAAATGATAATAATTATAATAATAATAATAGTAATATATTATTCTACTGTTAATGTTATGCCACACGCTATGCATTTGTGTGATGCTGGATAGCATTAAATGTGTTAACTAAATCTCTATGTGAAGATGGTCCTCTTTGCCTCAGTAGCTAAAAACAAGAAAAAATGGTACTGACTATTACACTACTATAGAAAAATATAAAAAAATACATACATACAGTGGGGAAAATAAGTATTTGCTATTTGCTGCTATTTTGCTATTTCTCCCACTTAGAAATCATGGAGGGGTCTGAAATTTTCATCATAGGTGCATGTCCACTGTGAGAGAGATAAACTAAAAAGTAAAATCTAGAAATCACAATGCATGATTTTTTAATGTTTTATTTGTGTGATATAGCGGCAAATAAGTATTTGAACACCTGAGAAAATGAATGGTAATATTTGGTACAGTAGCCTTTGTTTGCTATTACAGAGGTCAAACGTTTCCTGTAGTTTTTCACCAGGTTTGCACATACTGCAGGAGGGATCCTGGCCCACTCCTCCACACAGATCTTCTCTAGATCAGTCAGGTTTCTGGGCTGTCGCTGAGAAACACGGACTTTGAGCTCCCTACAAAGATTTTCGATTGGGTTCAGGTCTGGAGACTGGCTGGGCCATGCTAGAACCTTGATATGCTTCTTACAGAGCCAGTCCTTGGTGTGTCATCTAGAATTCTGACCCTGAAGGACCTGTTAGTCCGCCCATTAGAAGTCCACCTGCATCCATGTATCATCCTTAATCAGATGCACCTGTTTGAAGTGGTTAGCTGCATAAAGACACCTGTCCACCCCATACAATCAGCAAGACTTTAACTTGTAACATGGCGAAGACCAAAGAGCTGTCCAACGACACAAGAGAGAAAATTGTACACCTCCACAAGGCTGGAAAGGGCTACGGAGCAATTGCCAAGCAGCTTGGTGAAAAAAGATCCACTGTTGGAGCAATCATTAGAAAATGGAAGAAGCTAAACATGACGGTCAATCTCAATCGGAGTGGAGCGCCATGCAAGATATCACCTCGTGGGGTCTCAATGATTCTAAGAAAAGTGAGGAATCAGCCCGGAACTAAACGACAGGAGTTGGTCAATGACCTGAAAAGAACTGGGACCAACGTTTCCAAGGTTACTGTAGGTAATACACTAAGACGTCATGATTTGAAAACATGCATGGCACGAAAGGATCCCCTGCTTAAATCAGCACATGTCAAGGCCCGTCTTAAGTTTGCATATGACCATTTGGATGATACAGAGGAGTCATGGGAGAAAGTTTTGTGGTCAGATGAGACCAAAATAGAACTTTTTGGTCATAATTCCACTAAGCGTGTTTGGAGGAAGAAGAATGAAGAGTACAATCGGAAGAACACCATCCCTACTGTGAAGCATGGGGGTGGTAGCATCATGCTTTGGGGGTGTTTTTCTGCACATGGGACAGGACGAGTGCACTTCATTAAAGAGAGGATGACTGGGGCCGTCTATTGTGAGATTTTGGGGAACATCCTCCTTCCCTCAGTCAGAGCATTGAAGATGGGTCGTGGCTGGGTCTTCCAACTTGACAACGACCCAAAGCACACAGCCAGGAAAACCAAGGACTGGCTCCGTAAGAAGCATATCAAGGTTCTAGCATGGCCCAGCCAGTCTCCAGACCTGAACCCAATCGAAAATCTTTGGAGGGAGCTCAAACTCTGTGTTTCTCAGCGACAGCCCAGAAACCTGACTGATCTAGAGAAGATCTGTGTGGAGGAGTGGGCCAGGATCCCTCCTGCAGTATGTGCAAACCTGGTGAAAAACTACAGGAAACGTTTGACCTCTGTAATAGCAAACAAAGGCTACTGTACCAAATATTACCATTCATTTTCTCAGGTGTTCAAATACTTATTTGCCGCTATATCACACAAATAAATCATTAAAAAATCATGCATTGTGATTTCTGGATTTTTCTTTTTAGTTTATCTCTCTCACAGTGGACATGCACCTACGATGACAATTTCAGGCCCCTCTATGATTTCTAAGTGGGAGAAATAGCAAAATAGCAGGGTGTTCAAATACTTGTTTTCTTCACTGTATATAATGCCTTTATTAAATTACCATTGCTAAAACATCCAGCTGAACATTTACCACAATGTTTCTGCCTGAGGCCTTCATCAGGTAAATGGAGGATCCACTCATCCCTCTTTGACACACCTGTCTCATGAAACAGATGTGTGAAGTGTTTTTCAGTTCCTCTGAAACAGGAAGTGAATGGTCGTCTCTTTCCACCTCCTCCTAAGGAAATGACCTTACACCTTCCCCAGCTCAGAGTTCCTACGGCTGCTAGGTGGTGTCTGTATGCTCCAGCTCAGTAATAAATGGTGAGGCTCTCTGAGCCGTGGGGAGGCAGAGTAAAGGCCACGCTGACGACCATTTAATAAGCTGATACCATCTGGATCCACTGGTACAGTAGTTGGTTTTGGATAGAATAGCAGCAGAATTGGTCAAATTCATGCCAGCAATACAAAACAAACATTTGGTTCTTCAGTCTGACCGCTTAAATCAGTTCCATCTGATTAAGTATATATCAATAAAGCGGATGATGTAGTTTTAATGAGGTTTACATTGGGTGTAGTCATCTAACTATCAACCAGAATAACGTGTGAAGTAGTCGACATAATGGAAGCTTTTCTTCCTGTTCTCCTTCCGTGCCACGATTACTGCTGGAAGGAACTCATAATTAGTCCTGGTGAAAACCATTTTCATCACGTTAAAGCAAATATGCAAAACATAAACACATGATGAGATCATTACCAGTGTAACTGTGCCACGTGTCAGCTGTTTCTGTAATACTGAGGGAAGAAATGCACATTTTTACAAAATAACCCCCTCCAAAAGAAAAAAAAAGAACTATTATTTTCTGAGGTGAAAGTAGCCTATAATAATCACAATTTCTCTCCATCACTTATCAGTCATATATGGACGTATGATTTATTGCTCGCCAGGTGTGTAGGGACCGACCGTCATCTGACGTCATGTGACAGTGGGGTTTACAGGCTTCGAGGGAAAATAGAGATGAAGACAAATTATCTTCAAGCTGACAGAAAGAAGAAGAACTATGTTATTCATCCAGCCACAGGCTCATGGAGTGGTTCTGTTTTTAAAGGTGTTTTCTAAGAAGCTGCAGAGCTGAATAACAGCTGTGTGAGTGTTTCTGTGTATACTTGCATTACTTATATTCAGGAGTTACCTTGTATGTTTCCCTCATAAACTTATATGTGTTGGCGTGGATGGAGACTAATTATATAGAGGTTTACTTTGGTTATTGTATTTTAAATTACATAAGAGTGTATAATAGTTGTCTGTATGTTGTATTTATTTATTTTTAAGACACTTCTTCTTCTCATGCTTATTTCTTTCCGATGAGATTCCATAAAGATGCATGACATGGTTAATTGGAGATTTTGTGACACCTCTGCTAAACCTTTGTAAAGTGACCGGGTTCTTCATAAACACCTTCAACCTGAGGCCTGGGGGCCAGGAGGCCTGCCCCAACCTGCCTCTCGGCCGCCCAGCATAACACAGTGGACGGAATGGTGGGGGGAAAAAGGGGGGGGGGGACAAAAGAAAGTGAAGTGATAGACAGAAAGAGAATAGCCCGGAGCTTTGAGGAAATGGGAGACGGAGCAGGAGGTGGGAGCGGCCATTTCCATGTGAGGGCGGATTAACTGAGGGGGTTAAGTGAAAAGCATTCGCCCTTTTCTTTTTCTCTATTCACCCCTCATCTTATTATCTGAAGGGCTGCGAATTTATGAGACACTTTCTCCGTCGTCTCCCCCACCCCTTTCCTTCTGGGGTTAATTCAGCCGATGCTCCCGTACCCCACTTGCTTTGCTTCCACTGTCCCCCAATTCATTCCTTTCTTACACCCTTGACCTCCCCAGCAACAGATAAGCAGTAAGCCCTCAGCAGAATATGAAACACAATTTCACACTTTACGTTCTTATCGCAGACAATAAAGAGACTTCCCATCAAGTTGTGCTTCACTTTTAAATTTCCTGATCTTCTATACTCCACATCTGTCTTTTCTTATTTCATCTGATTTCAACATTTTGTCTTTTAGCATTGTTTTGGTCCCTTTCAATTCAGGCCTTCCTGAAATGTTTTTTACCCACTCAGAGCCCCTAGGTGTTGTTGTAGTATGCAGATAATATGCTCAAGTACACCAGACGACCGTATGTGTGTGTGTGTGTGTGTGTGTGTGTGTGTGTGTGTGTGTGTGTGTATCTCTCATCTTGGCAGTGACAGAGATTACGTAGAGTGTTGGGAGAGCTGGTTCAAGTGATAGGAATCAGGTAGAGGTCATGCAGGTAATCCTCCAGAACCCACATTCACGGAAAACGCTTGATACACACCTGATACACTCACAAAGACAGGTGGGCTCTCACATGAGCACATGAGGGAAGACAAGTGGGCACGTATGCACACTCCTGGCCAGTGTGCCACCATCCACAGCCACTTTGCTATGTAGTTGTTTCCAGATGTTTGCTTTTTAATCATAGTTATAACATAGTTATACATACATTTACACTCAGACACCCAGACAGACAGACAGACAGACCGACAGACAGACAGACAGACACACACACACACACACACACACACACACACACACACGCACACACACACACACACACACACGGGTAAGGTACACCCACACACAGACTAACCCACATGCTAATCACAGCTGAGTGTGTGGAATGTGAGGCTGGACTGTAATCAGGATGTTGACCCACATGCTGATTACGACACTGCAGCTCAACTACAGAAAAAAGTTCTGCACTAAGAGCTCTGCGGTTGCTGTTTTTTTAATTATTAATTGAACAGAGGGTCACAGAGCAGCCTCAGTGATGAGCAGAAGGTTAAAAGCAAATGTTTCTAACCCTGATCCCCTTGATTCTACATCTCAGCTTCTTCTAGGTCTTTATTTACACTCTCATACTTTATTACATCTCATTTTAAACATACTAACAGGACAGTTTAATGTATATTTGATCTGTTGGAGCCTCTCACAACACTTTGATTTCCACATCAAAGCCTGTCTGCACCGTCTCCGCCTGCATCTGACTGTGTGCCAACAGGGACCTGCATCAGTGTTTACATGAGATTCAGACAAGTCACCTAACTGACTAGATGCAATGTGTTTGAGATATTTTTCAAGGGCCGAAAAAACATCATGTAGACATCTGCGCATGCATGATCAATTTTAAAATCAATACTGAAATGTTTTTGAAAATGTTTTTATTAAATATCACAGAGTTAACAGATGCTGAGGACTTCATGTAAAGTCGGCCTCTGCCAACAGGCTACAGTATACGTGTCCCTTTTGCTTAAAGACCAGTTCTACTTTATCTGTCCTGTTGACATGATGGATGGGGGGTGTTATGTTTGGTCATGTCCACACACACACACACACACACACACACACACACACACACACACACACACACACACACACACACACACACCTACAGGGCCTCTCTGTTGTGGTGAAGCCCTGTGTTCATAACAATGTTGACAGATGCACTAGGTTTGATTAAAGATGTGCTTCTCTCTCTCTGCTGTGTGTTGTGTATGTATCTGTGTGTGTGTGTGTGTGTGTGTGTGTGTGTGTGTGTGTGTGTGTTATGTGTGAGTTTACATCCATCCACTGAACTCAGGTGTCCGTGTTTTCCAGGTAAATGTGCTTGTGTGTGTGTCAGCTCCACTGCTGGACTCTACACAGTGATTTTCTATAGTCTTTGAGTTGTCCTCTCTGTGAGTGACAGACGCTCTTTGTACCGTGTTAGAGCACCTGCCAAGTCAGGAAAAGAGATTTTTCCGCCATCACTCAGCTTTGCTTTATCTTCTTCATTTGTAGCATATCACACACCTTGTTTGTGTTGCGGTTGACTTCACGTGTGGGCACTTTGGCTTTGTATGTGTGTGTTTGGTGCGTGGAAGGCAGGCAGAATGCATTTAGTGCATTTAGAAAACTTTATAGAGACAAAAATGCGCTTGTGAATTTTATATCCTGCAAAGTAAATAACAGATAACACAAATAAAAAGAAGCATCCAGAAATGCTAAACTTGTCGTTTTTACTCTCGCATGTTGTATGTTTTAATGAAAGAAATGCCTAAACTAAGCAACATGAAGCAACAATAAACAGGTGAGGAGTAATTTTACAACATTTTACCATTACGGCATGTTGAACTTCATAAATAACCAAGTATCTTATCATGAATGTGTGCTGTTTGTAACAAAATGATTATTTTGATTGTGGACAGATATACATGCATCACTCCAATAAACAGCAGCGTATCATGACGCGAAGCCATACTAATAATAATAATGTAATAATGAAGCAGCCATGATGTCAGCCTCCCGTGTCATTGACGTAATGTCAGAGGTCACGTAGATGTCAGTGAGTTTAGAGTTCAATCTACTTGGCTGTTACATTGGCGCACATCGCTGATGGCTCATGCACTAACACAGGAGAGTAACAGCTGCTTGCTCCCTCGCTCTGCACAATTTGAAAAAAACGCTTTCTGAGTTTTGAAAATAAATAAATAAATAATACACTGAATATGCAATGGAAACAACTTTGTTGAATAGTTCTTACATAGCAAACTTAGTTTCCACCGTCTTTATGGATAATCCCATAATGACCATGCTACACTTTACAGGATTGTATTTAGGTTATTGCTTCAAACCAGTTGATGGAAGCACCACCTAATTCACATTTTCTTTTTTTGTGAGATTTCAAAGGTTTGCTTAAAATTAACTTGGCATGAGGCTGGAAAAACGGCGAATGTTGGGCTCTGCACTGGCTGTGAGTGAAGAGCTGAAGAGAGCTATTTCCTTCATCACTGAGCCAAGAGGATTTAAACCAGGAGAGGGTCAAACCACAGGAAGGATGTGGATGAAGTTGGCTGAAAAAGAGAAGAGCGAAAAAGAGGATAAATTGGTGCTTTTTGCATTCGTTTTAAGATCAAAATACAACCAGTAACTAGATCAGTCCTGCACCTTTTCCTTATAAGACGCCCGCTCTGTGCCTCCTGAGGGACGAGGAAGGCAGCGGAACAAGTGCTGGATAATGAGAAAGAAAGAGAGAGAGAGGGGTGAAGAAAGAAAAAAAGTGTCGGAAAGAAGAGGAATGTGATGGAAAGTCAGAACAGCTGTTGCCGCGTGTCTTTGTCCTTGTTGTGCTCAACTAGCCTCAACACATTTAGGCGGAAAAGCACCTGGAGACGGATGGTCACATTTAGCCGTGACATGGATGGCTAACTTGTTATTTACTGTCTGCTGTTGTTTCTGTGTAGCTGCATGTTGGATGGAAGGGCTCAAGGTGTTTGTGCGTGTGTGTGTGTGTGCGTGCATATGCATTCCTTTCGCCGTGGTTAGAGGATGGATGTTGGATCTGAGAAGTCATTAGAGGGTGAACAAGGCTTCAGCTGACAGACTGTGACCAGCCGTGTTTGCCTGTAGCGGTTTGTCCTTGGGATTCAGAGACAATGAGACATGAGATAAAGCACTTAGACGGTTGTTATTAGTTCGGGCTGGTGCAGCCAGGCCAACTCTCGGCACAGTGCACAGAGTGCACTAGCCGAGAGTTGGGCTGGCGAAGCCAGCCCAACTCTTAATCTTTCTCATATTTATTATTATTAGTTCGGGCTGGTGCAGCCAGGCCAACTCTCGGCACAGTGCACAGAGTGCACTCGCCGAGAGTTGGGCTGGCGAAGCCAGCCCAACTCTTAATCTTTCTCATATTTATTATATCTATCTATCTATCTATCTTCTTCCGTAAAAAGTTTGGCTCGCTTCTCCTCCTAGGGGAAAGGACAAACCCCCACAATAGTTATATCAAATCGACCGGCTCGGCCGGGAATCGTGTGGTATGTCTTTTGGTGGCGATATTGGTTACTATGGCGACGTAGTCGCCATTTTTGTGCGAGATTTTGGCGCAATGCATTCCGGATGGGGAGTCCAGAGTGGTGATGTCATCGCTAGAGTGCAAAACACACAAAAAATTCCTCTGAAAAAAAATTTCTAACTCGCAGCCGCGGCCACAGTTTTCACCGCACGTTAATAATTTTTACATCAAAACGTCGGCACGACCCTCCCGATCGCTCCAATGTGAGTAAAAAAGCGGAGAGTTGTATGGTTTTGGCGCTATGAGCCTCCAAGCGCAGCTTCGCGCTCCTGCTCTTCCTATCTCTCCCATTATAAATTTTCGCTGATTCACCCTGCATTTTTCTAAAACATTGAATTTCTAACCTGCTCCTGTGCGCACATTTTTCAAGCTACCGAAATAAAAAATACATCAACACGACCAGGAGACCCTCACCTCTCAGGGAATGTGCTTGTTTTGTTATCATGATTCACGGTTTTTGAGTTATGAGCAGTTGTTCGGGGTCTATTTTAAATGAAACAGCCGTTTCTCCAGACACATTCAAAGCAGAGTTTGTCAGTTGGGACTTTGATGGCTCGTTTACATCAAAGAGCTTCACAGATGTGTAGGTCGCCGTAGCAACGGTCCACAGCTCCAGAATGAGAACATGTTGGCTGTGGTTTTTCCTTAATAACTTTTGATATAAAGGTTGTATCCTCACCAAACTTTGTGAGAGCAATACAATAAAAGCTCTGCACTATTATAGGCTAAGTTCTGTCCACTACGGCGATGTATTCACTGTTTCAGTGCAAATTCATTCCCCATTTATTTCTATGGAGATAGTCTGCAGCACATTTGATTTGTGTTAACAGATACTGTAATTGATATCATAATCACCACAGAAACAACACAGCTTGGTGGCTGAGTAAATTACTCCATCAGGCTGAAAGCTGATTGGTTGCTGGTTTTTCCTTAATAACTTTGGATCTAAATGTCCGACAAATACCAAACTTGGCAGTAATGATCTCAGGGACCCCAGGATCACATCCCCTGGCATCAAAATGTTTTAAAAAGCCACAGGAACGTCCGGATGCCCAGTCTGCCGCACATTTGATTTGTGTTAACAGATACTGTAATTGATATCATAATCACCACAGAAACAACACAGCTTGGTGGCTGAGCTGTTTATTCCATCAGGCTGAAAGCTGATTGGTTGCTTTTTTTTCTTTAATAACTTTGGATCTTAAGGTCCTATAACTACCAAACTGATGACCATGGTAACTCCAGCAATATGACAAACTGACAGCTGATTGGCTGTTGGAATTTCCTTAATAACTTTGGATCTAAATGTCCGACACATACCAAACTTGGCGGTAGTGACCAGAGGGACCCCAGGATCACATCCCTGGCATCAAAAGGTTTTAAAAAGCCACAGGAGAGTCCCGACGCCCAACGGCCCAGCCCGAACTCTCACAATTGCCGCGGGAATTGTCTAGTATCTATCTATCTTCTTCCGTAAAAAGTTTGGCTCGCTTCTCCTCCTAGGGGAAAGGACAAACCCCCACAATAGTTATATCAAATCGACCGGCTCGGCCGGGAATCGTGTGGTATGACTTTTGGTGGCGATATTGGTTACTATGGCGACGTAGTCGCCATTTTTGTGCGAGATTTTGGCGCAATGCATTCCGGATGGGGAGTCTAGAGTGGTGATGTCATCGCTAGAGTGCAAAACACACAAAAAATTCCTCTGAAAAAAATGTTTCTAACTCGCAGCCGCGGCCACAGTTTTCACCGCACGTTAATAATTTTTACATCAAAACGTCGGCGCGACCCTCCCGATCGCTCCAATGTGAGTAAAAAAGCGGAGAGTTGTATGGTTTTGGCGCTATGAGCCTCCAAGCGCAGCTTCGCGCTCCTGCTCTTCCTATCTCTCACATTATAAATTTTCGCCGATTCACCCTGCATTTTTCTAAAACATTGAATTTCTAACCTGCTCCTGTGCGCACATTTTTCAAGCTACAGAAATAAAAAATACATCAACACGACCAGGAGACCCTCACCTCTCACACGATATGCTCATTTTGTTATCATGTTTCACGGTTTTTGAGTTATGAGCAGTTGTTCGGGGTCTATTTTAAATGAAACAGCCGTTTCTACACACACATTCAAAGCAGGTTTTGTCAGTTGGGACTTTGATGGCTCGTTTACATCAAAGAGCTTCACAGATGTGTAGGTTGCCTAGCAACGGTCCCAGATAATGCTGCATGACAGACAGAGCATTTTGGCTGTGGTTTTTCCTTAATAACTTTTGATATAAAGGTTGCAGGCTCACCAAACTTTGTGAGAGAAATAAAATTAAGGCTCTGCACTATTATAAGCTAAGTTCTGTCCACTACAACGATGTATTCACTGTTTCAGTGCAAATTCATTCCCCATTTATTTCTATGGAGATAGTCTGCAGCACATTTGATTTGTGTTAACAGATACTGTAATTGATATCATAACCACCACAGAAAACACACAGCTTGGTGGCTGAGCTGTTTATTCCATCAGGCTGAAAGCTGATTGGCTGTTGGATTTTCCTTAATAACTTTGGATCTAAATGTCCGACACATACCAAACTTGGCAGTAATGATCAGAGGGACCCCAGGATCACATCCCCTGGCATCAAAATGTTTTAAAAAGCCACAGGAACGTCCGGATGCCCAGTCTGCCGCACATTTGATTTGTGTTAACAGATACTGTAATTGATATCATAATCACCACAGAAACAACACAGCTTGGTGGCTGAGCTGTTTATTCCATCAGGCTGAAAGCTGATTGGTTGCTGTTTTTTCTTTAATAACTTTGGATCTTAAGGTCCTATAACTACCAAACTGATGACCATGGTAACTCCAGCAATATGACAAACTGACAGCTGATTGGCTGTTGGATTTTCCTTAATAACTTTGGATCTAAATGTCCGGCAAATACCAAACTTGGCAGTAATGATCAGAGGGACCGCAGGATCACATCCCTCGCATCAAAATGTTTTAAAAAGCCACAGGAACGTCCCGATGCCCAGTCTGCAGCACATTTGATGTGTGTTAACAGATACTGTAATTGATATCATAATCACCACAGAAACAACACAGCTTGGTGGCTGAGCTGTTTACTCCATCAGGCTGAAAGCTGATTGGTTGCTGTTTTTTCCTTAGTAACTTTGGATCTTAAGGTCCTATAATTACAGAACTGATGACCATGGTAACTCCAGCAATATGACAGACTGACAGCTGATTGGCTGTTGGATTTTCCTTAATAACTTTGGATCTAAATGTCTGACACATACCAAACTTGGCAGTAATGATCAGAAAGACATCAGCATCCCACCTGTTGTGTTAAACTTCTGTATTAAGCCACAGGAGAGTCCCGACGCCCAACGGCCCAGCCCGAACTCTCACAATTGCCGCGGGAATTGTCTAGTTAGTTCGGGCTGGTGCAGCCAGGCCAACTCTCGGCACAGTGCACAGAGTGCACTAGCCGAGAGTTGGGCTGGCGAAGCCAGCCCAACTCTTAATCTTTCTCATATTTAGTTCGGGCTGGTGCAGCCAGGCCAACTCTCGGCACAGTGCACAGAGTGCACTAGCCGAGAGTTGGGCTGGCGAAGCCAGCCCAACTCTTAATCTTTCTCATATTTATTATTAGTTCGGGCTGGTGCAGCCAGGCCAACTCTCGGCACAGTGCACAGAGTGCACTAGCCGAGAGTTGGGCTGGCGAAGCCAGCCCAACTCTTAATCTTTCTCATATTTATTATTATTAGTTCGGGCTGGTGCAGCCAGGCCAACTCTCGGCACAGTGCACAGAGTGCACTAGCCGAGAGTTGGGCTGGCGAAGCCAGCCCAACTCTTAATCTTTCTATATTTATTATTATATCTATCTATCTTCTTCCGTAAAAAGTTTGGCTCGCTTCTCCTCCTAGGGGAAAGGACAAACCCCCACAATAGTTATATCAAATCGACCGGCTCGGCCGGGAATCGTGTGGTATGACTTTTGGTGGCGATATTGGTTACTATGGCGACGTAGTCGCCATTTTTGTGCGAGATTTTGGCGCAATGCATTCCGGATGGGGAGTCTAGAGTGGTGATGTCATCGGCAGAGTGCAAAAGAACAAAAAATTCCTTTGAAAAAAAAATTTCTAACTCGCAGCCGCGGCCACAGTTTTCACCGCACATTAATAATTTTTACATCAAAACGTCGGCACGACCCTCCCGATCGCTCCAATGTGAGTAAAAAAGCGGAGAGTTGTATGGTTTTGGCGCTATGAGCCTCCAAGCGCAGCTTCGCGCTCCTGCTCTTCCTATCTCTCCCATTATAAATTTTCGCTGATTCACCCTGCATTTTTCTAAAACATTGAATTTCTAACCTGCTCCTGTCCGCACATTTTTCAAGCTACAGAAATAAAAAATACATCAACACGACCAGGAGACCCTCACCTCTCACACGATATGCTCATTTTGTTATCATGTTTCACGGTTTTTGAGTTATGAGCAGTTGTTCGGGGTCTATTTTAAATGAAACAGCCGTTTCTCCACACACATTCAAAGCAGACTTTGTCAGTTGGGACTTTGATGGCTCGTTTACATCAAAGAGCTTCACAGATGTGTAGGTCGCCGTAGCAACGGTCCACAGCTCCAGAATGAGAACATCTTGGCTGTGGTTTTTCCTTAATAACTTTTGATATAAAGGTTGCAGGCTCACCAAACTTTGTGAGAGAAATAAAATTAAGGCTCTGCACTATTAAAAGCTAAGTTCTGTCCACTACAGCGATGTATTCACTGTTTCAGTGCAAATTCATTCCCCATTTATTTCTATGGAGATAGTCTGCAGCACATTTGATTTGTGTTAACAGATACTGTAATTGATATCATAATCACCACAGAAACAACACAGCTTGGTGGCTGAGCTGTTTATTCCATCAGGCTGAAAGCTGATTGGTTGCTGGTTTTTCCTTAATAACTTTAGATCTTAAGGTTCTATAACTACCAAACTGATGACCATGGTAACTCCAGCAATATGACACACTGACGGCTGATTGGCTGTTGGATTTTCCTTAATAACTTTGGATCTAAAAGTCCGACAAATACCAAACTTGCCAGTAATGATCAGAGGGACCACAGGATCACATCCCTAGCATCAAAATGTTTTTAAAAGCCACAGGAACGTCCCGATGCCCTGTCTGCAGCACATTTGATTTATGTTAACAGATACTGTAATTGATATCATAGTCACCACAGAAACAACACAGCTTGGTGGCTGAGCTGTTTATTCCATCAGGCTGAAAGCTGATTGGTTGCTGGTTTTTCCTTAATAACTTTGGATCTAAATGTCCGACACATACCAAACTTGGCAGTAATGATCAGAAAGACATCAGCATCCCACCTGTCGTGTTAAACTTCTGTATTAAGCCACAGTAGAGTCCCGACGCCCAACGGCCCAGCCCGAACTCTCACAATTGCCGCGGGAATTGTCTAGTATTTATTATTATATCTATCTATCTATCTATCTATCTTCTTCCGTAAAAAGTTTGGCTCGCTTCTCCTCCTAGGGGAAAGGACAAACCCCCACAATAGTTATATCAAATCGACCGGCTCGGCCGGGAATCGTGTGGTATGTCTTTTGGTGGCGATATTGGTTACTATGGCGACGTAGTCGCCATTTTTGTGCGAGATTTTGGCGCAATGCATTCCGGATGGGGAGTCTAGAGTGGTGATGTCATCGCTAGAGTGCAAAACACACAAAAAATTCCTCTGAAAAAAAAATTTCTAACTCGCAGGCGCGACCACAGTTTTCACCGCACGTTAATAATTTTTACATCAAAACGTCGGCACGACCCTCCCGATCGCTCCAATGTGAGTAAAAAAGCGGAGAGTTGTATGGTTTTGGCGCTATGAGCCTCCAAGCGCAGCTTCGCGCTCCTGCTCTTCCTATCTCTCCCATTATAAATTTTCGCTGATTCACCCTGCATTTTTCTAAAACATTGAATTTCTAACCTGCTCCTGTGCGCACATTTTTCAAGCTACAGAAATAAAAAATACATCAACACGACCAGGAGACCCTCACCTCTCACACGATATGCTCATTTTGTTATCATGTTTCACGGTTTTTGAGTTATGAGCAGTTGTTCGGGGTCTATTTTAAATGAAACAGCCGTTTCTCTAGACACATTCAAAGCAGAGTTTGTCAGTTGGGACTTCGATGGCTCGTTTACATCAAAGAGCTTCACAGATGTGTAGGTCGCCGTAGCAACGGTCCACAGCTCCAGAATGAGTGTCCCAGCAAATGCTGCATGACAGACAGAGCATTTTGGCTGTGGTTTTTACTTAATAACTTTTGATATAAAGGTTGTATCCTCACCAAACTTTGTGAGAGAAATACAATAAAAGCTCTGCACTATTATAAGCTAAATTCTGTCCACTACGGCGATGTATTCACTGTTTCAGTGCAAATTCATTCCCCATTTATTTCTATGGAGATAGTCTGCAGCACATTTGATTTGTGTTAACAGATACTGTAATTGATATCATAATCACCACAGAAACAACACAGCTTGGTGGCTGAGCTGTTTATTCCATCAGGCTGAAAGCTGATTGGTTGCTGGTTTTTCCTTAATAACTTTAGATCTTACGGTTCTATAACTACCAAACTGAAGACCATGGTAACTCCAGCAATATGACACACTGACGGCTGATTGGCTGTTGGATTTTCCTTACTAACTTTGGATCTAAATGTCCCACAAATACCAAACTTGGTAGTAATGATCAGAGAGACCTCAGGATCACATCCCTGGCATCAAAATGTTTTAAAAAGCCACAGGAACATCCCGATGCCCAGTCTGCAGCACACTTGATGTCTGTTGACAGATACTGTAATTGATATCATAATCACCACAGAAACAACACAGCTGGGTGGCTGAGCTGTTTATTCCATCAGGCTGAAAGCTGATTGGTTGCTGTTTTTTCTTTAATAACTTTGGATCTTAAGGTCCTATAACTACCAAACTGATGACCATGGTAACTCCAGCAATATGACAAACTGACAGCTGATTGGCTGTTGGAATTTCCTTAATAACTTTGGATGTAAATGTCCGACACATACCAAACTTGGCGGTAGTGACCAGAGGGACCCCAGGATCACATCCCTGGCATCAAAAGGTTTTAAAAGGCCACAGTTGAGTCCCGACGCCCAACGGCCCAGCCCGAACTCTCACAATTGCCGCGGGAATTGTCTAGTTAGTTCGGGCTGGTGCAGCCAGGCCAACTCTCGGCACAGTGCACAGAGTGCACTAGCCGAGAGTTGGGCTGGCGAAGCCAGCCCAACTCTTAATCTTTCTCATATTTATTATTATATCTATCTATCTTCTTCCGTAAAAAGTTTGGCTCGCTTCTCCTCCTAGGGGAAAGGACAAACCCCTACAATAGTTATATCAAATCGACCGGCTCGGCCGGGAATCGTGTGGTATGACTTTTGGTGGCGATATTGGTTACTATGGCGACGTAGTCGCCATTTTTGTGCGAGATTTTGGCGCAATGCATTCCGGATGGGGAGTCTAGAGTGGTGATGTCATCGCTAGAGTGCAAAACACACAAAAAATTCCTCTGAAAAAAAAATTTCTAACTCGCAGCCGCGGCCACAGTTTTCACCGCACATTAATAATTTTTACATCAAAACGTCGGCACGACCCTCCCGATCGCTCCAATGTGAATAAAAAAGCGGAGAGTTGTATGGTTTTGGCGCTATGAGCCTCCAAGCGCAGCTTCGCGCTTCTGCTCTTCCTATCTCTCCCATTATAAATTTTCGCTGATTCACCCTGCATTTTTCTAAAACATTGAATTTCTAACCTGCTCCTGTGTGCACATTTTTCAAGCTACAGAAATAAAAAATACATCAACACGACCACGAGACCCTCACCTCTCACACGATATGCTCATTTTGTTATCATGTTTCACGGTTTTTGAGTTATGAGCAGTTGTTCGGGGTCTATTTTAAATGAAACAGCCGTTTCTCCAGACACATTCAAAGCAGAGTTTGTCAGTTGGGACTTTGATGGCTCGTTTACATCAAAGAGCTTCACAGATGTGTAGGTCGCCGTAGCAACGGTCCACAGCTCCAGAATGAGAACATTTTGGCTGTGGTTTTTCCTTAATAACTTTTGATATAAAGGTTGTATCCTCACCAAACTTTGTGAGAGCAATACAATAAAAGCTCTGCACTATTATAAGCTAAGTTCTGTCCACTACGGCGATGTATTCACTGTTTCAGTGCAAATTCATTCCCCATTTATTTCTATGGAGATAGTCTGCAGCACATTTGATTTGTGTTAACAGATACTGTAATTGATATCATAATCACCACAGAAACAACACAGCTTGGTGGGTGAGCTGTTTATTCCATCAGGCTGAAAGCTGATTGGTTGCTGGTTTTTCCTTAATAACTTTAGATCTTAAGGTTCTATAACTACCAAACTGAAGACCATGGTAACTCCAGCAATATGACACACTGACGGCTGATTGGCTGTTGGATTTTCCTTAATAACTTTTGATATAAAGGTCGCATGGTCACCAAACTTTGGGAGAGAAATAAAATTAAGGCTCTGCACTAACACAAGCTAAGTTCTGTCCACTATGGCGATGTTTTCGCTGTTTCAGTGCAAATTCATTCCCCATTTATTTCTATGGAGATAGTCTGCAGCACATATGATTGATGTTAACAGATACTGTAAATGACATCATAATCACCACAGAAACAACACAGCTTGGTGGCTGAGCTGTTTACTCCATCAGGCTGAAAGCTGATTGGTTGCTGGTTTTTCCTTAGTAACTTTGGATCTTAAGGTCCTATAATTACAGAACTGATGACCATGGTAACTCCAGCAATATGACAGACTGACAGCTGATTGGCTGTTGGATTTTCCTTAATAACTTTGGATCTAAATGTCCGACACATACCAAACTTGGCAGTAATGTTTAGAGGGAGCGCAGTATGACATCCCTGGCCTCAAAATGTTTTAAAAAGCCACAGGAACGTCCCGATGCCCAGTATGCAGCACATTTGATTTGTATTAACAGATACTGTAATTGATATCATAATCACCACAGAAACAACACAGCTTGGTGGCTGAGCTGTTTATTCCATCAGGCTGAAAGCTGATTGGTTAGTGGTTTTTCCTTAATAACTATAGACCTTAAGGTCCTATAACTACCAAACTGATGACAATGGTAACTCCAGCATTATGACAGACTGACAGCTGATTGGCTGTTGGATTTTCCTTAATAACTTTGGATCTAAATGTCCGACACATACCAAACGTCGCGGTAGTGACCAGAGGGACCCCAGGATCACGTCCCTGGCATCAAAAGGTTTTAAAAAGCCACAGGAGAGTCCCGACGCCCAACGTCCCAGCCCGAACTCTCACAATTGCCGCGGGAATTGTCTAGTATCTATCTATCTTCTTCCGTAAAAAGTTTGGCTCGCTTCTCCTCCTAGGGAAAAGGACAAACCCCCACAATAGTTATATCAAATCGACCGGCTCGGCCGGGAATCGTGTGGTATGACTTTTGGTGGCGATATTGGTTACTATGGCGACGTAGTCGCCATTTTTGTGCGAGATTTTGGCGCAATGCATTCCGGATGGGGAGTCTAGAGTGGTGATGTCATCGCTAGAGTGCAAAACACACAAAAAATTCCTCTGAAAAAAATTTTTCTAACTCGCAGCCGCGGCCACAGTTTTCACCGCACGTTAATAATTTTTACATCAAAACGTCGGCACGACCCTCCCGATCACTCCAATGTCAGTAAAAAAGCGGAGAGTTGTATGGTTTTGGCGCTATGAGCCTCCAAGCGCAGCTTCGCGCTCCTGCTCTTCCTATCTCTCCCATTATAAATTTTCGCTGATTCACCCTGCATTTTTCTAAAACATTGAATTTCTAACCTGCTCCTGTGCGCACATTTTTCAAGCTACAGAAATAAAAAATACATCAACACGACCAGGAGACCCTCACCTCTCACACGATATGCTCATTTTGTTATCATGTTTCACGGTTTTTGAGTTATGAGCAGTTGTTCGGGGTCTATTTTAAATTAAACAGCCGTTTCTCCAGACACATTCAAAACAGAGTTTGTCAGTTGGGACTTTGATGGCTCGTTTACATCAAAGAGCTTCACAGATGTGTAGGTCGCCGTAGCAACGGTCCACAGCTCCAGAATGAGAACATTTTGGCTGTGGTTTTTCCTTAATAACTTTTGATATAAAGGTTGTATCCTCACCAAACTTTGTGAGAGCAATACAATAAAAGCTCTGCACTATTATAAGCTAAGTTCTGTCCACTACGGCCATGTATTCACTGTTTCAGTGCAAATTCATTCCCCATTTATTTCTATGGAGATAGTCTGCAGCACATTTGATTTGTGTTAACAGATACTGTAATTGATATCATAATCACCACAGAAACAACACAGCTTGGTGGCTGAGTAAATTACTCCATCAGGCTGAAAGCTGATTGGTTGCTGTTTTTTACTTAATAACTTTGGATCTAAATGTCCGACAAATACCAAACATGGCAGTAATGATCAGAGGGACCCCAGGATCACATCCCCTGGCATCAAAATGTTTTAAAAAGCCACAGGAACGTCCCGATGCCCAGTCTGCCGCACATTTGATTTGTGTTAACAGATACTGTAATTGATATCATAATCACCACAGAAACAACACAGCTTGGTGGCTGAGCTGTTTATTCCATCAGGCTGAAAGCTGATTGGTTGCTGTTTTTTCTTTAATAACTTTGGATCTTAAGGTCCTATAACTACCAAACTGATGACCATGGTAACTCCAGCATTATGACAGACTGACAGCTGATTGGCTGTTGGATTTTCCTTAATAACTTTGGATCTAAATGTCCGACACATACCAAACTTGGCGGTAGTGACCAGAGGGACCCCAGGATCACATCTCTGGCATCAAAATTTTTTAAAAGGCCACAGTTGAGTCCCGACGGCCAACGGCCCAGCCCGAACTCTCACAATTGCCGCGGGAATTGTCTAGTATCTATCTATCTTCTTCCGTAAAAAGTTTGGCTCGCTTCTCCTCCTAGGGAAAAGGACAAACCCCCACAATAGTTATATCAAATCGACCGGCTCGGCCGGGAATCGTGTGGTATGACTTTTGGTGGCGATATTGGTTACTATGGCGACGTAGTCGCCATTTTTGTGCGAGATTTTGGCGCAATGCATTCCGGATGGGGACTCTAGAGTGGTGATGTCATCGCTAGAGTGCAAAACACACAAAAAATTCCTTTGAAAAAAAAATTTCTAACTCGCAGCCGCGGCCACAGTTTTCACCGCACATTAATAATTTTTACATCAAAACGTCGGCACGACCCTCCCGATCGCTCCAATGTGACTAAAAAAGCGGAGAGTTGTATGGTTTTGGCGCTATGAGCCTCCAAGCGCAGCTTCGCGTTCCTGCTCTTCCTATCTCTCCCATTATAAATTTTCGCTGATTCACCCTGCATTTTTCTAAAACATTGAATTTCTAACCTGCTCCTGTGCGCACATTTTTCAAGCTACAGAAATAAAACATACATCAACACGACCAGGAGACCCTCACCTCTCACACGATATGCTCATTTTGTTATCATGTTTCACGGTTTTTGAGTTATGAGCAGTTGTTCGGGGTCTATTTTAAATGAAACAGCCGTTTCTCCACACACATTCAAAGCAGAGTTTGTCAGTTGGGACTTTGATGGCTCGTTTACATCAAAGAGCTTCACAGATGTGTAGGTCGCCGTAGCAACGGTCCACAGCTCCAGAATGAGAACATTTTGGCTGTTGGTTTTTCCTTAATAACTTTTGATATAAAGGTTGCAGGCTCACGAAACTTTGTGAGAGAGATAAAATTAAGGCTCTGCATTATTATAAGCTAAGTTCTGTCCACTACAGCGATGTATTCACTGTTTCAGTGCAAATTTATTCCCCATTTATTTCTATGGAGATAGTCTGCAGCACATTTGATTTGTGTTAACAGATACTGTAATTGATATCATAACCACCACAGAAAACACACAGCTTGGTGGCTGAGCTGTTTATTCCATCAGGGTGAAAGCTGACTGGTTGCTGGTTTTTCCTTAATAACTTTTGATCTTAAGGTCCTATAATTACCAAACTGATGACCATGGTAACTCCAGCAATATGATAGACTGACAGCTGATTGGCTGTTGGATTTTCCTTAATAACTTTGGATCTAAATGTCCGACAAATACCAAACTTGGCAGTAATGATCAGCGGGACCACAGGATCACATCCCTAGCATCGAAATGTTTTAAAAAGCCACAGGAATGTCCCGATGCCCTGTCTGCAGCACATTTGATTTGTGTTAACAGATACTATAATTGATATCATAACCACCACAGAAAAAACACAGCTGGGTGGCTGAGTAAATTACTCCATCGGGCTGAAAGCTGATTGGCTGCTGAGTGTTCCTTAATAACTTTAGATCTTAAGGTACTATAATTACCAAACTGATGACCATTGTAACTCCAGCATTATGACAGACTGACAGCTGATTGGCTGTTGGATTTTCCTTAATAACTTTGGATCTAAATGTCCGACACATACCAAACTTGGCAGTAATGATCAGAAAGACATCAGCATCCCACCTGTTGTGTTAAACTTCTGTATTAAGCCACAGTAGAGTCCCGACGCCCAACGGCCCAGCCCGAACTCTCACAATTGCCGCGGGAATTGTCTAGTTATTAGTTCGGGCTGGTGCAGCCAGGCCAACTCTCGGCACAGTGCACAGAGTGCACTCGCCGAGAGTTGGGCTGGCGAAGCCAGCCCAACTCTTAATCTTTCTCATATTTATTATATCTATCTATCTTCTTCCGTAAAAAGTTTGGCTCGCTTCTCCTCCTAGGGGAAAGGACAAACCCCCACAATAGTTATATCAAATCGACCGGCTCGGCCGGGAATCGTGTGGTATGTCTTTTGGTGGCGATATTGGTTACTATGGCGACGTAGTCGCCATTTTTGTGCGAGATTTTGGCGCAATGCATTCCGGATGGGGAGTCCAGAGTGGTGATGTCATCGGCAGAGTGCGAAAGAACAAAAAATCCCTCTGAAAAAAAAATTTCTAACTCGCAGCCGTGGCCACAGTTTTCACCACACATTAATAATTTTTACATCAAAACGTCGGCACGACCCTCCCGATCGCTCCAATGTGAGTAAAAAAGCGGAGAGTTGTATGGTTTT
Organism: Eupleurogrammus muticus; assembly: GCA_036785175.1. NCBI lineage: Eukaryota > Metazoa > Chordata > Actinopteri > Scombriformes > Trichiuridae > Eupleurogrammus > Eupleurogrammus muticus. Next base: position 21,925,406 of record JAYKQN010000008.1, read on the forward strand.
GGCGCTATGAACCTCCAAGCGCAGCTTCGCGCTCCTGCTCTTCCTATCTCTCCCATTATAAATTTTCGCTGATTCACCCTGCATTTTTCTAAAACATTGAATTTCTAACCTGCTCCTGTGCGCATATTTTTCAAGCTACAGAAATAAAAAATACATCAACACGACCAGGAGACCCTCACCTCTCAGAGAATGTGCTTGTTTTGTTATCATGATTCACGGTTTTTGAGTTATGAGCAGTTGTTCGGGGTCTATTTTAAATGAAACAGCCGTTTCTACACACACATTCAAAGCAGAGTTTGTCAGTTGGGACTTTGATGGCTCGTTTACATCAAAGAGCTTCACAGATGTGTAGGTCGCCGTAGCAACGGTCCACAGCTCCAGAATGAGAACATTTTGGCTGTGGTTTTTCCTTAATAACTTTTGATGTAAAGGTTGTATACTCACCAAACTTTGTGAGAGCAATACAATAAAAGCTCTGCACTATTATAAGCTAAGTTCTGTCCACTACGGCGATGTATTCACTGTTTCAGTGCAAATTCATTCCCCATTTATTTCTATGGAGATAGTCTGCAGCACATTTGATTTGTGTTAACAGATACTGTAATTGATATCATAATCACCACAGAAACAACACAGCTTGGTGGGTGAGCTGTTTATTCCATCAGGCTGAAAGCTGATTGGTTGCTGTTTTTTCCTTAATAACTTTAGATCTTAAGGTCCTATAATTACCAAACTGATGACCATGGTAACTCCAGCATTATGACAGACTGACAGCTGATTGGCTGTTGGATTTTTCTTAATAACTTTGCATCTAAATGTCCGACACATACCAAACTTGGCAGTAATGATCAGAGGGACTGCAGAATCATATCCCTGGCATCAAAACGTTTTAAAAAGCCACAGGAACGTCCCGATGCCCAGTCTGCAGCACATTTGATTTATGTTAACAGATACTGTAATTGATATCATAGTCACCACAGAAACCACACAGCTTGGTGGCTGAGCTGTTTATTCCATCAGGCTGAAAGCTGATTGGTTGCTGGTTTTTCCTTAATAACTTTGGATCTAAATGTCCGACACATACCAAACTTGGCAGTAATGATCAGAAAGACATCAGCATCCCACCTGTCGTGTTAAACTTCTGTATTAAGCCACAGTAGAGTCCCGACGCCCAACGGCCCAGCCCGAACTCTCACAATTACCGCGGGAATTGTCTAGTATCTATCTATCTTCTTCCGTAAAAAGTTTGGCTCGCTTCTCCTCCTAGGGAAAAGGACAAACCCCCACAATAGTTATATCAAATCGACCGGCTCGGCCGGGAATCGTGTGGTATGACTTTTGGTGGCGATATTGGTTACTATGGCGACGTAGTCGCCATTTTTGTGCGAGATTTTGGCGCAATGCATTCCGGATGGGGAGTCTAGAGTGGTGATGTCATCGCTAGAGTGCAAAACACACAAAAAATTCCTCTGAAAAAAATGTTTCTAACTCGCAGCCGCGGCCACAGTTTTCACCGCACGTTAATAATTTTTACATCAAAACGTCGGCACGACCCTCCCGATCGCTCCAATGTCAGTAAAAAAGCGGAGAGTTGTATGGTTTTGGAGCTATGAGCCTCCAAGCGCAGCTTCGCGCTCCTGCTCTTCCTATCTCTCCCATTATAAATTTTCGCTGATTCACCCTGCATTTTTCTAAAACATTGTATTTCTAACCTGCTCCTGTGCGCACATTTTTCAAGCTACAGAAATAAAAAATACATCAACACGACCAGGAGACCCTCACCTCTCACACGATATGCTCATTTTGTTATCATGTTTCACGGTTTTTGAGTTATGAGCAGTTATTCGGGGTCTATTTTAAATGAAACAGCCGTTTCTACACACACATTCAAAGCAGAGTTTGTCAGTTGGGACTTTGATGGCTCGTTTACATCAAAGAGCTTCACAGATGTGTAGGTTGCCTAGCAACGGTCCACAGCTCCAGAATGAGAACATTTTGGCTGTGGTTTTTCCTTAATAGCTTTTGATATAAAGGTTGTATCCTCACCAAACTTTGTGAGAGCAATACAATAAAAGCTCTGCACTATTATAAGCTAAGTTCTGTCCACTACGGCGATGAATTCACTGTTTCAGTGCAAATTCATTCCCCATTTATTTCTATGGAGATAGTCTGCAGCACATTTGATTTGTGTTAACAGATACTGTTATTGATATCATAATCACCACAGAAACAACACAGCTTGGTGGCTGAGCTGTTTATTCCATCAGGCTGAAAGCTGATTGGCTGTTGGATTTCCCTCAATAACTTTGGATCTAAATGTCCGACAAATACCAAACTTGGCAGTAATGATCAGAGAGACCTCAGGATCACATCCTGGCATCAAAATGTTTTAAAAAGCCACAGGAACGTCCCGATGCCCAGTCTGCAGCACATTTGATGTGTGTTGACAGATACTGTAATTGATATCATAATCACCACAGAAACAACACAGCTGGGTGGCTGAGTAAATTACTCCATCAGGCTGAAAGCTGATTGGTTAGTGGTTTTTCCTTAATAACTATAGATCTTAAGGTCCTATAACTACCAAACTGATGACCATGGTAACTCCAGCATTATGACAGACTGACAGCTGATTGGCTGTTGGATTTTCCTTAATAACTTTGGATCTAAATGTCCGACACATACCAAACTTGGCGGTAGTGACCAGAGGGACCCCAGGATCACATCTCTCACATCAAAAGTTTTTAAAAGGCCACAGTTGAGTCCCGACGCCCAACGGCCCAGCCCGAACTCTCACAATTGCCGCGGGAATTGTCTAGTATTTATTATTATTAGTTCGGGCTGGTGCAGCCAGGCCAACTCTCGGCACAGTGCACAGAGTGCACTAGCCGAGAGTTGGGCTGGCGAAGCCAGCCCAACTCTTAATCTTTCTCATATTTATTATTATATCTATCTATCTTCTTCCGTAAAAAGTTTGGCTCGCTTCTCCTCCTAGGGGAAAGGACAAACCCCCACAATAGTTATATCAAATCGACCGGCTCGGCCGGGAATCGTGTGGTATGACTTTTGGTGGCGATATTGGTTACTATGGCGACGTAGTCGCCATTTTTGTGCGAGATTTTGGCGCAATGCATTCCGGATGGGGAGTCTAGAGTGGTGATGTCATCGGCAGAGTGCAAAAGAACAAAAAATTCCTTTGAAAAAAAAATTTCTAACTCGCAGCCGCGGCCACAGTTTTCACCGCACATTAATAATTTTTACATCAAAACGTCGGCACGACCCTCCCGATCGCTCCAATGTGAGTAAAAAAGCGGAGAGTTGTATGGTTTTGGCGCTATGAGCCTCCAAGCGCAGCTTCGCGCTCCTGCTCTTCCTATCTCTCCCATTATAAATTTTCGCTGATTCACCCTGCATTTTTCTAAAACATTGAATTTCTAACCTGCTCCTGTGCGCACATTTTTCAAGCTACAGAAATAAAAAATACATCAACACGACCAGGAGACCCTCACCTCTCAGAGAATGTGCTTGTTTTGTAATCATGATTCACGGTTTTTGAGTTATGAGCAGTTGTTCGGGGTCTATTTTAAATGAAACAGCCGTTTCTACACACACAGTCAAAGCAGGTTTTGTCAGTTGGGACTTTGATGGCTCGTTTACATCAAAGAGCTTCACAGATGTGTAGGTTGCCTAGCAACGGTCCCAGATAATGCTGCATGACAGACAGAGCATTTTGGCTGTGGTTTTTCCTTAATAACTTTTGATATAAAGGTTGCAGGCTCACCAAACTTTGTGAGAGAAATAAAATTAAGGCTCTGCACTATTATAAGCTAAGTTCTGTCCACTACAGCGATGTATTCACTGTTTCAGTGCAAATTCATTCCCCATTTATTTCTATGGAGATAGTCTGCAGCACATTTGATTTGTGTTAACAGATACTGTAATTGATATCATAACCACCACAGAAAACACACAGCTTGGTGGCTGAGCTGTTTATTCCATCAGGCTGAAAGCTGATTGGTTGCTGGTTTTTCCTTAATAACTTTAGATCTTAAGGTTCTATAACTACCAAACTGATGACCATGGTAACTCCAGCAATATGACACACTGACGGCTGATTGGCTGTTGGATTTTCCTTAATAACTTTGGATCTAAATGTCTGACACATACCAAACTTGGCAGTAATGATCAGAGGGAGCGCAGGATCACATCCCTCGCATCAAAATGTTTTAAAAAGCCACAGGAACGTCCCGATGCCCAGTCTGCAGCACATTTGATTTATGTTAACAGATACTGTAATTGATATCATAATCACCACAGAAACAACACAGCTTGATGGCTGAGTAAATTACTCCATCAGACTGAAAGCTGATTGGTTGCTGGTTTTTCCTTAATAACTTTGGATGTAAATGTCCGACACATACCAAACTTGGCAGTAATGATCAGAAAGACATCAGCATCCCACCTGTTGTGTTAAACTTCTGTATTAAGCCACAGGAGAGTCCCGACGCCCAACGTCCCAGCCCGAACTCTCACAATTGCCGCGGGAATTGTCTAGTATCTATCTATCTTCTTCCGTAAAAAGTTTGGCTCGCTTCTCCTCCTAGGGAAAAGGACAAACCCCCACAATAGTTATATCAAATCGACCGGCTCGGCCGGGAATCGTGTGGTATGTCTTTTGGTGGCGATATTGGTTACTATGGCGACGTAGTCGCCATTTTTGTGCGAGATTTTGGCGCAATGCATTCCGGATGGGGAGTCCAGAGTGGTGATGTCATCGCTAGAGTGCAAAACACACAAAAAATTCCTCTGAAAAAAATTTTTCTAACTCGCAGCCGCGGCCACAGTTTTCACCGCACGTTAATAATTTTTACATCAAAACGTCGGCACGACCCTCCCGATCGCTCCAATGTGAGTAAAAAAGCGGAGAGTTGTATGGTTTTGGCGCTATGAGCCTCCAAGCGCAGCTTCGCGCTCCTGCTCTTCCTATCTCTCCCATTATAAATTTTCGCTGATTCACCCTGCATTTTTCTAAAACATTGAATTTCTAACCTGCTCCTGTGTGCACATTTTTCAAGCTACAGAAATAAAAAATACATCAACACGACCAGGAGACCCTCACCTCTCACACGATATGCTCATTTTGTTATCATGTTTCACGGTTTTTGAGTTATGAGCAGTTGTTCGGGGTCTATTTTAAATGAAACAGCCGTTTCTCCAGACACATTCAAAGCAGAGTTTGTCAGTTGGGACTTTGATGGCTCGTTTACATCAAAGAGCTTCACAGATGTGTAGGTCGCCGTAGCAACGGTCCACAGCTCCAGAATGAGAACATTTTGGCTGTGGTTTTTCCTTAATAACTTTTGATATAAAGGTTGTATCCTCACCAAACTTTGTGAGAGCAATACAATAAAAGCTCTGCACTATTATAAGCTAAGTTCTGTCCACTACGGCGATGTATTCACTGTTTCAGTGCAAATTCATTCCCCATTTATTTCTATGGAGATAGTCTGCAGCACATTTGATTTGTGTTAACAGATACTGTAATTGATATCATAATCACCACAGAAACAACACAGCTTGGTGGGTGAGCTGTTTATTCCATCAGGCTGAAAGCTGATTGGTTGCTGGTTTTTCCTTAATAACTTTAGATCTTAAGGTTCTATAACTACCAAACTGATGACCATTGTAACTCCAGTAATATGACATACTGACAGCCGATTGGCTGTTGGATTTTTCTTAATAACTTTGCATCTAAATGTCCGACACATACCAAACTTGGCAGTAATGATCAGAGGGACTGCAGAATCACATCCCTGGCATCAAAACGTTTTAAAAAGCCACAGGAACGTCCCGATGCCCAGTCTGCAGCACATTTGATTTATGTTAACAGATACTGTAATTGATATCATAGTCACCACAGAAACCACACAGCTTGGTGGCTGAGCTGTTTATTCCATCAGGCTGAAAGCTGATTGGTTGCTGGTTTTTCCTTAATAACTTTGGATCTAAATGTCCGACACATACCAAACTTTGCAGTAATGACCCCAGGATCACATCTCTGGCATCAAAAGTTTTTAAAAGGCCACAGTTGAGTCCCGACGCCCAACGGCCCAGCCCGAACTCTCACAATTGCCGCGGGAATTGTCTAGTTAGTTCGGGCTGGTGCAGCCAGGCCAACTCTCGGCACAGTGCACAGAGTGCACTCGCCGAGAGTTGGGCTGGCGAAGCCAGCCCAACTCTTAATCTTTCTCATATTTATTATTATATCTATCTATCTTCTTCCGTAAAAAGTTTGGCTCGCTTCTCCTCCTAGGGAAAAGGACAAACCCCCACAATAGTTATATCAAATCGACCGGCTCGGCCGGGAATCGTGTGGTATGACTTTTGGTGGCGATATTGGTTACTATGGCGACGTAGTCGCCATTTTTGTGCGAGATTTTGGCGCAATGCATTCCGGATGGGGAGTCTAGAGTGGTGATGTCATCGCTAGAGTGCAAAACACACAAAAAATTCCTCTGAAAATTTTTTTTCTAAATCGCAGCCGCGGCCACAGTTTTCACCGCACGTTAATAATTTTTACATCAAAACGTCGGCACGACCCTCCCGATCGCTCCAATGTCAGTAAAAAAGCGGAGAGTTGTATGGTTTTGGCGCTATGAGCCTCCAAGCGCAGCTTCGCGCTCCTGCTCTTCCTATCTCTCCCATTATAAATTTTCGCTGATTCACCCTGCATTTTTCTAAAACATTGAATTTCTAACCTGCTCCTGTGCGCACATTTTTCAAGCTACAGAAATAAAAAATACATCAACACGACCAGGAGACCCTCACCTCTCACACGATATGCTCATTTTGTTATCATGTTTCACGGTTTTTGAGTTATGAGCAGTTGTTCGGGGTCTATTTTAAATGAAACAGCCGTTTCTCCAGACACATTCAAAGCAGAGTTTGTCAGTTGGGACTTTGATGGCTCGTTAACATCAAAGAGCTTCACAGATGTGTAGGTCGCCGTAGCAACGGTCCACAGCTCCAGAATGAGAACATTTTGGCTGTTGGTTTTTCCTTAATAACTTTTGATATAAAGGTTGTATACTCACCAAACTTTGTGAGAGCAATACAATAAAAGCTCTGCACTATTATAAGCTAAGTTCTGTCCACTACGGCGATGTATTCACTGTTTCAGTGCAAATTCATTCCCCATTTATTTCTATGGAGATAGTCTGCAGCACATTTGATTTGTGTGAACAGATGCTGTAATTGATATCATAATCACCACAGAAACAACACAGCTTTGTGGCTGAGCTATTTATTCCATCAGGCTGAAAGCTGATTGGTTAGTGGTTTTTCCTTAATAACTTTAGATCTTAAGGTTCTATAACTACCAAACCGTTGACCATGGTAACTCCAGTAATATGACAGACTGACAGCTGATTGGCTGTTGGATTTTCCTTAATAACTTTGGATCTAAATGTCCGACAAATACCAAACTTGGCAGTAATGATCAGAGGGACCCCAGGATCACATCCCCTGGCATCAAAATGTTTTAAAAAGCCACAGGAACGTCCGGATGCCCAGTCTGCCGCACATTTGATTTGTGTTAACAGATACTGTAATTGATATCATAATCACCACAGAAACAACACAGCTTGGTGGCTGAGTAAATTACTCCATTGGGCTGAAAGCTGATTGGCTGCTGAGTGTTCCTTAATAACTTTGGATCTTAAGGTCCTATAACTACCAAACTGATGACCATGGTAACTCCAGCAATATGACACACTGACGGCTGATTGGCTGTTGGATTTTCCTTAATAACTTTGGATCTCAATGTCCGACACATACCAAACTTGGCAGTAATGATCAGAGGGAGCGCAGGATCACATCCCTGGCATCAAAATGTTTTAAAAAGCCACAGGAACGTCCCGATGCCCAGTATGCAGCACATTTGATTTGTGTTAACAGATACTGTAATTGATATAATAATCACCACAGAAACAACACAGCTTGGTAGCTGAGTAAATTACTCCATCAGGCTGAAAGCTGATTGGTTGCTGGTTTTTCCTTAATAACTTTGGATCTAAATGTCCGACACATACCAAACTTGGCAGTAATGATCAGAAAGACATCAGCATCCCACCTGTTGTGTTAAACTTCTGTATTAAGCCACAGTAGAGTCCCGACGCCCAACGGCCCAGCCCGAACTCTCACAATTGCCGCGGGAATTGTCTAGTTATTATTAGTTCGGGCTGGTGCAGCCAGGCCAACTCTCGGCACAGTGCACAGAGTGCACTCGCCGAGAGTTGGGCTGGCAAAGCCAGCCCAACTCTTAATCTTTCTCATATTTATTATATCTATCTATCTATCTATCTTCTTCCGTAAAAAGTTTGGCTCGCTTCTCCTCCTAGGGGAAAGGACAAACCCCCACAATAGTTATATCAAATCGACCGGCTCGGCCGGGAATCGTGTGGTATGTCTTTTGGTGGCGATATTGGTTACTATGGCGACGTAGTCGCCATTTTTGTGCGAGATTTTGGCGCAATGCATTCCGGATGGGGAGTCTAGAGTGGTGATGTCATCAGTAGAGTGCAAAAGGACAAAAAATTCCTTTGAAAAAAAAATTTCTAACTCGCAGCCGCGGCCACAGTTTTCACCGCACGTTAATAATTTTTACATCAAAACGTCTGCACGACCCTCCCGATCGCTCCAATGTGAGTAAAAAAGCGGAGAGTTGTATGGTTTTGGCGCTATGAGCCTCCAAGCGCAGCTTCGCGCTCCTGCTCTTCCTATCTCTCCCATTATAAATTTTCGCTGATTCACCCTGCATTTTTCTAAAACATTGAATTTCTAACCTGCTCCTGTGCGCACATTTTTCAAGCTACAGAAATAAAAAATACATCAACACGACCAGGAGACCCTCACCTCTCACACGATATGCTCATTTTGTTATCATGTTTCACGGTTTTTGAGTTATGAGCAGTTGTTCGGGGTCTATTTTAAATGAAACAGCCGTTTCTCCAGACACATTCAAAGCAGAGTTTGTCAGTTGGGACTTTGATGGCTCGTTTACATCAAAGAGCTTCACAGATGTGTAGGTCGCCGTAGCAACGGTCCACAGCTCCAGAATGAGAACATTTTGGCTGTGGTTTTTCCTTAGTAACTTTTGATGTAAAGGTTGTATCCTCACCAAACTTTGTGAGAGCAATACAATAAAAGCTCTGCACTATTATAAGCTAAGTTCTGTCCACTACGGCGATGTATTCACTGTTTCAGTGCAAATTCATTCCCCATTTATTTCTATGGAGATAGTCTGCAGCACATTTGATTTGTGTTAACAGATACTGTAATTGATATCATAATCACCACAGAAACAACACAGCTTGGTGGCTGAGTAAATTACTCCATCAGGCTGAAAGCTGATTGGTTGCTGGTTTTTCCTTAATAACTTTGGATCTAAATGTCCGACACATACCAAACTTGGCAGTAATGATCAGAGGGACCCCAGGATCACATCCCTGGCATCAAAATGTTTTAAAAAGCCACAGGAACGTCCGGATGCCCAGTCTGCCGCACATTTGATTTGTGTTAACAGATACTGTAATTGATATCATAATCACCACAGAAACAACACAGCTTGGTGGCTGAGCTGTTTATTCCATCAGGCTGAAAGCTGATTGGTTGCTGTTTTTTCTTTAATAACTTTGGATCTTAAGGTCCTATAACTACCAAACTGATAACCATGGTAACTCCAGCAATATGACAAACTGACAGCCTGATGGAATAAACAGCTCAGCCACCAGCTTTCAGCCTAATTACTCCATCAGGATGAAAGCTGATTGGTTAGTGGTTTTTCCTTAATAACTTTAGATCTTAAGGTCCTATAACTACCAAACTGATGACCATGGTAACTCCAGCATTATGACAGACTGACAGCTGATTGGCTGTTGGATTTTCCTTAATAACTTTGGATCTAAATGTCCGACACATACCAAACTTGGCGGTAGAGACCAGAGGGACCCCAGGATCACATCTCTGGCATCAAAAGTTTTTAAAAGGCCACAGTTGAGTCCCGACGGCCAACGGCCCAGCCCGAACTCTCACAATTGCCGCGGGAATTGTCTAGTATCTATCTATCTTCTTCCGTAAAAAGTTTGGCTCGCTTCTCCTCCTAGGGAAAAGGACAAACCCCCACAATAGTTATATCAAACCGACCGGCTCGGCCGGGAATCGTGTGGTATGTCTTTTGGTGGCGATATTAGTTACTATGGCGACGTAGTCGCCATTTTTGTGCGAGATTTTGGCGCAATGCATTCCGGATGGGGAGTCCAGAGTGGTGATGTCATCAGTAGAGTGCAAAAGGACAAAAAATTCCTTTGAAAAAAAAATTTCTAACTCGCAGCCGTGGCCACAGTTTTCACCGCACATTAATGATTTTTACATCAAAACGTCGGCACGACCCTCCCGATCGCTCCAATGTGAGTAAAAAAACATAGACTTGTACGGTTTTGGCGCTATGAGCCTCCAAGCGCAGCTTCGCGCTTCTGCTCTTCCTATCTCTCCCATTATAAATTTTCGCTGATTCACCCTGCATTTTTCTAAAACATTGAATTTCTAACCTGCTCCTGTGCGCACATTTTTCAAGCTACAGAAATAAAATATACATCAACACGACCAGGAGACCCTCACCTCTCACACGATATGCTCATTTTGTTATCATGTTTCACGGTTTTTGAGTTATGAGCAGTTGTTCGGGGTCTTTTTTAAATGAAACAGCCGTTTCTCCAGACACATTCAAAGCAGAGTTTGTCAGTTGGGACTTTGATGGCTCGTTTACATCAAAGAGCTTCACAGATGTGTAGGTCGCCGTAGCAACGGTCCACAGCTCCAGAATGAGAACATTTTGGCTGTGGTTTTTCCTTAATAACTTTTGATGTAAAGGTTGCAGGCTCACCAAACTTTGTGAAAGAAATAAAATTAAGGCTCTGCACAAACACAAGCTAAGTTCTGTCCACTACGGCGATGTATTCACTGTTTCAGTGCAAATTCATTCCCCATTTATTTCTATGCAGATAGTCTGCAGCACATTTGATTTGTGTTAACAGATACTGTAATTGATATCATAATCACCACAGAAACAACACAGCTTGGTGGCTGAGTAAATTACTCCATCAGGCTGAAAGCTGATTGGTTGCTGGTTTTTCCTTAATAACTTTGGATCTAAATGTCCGACAAATACCAAACTTGGCAGTAATGATCAGAGGGACCCCAGGATCACATCGCCTGGCATCAAAATGTTTTAAAAAGCCACAGGAACGTCCGGATGCCCAGTCTGCCGCACATTTGATTTGTGTTAACAGATACTGTAATTGATATCATAATCACCACAGAAACAACACAGCTTGGTGGCTGAGCTGTTTATTCCATCAGGCTGAAAGCTGATTGGTTGCTGTTTTTTCTTTAATAACTTTGGATCTTAAGGTCCTATAACTACCAAACTGATGACCATGGTAACTCCAGCAATATGACAAACTGACAGCTGATTGGCTGTTGGAATTTCCTTAATAACTTTGGATCTAAATGTCCGACACATACCAAACTTGGCGGTAGTGACCAGAGGGACCCCAGGATCACATCCCTGGCATCAAAAGGTTTTAAAAAGCCACAGGAGAGTCCCGACGCCCAACGGCCCAGCCCGAACTCTCACAATTGCCGCGGGAATTGTCTAGTTATATCTATCTATCTTCTTCCGTAAAAAGTTTGGCTCGCTTCTCCTCCTAGGGAAAAGGACAAACCCCCACAATAGTTATATCAAATCGACCGGCTCGGCCGGGAATCGTGTGGTATGACTTTTGGTGGCGATATTGGTTACTATGGCGACGTAGTCGCCATTTTTGTGCGAGATTTTGGCGCAATGCATTCCGGATGGGGAGTCTAGAGTGGTGATGTCATCGCTAGAGTGCAAAACACACAAAAAATTCCTCTGAAAAAAAATTTTCTAACTCGCAGCCGCGGCCACAGTTTTCACCGCACGTTAATAATTTTTACATCAAAACGTCGGCACGACCCTCCCGATCGCTCCAATGTGAGTAAAAAAGCGGAGAGTTGTATGGTTTTGGCGCTATGAGCCTCCAAGCGCAGCTTCGCGCTCCTGCTCTTCCTATCTCTCCCATTATAAATTTTCGCTGATTCACCCTGCATTTTTCTAAAACATTGAATTTCTAACCTGCTCCTGTGGGCACATTTTTCAAGCTACAGAAATAAAAAATACATCAACACGACCAGGAGACCCTCACCTCTCACACGATATGCTCATTTTGTTATCATGTTTCACGGTTTTTGAGTTATGAGCAGTTGTTCGGGGTCTATTTTAAATGAAACAGCCGTTTCTCCAGACACATTCAAAGCAGAGTTTGTCAGTTGGGACTTTGATGGCTCGTTTACATCAAAGAGCTTCACAGATGTGTAGGTCGCCGTAGCAACGGTCCACAGCTCCAGAATGAGAACATTTTGGCTGTGGTTTTTCCTTAATAACTTTTGATATAAAGGTTGTATCCTCACCAAACTTTGTGAGAGCAATACAATAAAAGCTCTGCACTATTATAAGCTAAGTTCTGTCCACTACGGCGATGTATTCACTGTTTCAGTGCAAATTCATTCCCCATTTATTTCTATGGAGATAGTCTGCAGCACATTTGATTTGTGTTAACAGATACTGTAATTGATATCATAATCACCACAGAAACAACACAGCTTGGTGGCTGAGCTGTTTATTCCATCAGGCTGAAAGCTGATTGGTTGCTGTTTTTTCTTTAATAACTTTGGATCTTAAGGTCCTATAACTACCAAACTGATGACCATGGTAACTCCAGCAATATGACAAACTGACAGCTGATTGGCTGTTGGAATTTCCTTAATAACTTTGGATCTAAATGTCCGACACATACCAAACTTGGCGGTAGTGACCAGAGGGACCCTAGGATCACATCCCTGGCATCAAAAGGTTTTAAAAAGCCACAGGAGAGTCCCGACGCCCAACGGCCCAGCCCGAACTCTCACAATTGCCGCGGGAATTGTCTAGTTAGTTCGGGCTGGTGCAGCCAGGCCAACTCTCGGCACAGTGCACAGAGTGCACTAGCCGAGAGTTGGGCTGGCGAAGCCAGCCCAACTCTTAATCTTTCTCATATTTATTATTATATCTATCTATCTTCTTCCGTAAAAAGTTTGGCTCGCTTCTCCTCCTAGGGAAAAGGACAAACCCCCACAATAGTTATATCAAATCGACCGGCTCGGCCGGGAATCGTGTGGTATGACTTTTGGTGGCGATATTGGTTACTATGGCGACGTAGTCGCCATTTTTGTGCGAGATTTTTGCGCAATGCATTCCGGATGGGGAGTCTAGAGTGGTGATGTCATCGCTAGAGTGCAAAACACACAAAAAATTCCTCTGAAAAAAAAATTTCTAACTCGCAGGCGCGACCACAGTTTTCACCGCACGTTAATAATTTTTACATCAAAACGTCGGCACGACCCTCCCGATCGCTCCAATGTGAGTAAAAAAGCGGAGAGTTGTATGGTTTTGGCGCTATGAGCCTCCAAGCGCAGCTTCGCGCTCCTGCTCTTCCTATCTCTCCCATTATAAATTTTCGCTGATTCACCCTGCATTTCTCTAAAACATTGAATTTCTAACCTGCTCCTGTGCGCACATTTTTCAAGCTACAGAAATAAAAAATACATCAACACGACCAGGAGACCCTCACCTCTCACACGATATGCTCATTTTGTTATCATGTTTCACGGTTTTTGAGTTATGAGCAGTTGTTCGGGGTCTATTTTAAATGAAACAGACGTTTCTCCACACACATTCAAAGCAGAGTTTGTCAGTTGGGACTTTGATGGCTCGTTTACATCAAAGAGCTTCACAGATGTGTAGGTTGCCTAGCAACAGTCCCAGATAATGCTGCATGACAGACAGAGCATTTTGGCTGTGGTTTTTCCTTAATAACTTTTGATATAAATGTTGCAGGCTCACCAAACTTTGTGAGAGAAATAAAATTAAGGCTCTGCACTATTAAAAGCTAAGTTCTGTCCACTACAGCGATGTATTCACTGTTTCAGTGCAAATTCATTCCCCATTTATTTCTATGGAGATAGTCTGCAGCACATTTGATTTGTGTTAACAGATACTGTAATTGATATCATAGTCACCACAGAAACAACACAGCTTGGTGGCTGAGTAGATTACTCCATCAGGCTGAAAGCTGATTGGTTGCTGGTTTTTCCTTAATAACTTTAGATCTTAAGGTCCTATAATTACCAAACTGATGACCATGGTAACTCCAGCATTATGACAGACTGACAGCTGATTGGCTGTTGGATTTTTCTTAATAACTTTGCATCTAAATGTCCGACACATACCAAACTTGGCAGTAATGATCAGAGGGACTGCAGAATCACATCCCTGGCATCAAAACGTTTTAAAAAGCCACAGGAACGTCCCGATGCCCAGTCTGCAGCAGATTTGATTTATGTTAACAGATACTGTAATTGATATCATAGTCACCACAGAAACCACACAGCTTGGTGGCTGAGCTGTTTATTCCATCAGGCTGAAAGCTGATTGGTTGCTGGTTTTTCCTTAATAACTTTGGATCTAAATGTCCGACACATACCAAACTTGGCAGTAATGATCAGAAAGACATCAGGATCCCACCTGTTGTGTTAAACTTCTGTATTAAGCCACAGGAGAGTCCCGAAGCCCAACGGCCCAGCCCGAACTCTCACAATTGCCGCGGGAATTGTCTAGTTAGTTCGGGCTGGTGCAGCCAGGCCAACTCTCGGCACAGTGCACAGAGTGCACTCGCCGAGAGTTGGGCTGGCAAAGCCAGCCCAACTCTTAATCTTTCTCATATTTATTAGTTCGGGCTGGTGCAGCCAGGCCAACTCTCGGCACAGTGCACAGAGTGCACTCGCCGAGAGTTGGGCTGGCGAAGCCAGCCCAACTCTTAATCTTTCTCATATTTATTATATCTATCTATCTATCTATCTTCTTCCGTAAAAAGTTTGGCTCGCTTCTCCTCCTAGGGAAAAGGACAAACCCCCACAATAGTTATATCAAATCGACCGGCTCGGCCGGGAATCGTGTGGTATGTCTTTTGGTGGCGATATTGGTTACTATGGCGACGTAGTCGCCATTTTTGTGCGAGATTTTGGCGCAATGCATTCCGGATGGGGAGTCCAGAGTGGTGATGTCATCGGTAGAGTGCAAAAAGACAAAAAATTCCTTTGAAAAAAAAATTTCTAACTCGCAGCCGCGGCCACAGTTTTCACCGCACATTAATCATTTTTACATCAAAACGTCGGCACGACCCTCCCGATCGCTCCAATGTGAGTAAAAAAGCGGAGAGTTGTATGGTTTTGGCGCTATGAGCCTCCAAGCGCAGCTTCGCGCTCCTGCTCTTCCTATCTCTCCCATTATAAATTTTCACCGATTCACCCTGCATTTTTCTAAAACATTGAATTTCTAACCTGCTCCTGTGCGCACATTTTTCAAGCTACAGATATAAAAAATACATCAACACGACCAGGAGACCCTCACCTCTCACACGATATGCTCATTTTGTTATCATGTTTCACGGTTTTTGAGTTATGAGCAGTTGTTCGGGGTCTATTTTAAATGAAACAGCCGTTTCTCCAGACACATTCAAAGCAGAGTTTGTCAGTTGGAATCGTTAACGATCTCTTCTACATCAAAGTGTTGCAGGTGTGTGAATATCCTAGCAACGGTCCCAGCTAATGCTCCATGACAGACAGAGCATTTTGGCTGTAGTTTTTCCTTAATAACTTTTGATATAAAGGTTGCAGGCTCACCAAACTTTCTGAGAGAAATAAAATTAAGGCTCTGCAGTATTATAAGCTAAGTTCTGTCCACTACAGCGATGTATTCACTGTTTCAGTGCAAATTCATTCCCCATTTATTTCTATGGAGATAGTCTGCAGCACATTTGATTTGTGTTAACAGATACTGTAATTGATATCATAACCACCACAGAAAACACACAGCTTGGTGGCTGAGCTGTTTATTTCATCAGGCTGAAAGCTGATTGGTTAGTGGTTTTTCCTTAACAACTTTAGATCTTAAGGTCCTATAATTACCAAACTGATGACTATGGTATCTCCAGCAATATGACACACTGACGGCTGATTGGCTGTTGGATTTTCCTTAATAACTTTGGATCTAAATGTGCGACACATACCAAACTTGGCAGTAATGACCAGAGGGACCCCAGGATCACATCTCTGGCATCAAAATGTTTTAAAAAGCCACAGGAACGTCCCGATGCCCAGTCTGCAGCACATTTGATTTGTGTTAACAGATACTGTAATTGATATCATAGTCACCACAGAAACAACACAGCTTGGTGGCTGAGCTGTTTATTCCATCAGGCTGAAAGCTGATTGGTTGCTGGTTTTTCCTTAATAACTTTGGATCTAAATGTCCGACACATACCAAACTTGGCAGTAATGATCAGAAAGACATCAGCATCCCACCTGTCGTGTTAAACTTCTGTATTAAGCCACAGTAGAGTCCCGACGCCCAACGGCCCAGCCCGAACTCTCACAATTGCCGCGGGAATTGTCTAGTTATATCTATCTATCTATCTATCTTCTTCCGTAAAAAGTTTGGCTCGCTTCTCCTCCTAGGGAAAAGGACAAACCCCCACAATAGTTATATCAAATCGACCGGCTCGGCCGGGAATCGTGTGGTATGTCTTTTGGTGGCGATATTGGTTACTATGGCGACGTAGTCGCCATTTTTGTGCGAGATTTTGGCGCAATGCATTCCGGATGGGGAGTCCAGAGTGGTGATGTCATCGCTAGAGTGCAAAACACACAAAAAATTCCTCTGAAAAAAAATTTTCTAACTCGCAGCCGCGGCCACAGTTTTCACCGCACGTTAATAATTTTTACATCAAAACGTCGGCACGACCCTCCCGATCGCTCCAATGTGAGTAAAAAAGCGGAGAGTTGTATGGTTTTGGCGCTATGAGCCTCCAAGCGCAGCTTCGCGCTCCTGCTCTTCCTATCTCTCCCATTATAAATTTTCGCTGATTCACCCTGCATTTTTCTAAAACATTGAATTTCTAACCTGCTCCTGTGCGCACATTTTTCAAGCTACAGAAATAAAAAATACATCAACACGACCAGGAGACCCTCACCTCTCACACGATATGCTCATTTTGTTATCATGTTTCACGGTTTTTGAGTTATGAGCAGTTGTTCGGGGTCTATTTTAAATGAAACAGCCGTTTCTCCACACACATTCAAAGCAGAGTTTGTCAGTTGGGACTTTGATGGCTCGTTTACATCAAAGAGCTTCACAGATGTGTAGGTTGCCTAGCAACGGTCCCAGATAATGCTGCATGACAGACAGAGCATTTTGGCTGTGGTTTTTCCTTAATAACTTTTGATATAAAGGTTGCAGGCTCACCAAACTTTGTGAGAGAAATAAAATTAAGGCTCTGCACTATTATAAGCTAAGTTCTGTCCACTACAGCGATGTATTCACTGTTTCAGTGCAAATTCATTCCGCATTTATTTCTATGGAGATAGTCTGCAGCACATTTGATTTGTGTTAACAGATACTGTAATTGATATCATAACCACCACAGAAAACACACAGCTTGGTGGCTGAGCTGTTTATTCCATCAGGCTGAAAGCTGATTGGCTGTTGGATTTTCCTTAATAACTTTGGATTTAAATGTCCGACACATACCAAACTTGGCAGTAATGACCAGAGGGACCCCAGGATCACATCTCTGGCATCAAAATGTTTTGAAAAGCCACAGGAACGTCCCGATGCCCAGTCTGCAGCACATTTGATTTGTGTTAACAGATACTGTAATTGATATCATAACCACCACAGAAAACACACAGCTTGGTGGCTGAGCTGTTTATTCCATCAGGCTGAAAGCTGATTGGCTGTTGGATTTTCCTTAATAACTTTGGATCTAAATGTCCGACACATACCAAACTTGGCAGTAATGACCAGAGGGACCCCAGGATCACATCTCTGGCATCAAAATGGTTTGAAAAGCCACAGGAACGTCCCGATGCCCAGTCTGCAGCACATTTGATTTGTGTCAACAGATACTGTAATTGATATCATAATCACCACAGAAACAACACAGCTTGGTGGCTGAGTAAATTACTCCATCAGGTTGAAAGCTGATTGGTTGCTGGTTTTCCTTAATAAATTTAGATCTTAAGGTACTATAATTACCAAACTGATGACCATGGTAACTCCAGCAATATGATAGACTGACAGCTGATTGGCAGTTGGATTTTCCTTAATAACTTTGGATCTAAATGTCCGACGCATACCAAACGTGGCAGTAGTGACCTCAGGGACCCCAGGATCACATCCCTGGCATCAAAAGGTCTTAAAAAGTCACAGTAGAGTCCCGACGCCCAATGTCCCAGCCCGAACTCTCACAATTGCCGCGGGAATTGTCTAGTATCTATCTATCTATCTTCTTCCGTAAAAAGTTTGGCTCGCTTCTCCTCCTAGGGAAAAGGACAAACCCCCACAATAGTTATATCAAATCGACCGGCTCGGCCGGGAATCGTGTGGTATGACTTTTGGTGGCGATATCGGTTACTATGGCGACGTAGTCGCCATTTTTGTGCGAGATTTTGGCGCAATGCATTCCGGATGGGGAGTCTAGAGTGGTGATGTCATCGCTAGAGTGCAAAACACACAAAAATTTCCTCTGAAAAAAAATTTCTAACTCGCAGCCGCGGCCACAGTTTTCACCGCACATTAATAATTTTTACATCAAAATGTCGGCACGACCCTCCCGATCGCTCCAATGTGAGTAAAAAAGTGGAGAGTTGTATGGTTTTGGCGCTATGAGCCTCCAAGCGCAGCTTCGCGCTCCTGCTCTTCCTATCTCTCCCATTATAAATTTTCGCTGATTCACCCTGCATTTTTCTAAAACATTGAATTTCTAACCTGCTCCTGAGCCCACATTTTTCAAGCTACAGAAATAAAAAATACATCAACACGACCAGAAGACCCTCACCTCTCACACGATATTCTCATTTTGTTATCATGTTTCACGGTTTTTGAGTTATGAGCAGTTGTTCGGGGTCTATTTTAAATGAAACAGCCGTTTCTCCAGACACATTCAAAGCAGAGTTTGTCAGTTGGGACTTTGATGGCTCGTTTACATCAAAGAGCTTCACAGATGTGTAGGTCGCCGTAGCAACGGTCCACAGCTCCAGAATGAGAACATTTTGGCTGTTGGTTTTTCCTTAATAACTTTTGATATAAAGGTTGCAGGTTCACCAAACTTTGTGAGAGAAATAAAATTAAGGCTCTGCACTATTATAAGCTAAGTTCTGTCCACTACGGCGATGTATTCACTGTTTCAGTGCAAATTCTTTCCCCATTTATTTCTATGGAGATAGTCTGCAGCACATTTGATCTGTGTTAACAGATACTGTAATTGATATCATAACCACCACCACAGAAAACACACAGCTTGGTGGCTGAGCTGTTTATTCCATCAGGCTGAAAGCTGATTGGTTAGTGGTTTTTCCTTAATAACTTTAGATCTTAAGGTTCTATAACTACCAAACTGATGACCATGGTAACTCCAGTGATATGACAGACTGACAGCTGATTGGCTGTTGGATTTTCCTTAATAACTTTTGATATAAAGGTTGCAGGCTCACCAAACTTTGTGAGAGAAATAAAATTAAGGCTCTGCACTAACACAAGTTAAGTTCTGTCCACTATGGCGATGTGAGCTGTTTATTCCATCAGGCTGAAAGCTGATTGGCTGTTGGATATCCCTTAATAACTTTGGATCTAAATGTCCGACAAATACCAAACTTGGCAGTAATGATTAGAGAGACCTCAGGATCACATCCCTGGCATCAAAATGTTTTAAAAAGCCACAGGAACGTCCCAATGCCCAGTCTGCAGCACATTTGATGTGTGTTGACAGATACTGTAATTGATATCATAATCACCACAGAAACAACACAGCTGGGTGGCTGAGTAAATTACTCCATCAGGCTGAAAGCTGATTGGTTAGTGGTTTTTCCTTAATAACTATAGATCTTAAGGTCCTATAACTACCAAACTGATGACCATGGTAACTCCAGCATTATGACAGACTGACAGCTGATTGGCTGTTGGATTTTCCTTAATAACTTTGGATCTAAATGTCCGACGCATACCAAACGTGGCGGTAGTGACCTGAGGGACCCCAGGATCACATCCCTGGCATCAAAAGGTTTTAAAAAGTCACAGTAGAGTCCCGACGCCCAACGTCCCAGCCCGAACTCTCACAATTGCCGCGGGAATTGTCTAGTATCTATCTATCTTCTTCCGTAAAAAGTTTGGCTCGCTTCTCCTCCTAGGGGAAAGGACAAACCCCCACAATAGTTATATCAAATCGACCGGCTCGGCCGGGAATCGTGTGGTATGTCTTTTGGTAGCGATATTGGTTACTATGGCGACGTAGTCGCCATTTTTGTGCGAGATTTTGGCGCAATGCATTCCGGATGGGGAGTCCAGAGTGGTGATGTCATCGCTAGAGTGCAAAACACACAAAAAATTCCTCTGAAAAAAAATTTTCTAACTCGCAGCCGCGGCCACAGTTTTAACCGCACGTTAATAATTTTTACATCAAAACGTCGGCACGACCCTCCCGATCGCTCCAATGTGAGTAAAAAAGCGGAGAGTTGTATGGGTTTGGCGCTATGAGCCTCCAAGCGCAGCTTCGCGCTCCTGCTCTTCCTATCTCTCCCATTATAAATTTTCGCTGATTCACCCTGCATTTTTCTAAAACATTGAATTTCTAACCTGCTCCTGTGCGCACATTTTTCAAGCTACAGAAATAAAAAATACATCAACATGACCAGAAGACCCTCACCTCTCACACGATATGCTCATTTTGTTATCATGTTTCACGGTTTTTGAGTTATGAGCAGTTGTTCGGGGTCTATTTTAAATGAAACAGCCGTTTCTCCAGACACATTCAAAGCAGAGTAGGTCAGTTGGAATCGTTAACGATCTCTTCTACATCAAAGAGTTGCAGGTGTGTGAATATCCTAGCAACAGTCCCAGCTAATGCTGCATGACAGACAGAGCATTTTGGCTGTGGTTTTTCCTTAATAACTTTTGATATAAAGGTTGCAGGCTCACCAAACTTTGTGAGAGAAATAAAATATAATAGATAGATAGAATAGAATAGATAAACTTTATTGATCCCACAACGGGGAAATTTGTGTGTTACTGCAGCGTTACAGATAAAGAAAAAGTAAGATAAAGTTGAAGAAGATAAAAAAAGAACTAAAACTATAAAAAAAATAAACACACAACACAATGTACAAATTCGCAGAATTTGTTAATCCACATACACAGTATGCATTATCGACAGAATGGAGTGAAAATTGAAGTGAAAATAAAATTAAGGCTCTGCACTATTATAAGCTAAGTTCTGTCCACTACAGCGATGTATTCACTGTTTCAGTGCAAATTCATTCCCCATTTATTTCTATGGAGATAGTCTGCAGCACATTTGATTTGTGTTAACAGATACTTTAATTGATATCATAACCACCACCACAGAAAACACACAGCTTGCTGGCTGAGCTGTTTATTCCATCAGGCTGAAAGCTGATTGGTTAGTGGTTTTTCCTTAACAACTTTAGATCTTAAGGCATTATAATTACCAAACTGATGACCATGGTAACCCTAGCAATATTATAGACTGACAGCTGATTGGCTGTTGGAATTTCCTTAATAACTTTGGATCTAAATATCTGACACATACCAAACTTGGCGGTACTGACCAGAGGGACCCCAGGATCACATCCCTGGCATCAAAATGTTTTAAAAAGCCACAGGAACGTCCCGATGCCCAGTATGCAGCACATTTGATTTGTGTTAACAGATACTGTAATTGATATCATAGTCACCACAGAAACAACACAGCTTGGTGGCTGAGTAGATTACTCCATCAGGCTGAAAGCTGATTGGTTGCTGGTTTTTCCTTAATAACTTTAGATCTTAAGGTCCTATAATTACCAAACTGATGACCATGGTAACTCCAGCATTATGACAGACTGACAGCTGATTGGCTGTTGGATTTTTCTTAATAACTTTGCATCTCAATGTCCGACACATACCAAACTTGGCAGTAATGATCAGAGGGACTGCAGAATCACATCCCTGGCATCAAAGCGTTTTAAAAAGCCACAGGAACGTCCCGATGCCCAGTCTGCAGCACATTTGATTTATGTTAACAGATACTGTAATTGATATCATAGTCACCACAGAAACCACACAGCTTGGTGGCTGAGCTGTTTATTCCATCAGGCTGAAAGCTGATTGGTTGCTGGTTTTTCCTTAATAACTTTGGATCTAAATGTCCGACACATACCAAACTTGGCAGTAATGATCAGAAAGACATCAGCATCCCACCTGTCGTGTTAAACTTCTGTATTAAGCCACAGTAGAGTCCCGACGCCCAACGGCCCAGCCCGAACTCTCACAATTGCCGTGGGAATTGTCTAGTTATCCCATAAAACCCTGTTTCTCTCCGTCTCTTACTCTCTGGGCTGGGGAGAATCTGAAAGCCAAAGCCATCAGTGTTATTAAAACATCATTCAATTGTACAATTAACCTACCTCAGGGAAATGTTGGGAAATATGTGTTACGGACATGGAAGAAATGAATAGTTCTACAATTCTTTCATGTATGTGCAATGAAATGAAAACGGTGTCATTGCTTCTGAATTTTAGGACACCCTGTGGAGTTTCTAACCTCTAGTTTTGATGTGGAGAAGTTTGTGAGTGGATGCTTGTTTATTTTTCGTCTTGTGCCAGTAGTTTTACACTATTCCAAATAGTACTGGTGGATGAAGTACTCAGATCCTTTACTTGAGTAAGTAATACTATCTTAAATAGAAAATGTTAAGCAAAAATACAGAAGTGTTATCAGCAAAATCTACTTACAGCATCAAAAGTAAAAGTACTAATTAAACAGACTGTGTTATTATCATTCACGAGTTCTTGTTTTTAACCATTAAATTTATGTGAGAGTATTTTAATAATTAGGTTTTTTAAGCCAGTATGAGATCATTTGGGTCAATCAATAGTAAAAGTACTGCATCATAATATTTGTACCCTTTCACACAAAGTAAATAGGAAAAAATGATTGACAATTTAATAAAAGAGAAATAATAGAATATTAACGTCTATTATTTCTTGTAGTATATTAAAATCGTTATCTAAAAGAAATAAAACTGTCAGATAATTGTAATGGAGTATAAAATAAATATTGCAATATTGCGACTGATACTTGAATAAATGTATTTAGTTACTATTTCCACCACTGCCAGTGGGTGAAATAAAGAGGACCAATCCGAGGAAAGAACTTGCTTCCTCGCACTTAAACTGTAAGTGAAGGACGTGTAATACATGCTTTCCTCTTTGAGATATGTTGACGATTCAGCTGAAGAAATATGACTTTTCCTGCCAAGTTCAGCCTGCAGGTGTGATAACCATCACGCTGAAAATTACCCACTTTGTGCTCAGCACTTCCAGCGCTAATCCACTGCAGCTCCTTGGCAATGCACCAACCTACTGTAAGCTCCCATTCCTCCTGGTGTTTGCCTTGGATTTGGAGTATTAAAAGTAGAGTATGCAAGATTTGTCGGTTGGTGTTTGTGAAGCACTCGAACTTGGCTCTTTCTTCTCAGCTGGTGGACTGAGTTAGAGGGGGAATGAAGAGAATGAGCTGTGGTAGCAAACAGAGAAATCAGTTATTTTTGATTGTGTCGCACTCTGTGGCCAATAACCACACATACACACACACACACACACACATACACACACACACACAACCTCACACACACACACTGGAGGGACCAGATGTTCTGCAGAATTTGGGACAGTCACGAAATCTAAGCTCTTGTTCTGAATCCCAAATCCCACCTAAAATGTCTTAAAAATTACACTCAAACTGAATACTGAGTAGTTATTATCTGATGAACATTAAAACCATATTTGTAAAGAGGTTGAGTGGCGGCACGCAGCCCCTGATTTTAATGCTGTGTTCCTTTTCACTCGAAACTTGTAAAAAATCTGAATCTGAAATTCCGACTTCCGACGTAAATGCGTTTCATTGTGCAAACTCGGAAAAAATGGCCATCCAAGGTAAGGTGATATTTGTTTGGATGTTTATACACTGCTCTGTTAGAAAGGTCCTGTATACTCCACCTTTAATATTGAAACTCTGTCATTTTAGGAAAAAATTACTTTTTCCTCTTAGTTTCATTTCCTGGCTGGAGATCAATATAGTTCTGTTCCCAAATGGAGCCACATATGATTAATCATCTACATTACTTACATATATTTATGACTTATTATCATAAAGTCGGGGTTAACGTCCTTATCCACAATAATGCATGAACGTACCCAAACCGTTTCTCTTTTTATGTAAATTCTTTGACATTGAGAAACCTTTCCTACACCATCGCCACCACCGCTGCATCTCAATATTTACAGCGTGGGTTCCCCCTCTACTCCCTGCCTGTCAGTCTACCTGCCTAATGCTTCCCTGAGGCGCTGTTAAGCAGGAAAGGTTTAAGGGTCCATTTACTAACTCTGATTTAATGCGACCCTGGTTGGGAGCATGAGCCGCCCAGGACCTCCTCCAGTCACTGCTGTAGTGGTGGATTAGCAGTGCCGTGCCTGAATCAACCATCTTTCATAAACTCGTAACTCATATTCTGGGTGAACGTAGAGTGAACATACTGTATTTTTACGCTTGAGGAATGTTAATGTGAACGGGCCATTCTGGTGGCTGTGAACATTACTCTCTTATAGTAGAACTTATTTTAAGAGTGTTCCAGATTTGATTAGATCCTTCCAGGCTAAATCTTCCAATAGACAAAGCTTAATATGTAGCTAAACCATCTGATTTGGCGGCAGCTGTCATACTTGTCACACTAACAAATACATCATAAATCACAGAGCAACAGCCAGGAGCATGGAGGAAGGCAGCACCACAGCTATGAGCATTAACACAATTTGATGGAAAAGTCAGTACTGACCCAGAATGAACCTTATGGGCTACAGCCCTGCTTTTATTTTCAGAATAATGGCTATTTAAGCAGCAAGTCTTTCCTCATGTTTTTAGAATATACTGTAGGGTGGAAGTTGCAGCTGCTGCTAGTGTGGACTGAATGGATGGAACCCTGGTTGGATAAGGATTAAAAACTGGAAACATGAATCTAACACATAGTTTCAATGTTAAAAATGATAAATGAGTGCTGGCTCTGGTTCCCTATGGGCCTTAAAAATAATTTTGACCAAAAATATCTCACAACATACAGAAAAGAACTATGAACTAGTTCATTTTGGAAAATAAATTTAGTCCAAAATTTAAAATTATGAACTATGAACTGAATCGGTTCAATTTAAAATTTCTGAACTGAACTTTGAAGAGGTTCATGTAGAAAATTAACTTTCCAACACTGTGGATTAGTGCACTGAACATGGCGTAAAAAACAAAAGCAGCAAGACCGCATCCACATGCACATAACGTGTCATATCTTGTGTGTGGAGACAAGGTGTTAAAATAAATAGCTGTTGAAAGTGTTTCCTGCACGGAGCGGAAGGCCACCTGCCGTTCCCATAACTACATCCCGGATCAGCCAGGATAAATCATAGGCTGGACATTGCCCTTTGCTTCTACACAAATAGGCAAACAAGGCAAGTCTTTGATACATGTGAATCACATGAACAAACACGCCGTGTGAAAGTGAAAAGAAATGATGTAGTGGCCGCCACTGATGACTATGAGCTCCACCGTGTTCAAACACGAGAGCACAAGTGGTAACGGGCCGCTTTCTATTTCATTTTCCACTGTTCAGACTGTTAACGCTCATCCTTCATGTTTTAGGGCGTCATCGGCATCCCTAACTGAGCCCTGTGGCTTTGCTAATGATTCTGACCCATTGTAGGGAAACAATGCAGAGATTTTTCCCACAGAGTGAGAAGTTCCTGCTGAAGAACCAGTGACAATTCAAAACGCTGAGCTACGCCTTTCCTTTAACCCCTGAGAGGTCCCTGGAAACGTTTTGTGATTTCAGGTCATTTTACATTTGGACAGTTATTAGAAGGATTTTAATCAAATCTCATATTTGATTGGACTGCAATGAAGTGGGCGGAGTTTAGTCCAATAAGTCCAATGAGTCAGTTTGACAGGAAGAGAAAGGAATGATAATGATCTATTTTAATGCAGAAAATAGTCATCTCGTACTCTGCATGAACAACTAACATAGGGACCCAAAAGTAGAATCTTTACAGGTCCAATATTTTACATCTTGTCTGGGTTTTATTTGAAATTGTGTTGTCACTAACAAAATATGTGTGTGATATTAAAAACCAAATATCATCTCAGTATGATTTCACATTTATTTGAATTTTCAGTTTCAGATTTATTTTTTCAAGTACAATTCTATTTTCAAATTATCAAAACTATTGGCCTTGAATTAGCTCCTTATAGCTCTATCAACAGGTCATTTTATGTCCGTCTCATTATTTGAATAATTTGTCCTCTGATTGGCTTTGAATGGGAGGTGATTGTATAGTTATGACATCACATCTTCACGTCCAGTCCTGACTGGTTTTAAGCTTATCTACACATTCTGACCAAAAAAAGATATTAACATCTACCTTTCTGGTAGGTACCTTTAATGTGAGTCATCAAATTGTGATAACACTTCATTTTGAGGAGAATAACTGTAACGTGCTGCTGTGGAAAACCAAACAAGGGCACTTAGACCTAATTACCAAGGAAACAGTTTCCTGGTATTATGGGTTGGAGTGTAGAATAAAGGAATAATCCCCCTAATACAGCCCAAAGATAAGGGCATCCGCTAAACAAAGAAGTCATAATAATAAGACAATTTCTCTGGGCAAATTCCCACTAAGCTCCTCCGAATCCGATTATGCTCCATCATAAGACTTTGTGGAGTTTTTTTTTTTTTTCCTAGGAGCAAATTCACCGCCGCCGCCTCCCCGTACCCCCCGCTGCACTTTCCTCTGATTGGATCAGCCCACACTCATGCTGGACGCTGACCTTGTGCGCCATTGGTCAGTTTTAGGACACAAGGTATGAAACCACCAGCAGAGCTTCATTAGGGCTTGGACTGAAGTGGAAAGTATTTCACGCACAGACACACACACACGCACGCACGCACACACACGCACGCACACACACACACACACACACACACACACACACACACACACACACACACACACACACACACACACACACACACAGCCATTCCTGTCATTCCCCTGGCCTTTCGGAGAGCTTAGTAGAACTTAAACACTCAGGATTAGTTGAGACGTGAAGGATTTTTAACCAACAAATAATCCTTTTTCTTTTCTGCGGCATGATCCCTCTCTCATTTCCCTTTTGACGGGAAAGGGAAGGAGAAGGAGTGCAGAGAGAGGCTGGGGGGGGGGGGTGGCAGTGAAGGATAGAGCGGGGAATCAGGGAGGGAATCAGGGAGGAAGAGAGATAAGTAAGACAGATGCATGCAATTTTTTATTTGAAACCTGTGGTGGAGCGCAGGGAAGGCGGCGGATGTGCAGGTACTGTTTTCTCCCAGAAACCAGCAAGTCTGCTCAGGCATCATGGATTTAAACTGCTGCAGGAAGAAGCTACAACACTTCACTGTATCATCCAATATTCATATTATTATAACTTGCACTCTGCAGTGCTTTAATTTTTATTATTGGGCTGTTTATTGCAGTTATGAAAGTCTAATAAAGTACAGATTAACACAAGGTAATGGAGAAAAGTAAACTTGGTTTGATGTGTCAAACGATGTTTCCTGTGTAACTTGATCACTGCCCTCACCACACAGACAGATCATCATCAGCCAATATGTGTGAACTGTGCACCAGGTGTTTGTCATCACCATTAGGTGTGTTTGCTCTACTGTGTGTGTGTGTGTGTGTGTGTGTGTGTGTGTGTGTGTGTGTGTGTGTGTGTGTGTGTGTGTGTTCACAGCTGTGTTTGTACCAGCGCAGCGTTGGCAGTGATTTCCACCACGTGGAGGTGAGCCAGCATGCGGTTTGTGTGCTGAGGGCAAAGAAACATCATGCCCAACCATCACCAGCCGCACCTTATTGAACATACACAAACACACACACAAATGCTGCTCATGTCTTTCACCAACACACCCACACATTTTCAAGAGTGCTGCTTCCAACAGCGCAATCTAAAGTAATGAGAGGAATAAGATCAAAAATAGTGTTTAGTTTAGTTTAATACTATATATATATATATATATATATATATATATATATATATATATATATATATATATATATATATATATATATATATATATATATATATATATATATATATATATTATAGGTAATATTTATATATTACAGTACTGACTTTTCCATCATATATATATATATATATATATATATATAGTAATAAACTAATTCAAGAAAAATTTGTACTGAATAGAACACTGAATCCCAGTGTTAGTCCTACTCTGTTTTTTTCCTCTCATCTGTTCTCTGTAGTTCTCTCTATGTTAAAGTCCAGTTTTCATTTCAGTTTCAGTCATCTGTGTTTTTTCTTGCCTTTTTCTTTCTTTTTTTACAGCCTGGTGCTCTGGTCTCTATAGGTAATTTCCCTGTTCATTATATCTGTTGCTGAGGTTTAAAGTTCTGGCAGTTCTGACGGGTAGTTGCTGCTAGATGCAAAAAACTTGGTACCAGATAGTTTAACTCTCGAAAAGATTATTAAAACAAAAACAATTAAAGACACATGCTATCAACCATTTTATACCATTTGACATTTTGTGTCAAAAAAAAAAAATCACACAAGAGATTTTTTTTGTAAAAAAAATAAAATAAATACTTTTAAATGACAAGAAAGGTTTATTGAAATGTTTTTGACTTTCTCATCTTACCCTCCAGGATTTGTCATTGACCCTTGTACAAATAGATTCCACTGACTCATTGCTGTTCAGAAAACAAACACTGAACACGGAACAAAACACTTGTTAAAAGCTTCTCCTGCTTTGGTTGAGTCTGGTTTGGATCTCAGCACCCACACTGGGAACATTTGGTTATTGTAACCTCGGCCCGTAACCTTTCACACAATCCTCCTTCATGTTAGGGGTCACATTAGTCGTCAGAGCAGAGAAATAAAAGAATATGTTGAAGTTGTGTTTGAGGATATCATGATTCCATCACTAATCCTTCAACCCATTATGCTCTTAATCCCTCCTCTCCATCTCAACAAGGATCAGCTCTCTCTCACACATTTCCTAACAGCCTGTCAGTCATCGCTAGTCAGTTACCATGGTGACAATGTCAATGCCTCGTCAGTCACCGTGGCGACCTGTCAGTCGCCCTGGTTAGGGCGCCGCTGCCCCGTCAGTCTCTGCTGTTTTCTCAGTCACGGGGATCAGACCAAGTGTTTGGAGGCCCCCCGGGGTCACCGAGAGACCGTGACCTTTGACCTTGTGCACCCTCGATGTGTTAAGGGCGTCTGGCTCTTCCTGTGTTTTTACCTGTTGGTGTTTCTGTCTGTGTTTTCATTCTCCCGTCGGGCTGCTGTGTTTCCGAGCAGGTTGCTGCTCACACATGCTCGTTGTCCTGTGAATACATGTTGATTCTGAGTCACAGCAGCTGAACTTGGCCTTTTTACTCTGGAAAGCAGCGAACGGTTCTGTGGAAGACATGGCGTTGTCTTCACCTACTTCAAATGAAATGTGAGAAGTTTATATAACTGTGTTTTTTTTGTAGCTATATGAGCTTCTTGTTCACACTTTTATGACTGATTAATCATGTCGCTGCACACACTTTTCTGTAATGGTTGTACAGAATGTTTGTGTGTGTGTGTGTGTGTGTGTGTGTGTGTGTGTGTGTGCATGTGTGTGTGTTCTAAAAAAATACGAAGAGACATTTGCTTGGGAACATGAAATCCAGGTGGAATGACCAGTGACCACTTGTGTGGGTCCCAATCCCCAGGTTGGGAACCACTTCAATTCGTGGACTGCTACAGAAGGCCAAAAGAATGAGAGAGAAAGAGAAAGTAGAGAGAGGACAGAGAGGAAAAAAATCCCCCCAACTCACTCTGTGTGTGTGTGTGTGTGTGTGTGTGTGTGTGTGTATGTGTGCTATGTAGTCATGTTAAGAGTGTGTGTGTGTGTGTGTGTGTGTGTGTGTGTGAGGAATAAACACAATATGAGGCCCTGGGGACATAAGGGCAGGCATGTGCAGAGCTCTTTCATTACTGCCCCGCTCATCTCTCTGGCCTCTGACCCTTGATCTCTGACCTTTAACCCTCCATATAACCATATAACCTTACAAGCACACAACAGGTCGACCTGAGGGACGACAGGTTACTTTACAGCAGGAGATTATTTTCCTTTGTCTGTACTGTACGTGAAGCTGTAGCTTGTATTTTAAGAAATGCATCAATAACATTTATTAAGTGCTCTTTAAAGGAGCATTTAACCAACATGAGATCCAACCTTTCAGTTCTTCAGTGTCAGTTGCCTCTTTACTTTGACTTTGACTCCCTCCACCTCCTCATTTTTCTCAACCCTTATGAAATAAGTTTTGGAGGACGCTGCCCGCGGTGGGATGAGCTCACAGGTAACCCCAGCCGCGTCCTTTCTCCTCCTCCCCCTCCTCTTCCTGTCAGCCAGACGTGTTTGTACCTGTCCAGGTGAACGGCCCAGTGCTCCCCCGGCGATGTGGTCGCAACTCGAAGAGTGCGAGATGAGATGTGGATTTTTTTTTTAATGAGAAAGCGATGTGACAAACTACATTTTGAAATACTGAGGTTATGGGGCAACAATTGGCGCAGTGGGTAGAGCAGCTGCCCTCACCGCAGGCGGCCGGGGTGATATCCCGCACTGGGCAGCCCTTTCCTGCATGTCATTTCCTGTCTCGCTCCACTGCTAGCAATAAAGTCAAAAAATATACCTATTAAAACACATGACTCTTATGGTTTAGGAGTTCATATGGATCTAATTTAATGCATAAAAAAGGTGTGTGAGAGTAATGTAGGGGGTTGAAGAACGACCTGAGGCAAACTGTCTCAAAACTGTTAAACATGCGCCTCCTGGATGATTAATTCAGTTATTCCAAAAAACAGCAATAAGCCCATTAGTTTCCCTGGTAACTGAGGGGCTGACTAATACCTGGAACTACTCTAGGTCATGCAATATTTACCTTTCTCACTACTCCAGTAATTAAGACGGACCTTAAATTCAACTAAGTAACATTTTCTCCAAACTTTTCCATTTCTTTACCTTCACAAGGAGGGTTTAATTTTTTTGTGCTGTTTGTCTGTTCAGATGTTTATCTATGAACATTATTGCAGACATACTACTGAGTTGGTGTTATTGATTTTGGTGTTTTAGTGGCTCCTGCTGGTTGATGGAATGTAAATAGTTGAATGAGCAGTTGACAGAACTCTGCTGGTGACCTAAGCACCATCCTAACAGTTATGGAAGTATTTACATGTCAGCACTTCAATGTTGCTATGGTTACAGGTTGGGTAGCCGATTATTTGGAACAGCTGAGTAAACTTTAGCTGAATTACACATGCATAATAAATCATAATTAGCATTAAAGGCAATATAATCCGATTTTTCAGCTTGATGCTGAAGCCTTTTACCATAAACAAGATTTATATTACACTCAAAAATCAAATTTCTGCATCATCATTCCATCTGTCAGCAGAGAAACAACAGAGATTACAATAATGTAACATTCTATTTTAATGCACTGATAACTGCTATTGCACAGCTGCCAACAGCTACAGGTTAAAACGGATGCAGCAAATACACTTACACACGCTGCACAGACTCCAGTGATGAATAATAAATATTTTTCCAGCACAACTTCATGTCATTTTATCCTCAGTGATATTGTGTTTACACAGTCTTTGTCGATTCCATTAAGTTATTAGATTTCAGGACCAGCAGCCAGCTCACTCACATCTGCTTTTGAAATCTGAGGACCAGTCTACCGTTTGGATCTGAACCTTAAAGGTTCCCCTGTTTTTATCAGTGATTGGCATCTGGCCTGAATACAGAGTAAATAGATCTGTCTTCCTTCAGTCAAGCTGTTGGAAGCAGCTTCTGCATGGATGTATTTTCACAGATCTTGTTTCTAGCTAACGGTTAAACGTGCTGTTGAATCTTTTTTCCTCGATGATTGGCATGTGGCCTAAATGAGGTGTAAACGAATCCTCGCTTTAGTCGAAACAACCTGCGTGTGGCAACGAAAGTGCTATAAAAGTTTTTTGTACTTTGTGTTGTACTTTTTCTCAGGTGACATCTTTAACATGTGTTCAATTCAGGTCCACAGGCATATCGGTAGCAAACTGCAGAGATCTGTGGGGAGGAAACATGTGGTTCCTGTTGATGGAATGTTGTTGATCATGGAAATTAGACTTTTGTCTAGTGTAGTGGTCTGTGTAAAACCAATCTGTGATTTTCTTCTTATGCATCTGTGACATTTCCATTTTCCATTTTTTTTACTGTCTAATCTAGTCTAGTCAGCAGACAGACATATCTGGTCAGCTGCCGATGGATGGGGTGTGTTGTGATGAGTTCTGTTTCTGCCACTGACTGGATCGACTGTTTGACAGACTATTCTGAAAAAATTTTCAGAATAGTCTGAAAAATTCTAAAAGTAATTTTCTACATGGAGTTTTCAGTTTTGATCATATAAAATTAATCCCTTCAACCTGGCAGGCATGTTGGGGATGATGTGGACAAGCTGATCAAACCATGCCGACATTCTACCAGGTATGTTGAGAAAGTGGGATCAGATATGGAATAACATACTTTGACAATCAGTATTTTGCCAGATGTTATGAATTGTTGAGCATCGATTTATCTCAAAACTCATCTTACGTGCAAAATTCCACATATTGAATACCTGGTTTCTTTCCCATTCTGCAGCTTCTTTAAGAGCCAGAAGTTATGTTAGTTGGTTTTTTGAGTTGTTTTTTGTGTTACTTGTAGTAGATTTGGGTATCTTTTGTCCCAGCTGCTGAATTCTAATAATTTAGTGGAGTAGAGTGATGCATTATGTTGTCAATGTCAAATGTAATGAAATGTCTCTTATGTCTTGTCTTTATGGGTAAAGCAGCCAAATGTGTCCAACTCTTTTCATTTTATTGTGACATTTTATGTGAAGCAACTGTGCTGCCCCTCTGGGATGATAAAGTACAACCTAATTTAGCTTAATTTTAACAATATAATGTTGATACCTTTACTTAAGTGAAGCATCTAACTGCTTCTAAATCTTCCTGCTTCCTTCAGTACTGCAATTTCTGAACTTTAGCCCCACCTGACTTAGAGACCAGCCAGTAAACCATGTAATTGTAAATATTTATTCACAAACAATAATGCAGCTCTTTTTCACGCACCAGTTCCAACCAACCTCCAAAAACCTCTAAACAAATACCCTCCAACGTGAATGACTGCTGAGCAGTGACTCGCCCTCAACCACCAGGTCCTCAGCTGGACTGGCCTCTGGCTGTTAATCAAAATTTCACCTGTAAGCTGTAAAAACACCTGCAGCTGCAGCACTGAGAGTGCTTCACCGTGGTGCGGGATCAGCTGCTAACTCAGAGACGTATGAAGTGAACCTACGTGAGTTAGAGCCTCGCCCCTGTTATCAATCATACTCACCTCTCGCCATCACGGCAAGATTTATAGTCCTGTCCGCGGTGAAAGGTTTATGGAGCCTCATGGCTCATTCCATGATGAAATGAGCTGGATGAGTAAGAGGATGCATCCGAGGCCCAGGTCAGGAGTCAGAGGGGGGCCGACTCCTGCGTGTTCACACAGCAGCCGATCCGCTCGCACATGCACGTAGAACACACCAGAAGCGGAGCCAACTGCGCCAGCCGCGCAAGCCGCGCAAACGCTGCAACACGGACACATGCACACAAGTGGCGGCATGTTTCCTGCCCGGCAAAAAGCCTGCAGGTGCAGCGCTGGAATGTGATATGATAAAAAATAAACAACGTTGATACGTATGAAATGTTGACGTTCTGCGTTGCTGCAGAAACGTAAAGTGTCAACATTTCCCTCTGGAGTCTGGGTTTGGTTAATACAGTGCCTGTAGAATAACACTGAACACACTGACCAGTGAATGCCCCTAAAAGCTCCCTCTGTGAATCCCGCAGCTCCCAGTTCATGTATTATTCAAGAAAAGTAGCTCTCACTCTCATGATTGATTTGTTTCATGAGCAAAAGCCATAAAACAACCACAACTTCTCATAAACTTCAGCAATCGGTTATCTCTGGAGAACTTGGCACATACATGCAACACACCCATGAACATACAGTATATGAGATAGGGAGGAAATATCCAGCATAGCTCTTGATAACGGATTGCTTTCAAATGTTTCCTTCTCAACAGCGGCTGCTTCTGTTTGAGATGAATTTTTTTACAAACCGGTTAATCACTCGGCTTCTTCAGGAGACACTTAAAACAGAATCAGTTTGAAACAAATCCCTCTGTGCCTCGTCTTTCCTGCCAACGGGACTGGCTGCACGCAGCAAGTTGTCAGGGTGGGAGAGAAATATACACGTAGGAGGAAAAAACAACTTGACATGAATCTTGATGTAAAGTGCTTCCTGACAGTTGTTTACACTGGAGGGCCTGTCCACTCCTTGCCCATTAAGTACTGTGTGTGTGTGTGTGTGTGTGTGTGTGTGTGTGTGTGTGAGCAAGTTGAACGCTGACTCTGCTGGAAGAGCCTGACCCATATTTAAACCCATAAGGAGTGATGCATTTGTCCCAGCAACAGTATCGCATTAAAATGACCAGATTCTTTTTACCCTCCTATTATCTTTGAGGTCAATTTGTCCTCATTCGGTGTTTGACGTATCTAAATAAATGATTGACATCAGATATAATGACTTTTCCTAATCAAAAGGGGGAAGTTGGGTAAATGTGAAAAGTTAACATGATGATATGTTTTCAATGTCCTGGACACATTTTGTATGCATCACAGATTTTTGGGCTCAATTTGGTCCTAATCAGCTGTTTCAGCTATATGGAACATACAATTATATAAAAACATTTGTTTTGCTTGATTTATATGGGTCTAAGGGTCACTTTATCTTTAACAAAAATGTTCCCCCTCCTCGGACAGAACAGATCTGTACCTTTAAATAGCAGTAGCTCACACAGCATGGATGAGGTTGGAAATCATAATTCCCACAAGAACG
Organism: Eupleurogrammus muticus; assembly: GCA_036785175.1. NCBI lineage: Eukaryota > Metazoa > Chordata > Actinopteri > Scombriformes > Trichiuridae > Eupleurogrammus > Eupleurogrammus muticus. The sequence goes on from JAYKQN010000008.1 coordinate 21,960,739, forward strand.
TTCACATTTCCCCACAGCATAGAAGCAGAGAAATATTCCTGCAAGGACATTGATAGTTCAGTCAATGCACCGGAGGAGCAAACATACATAAAAGCTTCCACAACAGCTTTCTAAAGCGCTTCTTTAGGTGCTCTGTTTGCTTTCTTTTTATGCTTGCTGCCAACTGGAAGTTGTGTTCACACCAAAGACACAGGAACATTTGTTTCACGTAACTCCTGTGATAGTATATGAAGGAGTTATTTAATTTACTCAGCCAATCTGCCAGCAAGGGGGATGCTCAATTTCATCACCCAAAGAAAATTTGGCTTCGTTCTCACCATAACTGTTGCACTATCATGCAAATCTCATCACCCAGAGCATCACAAAGTGCCCCAAGCCGTGTATGCAATCTCATCTGATGTCATCTTGTGTGTTTTGGTATGAACGGAACCTTAGAGAGAAGCGGTTTATTAGGGTACAGATCTACTGCATCAGTAGCAGAAGGCAGGACACACAAGCCCCAACTCTTTGAAAATCCTGGTCTTGGTTGAAGTGTTTGAATAACTTTATACTCTTTTTAAACATTCCTTAAAAACATTATTAAAATAGTTTCTTTTCTGTTAATCATTTAAAAAAAAAAGGATTATTTTTTTGATGTACGTCAGAGCGATTTCCTTTTATGTATTGCTGATAACCCGAGTCATGTGGGTGGTATCTGTGATCACATGACCACTGTGACCCTTAAATAGACTCACCTGTACTCTTTTACTCTGACACTGAAGACTATGGAAGGCGAAACCTGTTGGTTTACTATCCTTGCTCTTTAAATATATTTTTATTTTATTAGAACCTTAAACTGACTTTTCCAGTTCTTAGAGCCACATCATCAGTGGTTTGATTCTTTTTATCCACATTGTGTATGTAGGATGCTGTGCATTGTATTTGTCACGTTTGCAGAAAGTTGAGGTCGAGGCTAAAAGTTGGTCCAGGTTTGTATTTTTCCCCAGCGCTGGAACACTGAAATAATGAAATAACAAGGCAGTGTTTCTGATGCAGTTTCATTTTTCAACTTCTGTGTTTCTTTTGTTTACTTGACCGACCTGGATGCCATTGGTACATTTTACAGAGGTCAGCAGTTAAGGTGCAGTTGTTTTAGCGTCATGCTTTAAAAATCTTCATAGAAGCAAACGTCACAGCTGTAACAAAGCAGATCCTAGAAACACACAACTATAAAGATTTTTAACTAGCACACATGAATGCCAGCAGGTGTACCGACTGAGCTGCGGCCTGGCTTTTTCCCTAATTTGACATATTGTGAGTTGTTTGCGGTTCAGTGCCCACTCTCGCTGCAGAGCCAAGCCAAGCGAGCGCCGAGAACAGGAAAAGTTTCTTTTCAGAAACGTAAAGAAAGAGGAGGTAAAACGGCCCGCTGTTTGTTTGGGAAGGAAAGGAAGCCGAGCAGAACCGTCAGCTGAATAGCAAACCAGAAAAAAGAGCGAGGAGAGAAGCAAAAGTGGCGGCAGGAGAGGAAAACAGCGTGTGTGTGATAAAGGCGAGGCAGGAGGTGTGTGTTTTAGGGGTGAGAGCAGAAGCCCGGGGTCAGTCCTCCCCCACGTAGCTCCACAACAGGAGCAGGAGGAAAGGCGGCCTTGCAGACCACACAGGCCACAATACAGCCTGACAAAGCACGTATTTGAATTTGCTTCCGATTCAAAAAAATGGATGAGTTGGTTTGCATTTGGCCGACTTGGAGTGGGATGTTTTCACCTCTGTGGCCGTTTGGGTAGGAAGATAATTCACAGACTTCTCCAGAAGCTCTGAGCCGACAGTAGAAGGGAGGTAAGGTCATGACTTCCTTCATCACTTCAGTCTAAATAAGAACCTCCAGTGATAAATCAGCTCCTTTTCTTTCCTCTCGCAGGGAGACATCACCCTGCAGACTACTACTGAAGAGCTGCAATTTGTCTGGTGGACAGCAGCTATTCAACAAGAAACGTTTTTTTTGCAGTGCTGCAATGGAGCAAGATGTTGTTACAATAATTGTGTCATGTAGGTGCTTTTTTTAGGTGCTAGTTTGCAGCACCTTCCTCTATTATCCAGTCCAAAAGTGAAGCTCAGCACCAGACAGGCTGTATGATCGTTGGGACTGATCCAAAAAGCCACCGTTGCTCCTGTGGTGATCGACAGTGAGTGTTCAAAGCTTAAATCAAACAACAGATGTTAGCTAAGGCAGCTTTTATTTAAAAAAAAAAAAAAGGATAAAATAAAAAAAAATCAAATATCCAAATTCCAAAATCGAGTGTGTATACCCCTACCCATTGATATACAGTATATTATGTAGATTTCAAAGCAGTGAGTTCTTTAATATGTAATATAATATATATCTAAAATATAAATATTCATACAATGTTCATAAAGTGAGCTTTTAAAGGTTTGTAGATATATCAGTATTGTCAAATAAAACTTTAAATAGATGGATTTGGTGGAGAAAGACAAACTCACCTGAAAGAGAACAGAGCATCAATCACTTCATGGTGGATGTTATATGCTCATTAGCAGAGTCTGGCCTTTCTACACAATTCAACGATCACATTCTCTCCTGCAGACACAACAATGTGTGTGTGGTCTGAATTTATACACCTGCACAGGTCATCTCTTTCGCATGTTACCGCTGAATGATGTGTATGTGTGTGTGTTTGTGTGCATCCATGTCCAAGTGGATTGTGTGAGATGTAGGAACAAAGGGAGATGGAACTCATCTTCACTGCACCCTTACAAGCAGGGCAAAGAAAACATTTTAAATTATATACTTATATTCAGTTCAGCTGGAGAGTGCAACACTTTAAAGTGATATTTTGTCTCCTACATTCACACACACGTGGTTGCACAATGAGTGATATGTAGCTCAGTTTTAAAGCTGCAGACACAGCGCCATAAAAAAGATGAAATGATTAAAAGATTCAAAACATGAGTAGTCAAACATGTATTAGTCTCTCCTGTGTATTAATGCAATGTAATCATTAATTTATGTCTGCTCTACATGCAGTGCAAATATAGCAGTGGCCTTGGATGTGGTAGAGGTAGCAAGGTAGAGATATGTACTGTACATCATTGAAAAGTCAGTAGGTTATGGTCTGAATGATAGATAGAATCATACACAGAAATGAAATGAAAATGAGTTTTTCAAGGACGCTGATCTGTACAGCTGGAGGATAGACTGATGTGAGGGTTGGAGGAGTAAATGTGAGGTTAGAGGTGTAATGAACAAGTGATCTAGGAGAGGAGAAGAATGGGAAGGATAAAATTGTGAAATGGGCTGAGGGCGATGCGGTGAGGAGGACAGCCTGATGGCAGAAGAGAGATACAAAAGCTACACACATACACACACACACACACACACACGTACAGAGGTCTAGACGGGACGATTTATTCGTGAGATTACCTGTTTGTCTTACCAAAGGGAGTTGTTCAGTTGTCTGAATACACTCGTGGATGTATGCATGAATGAATTTGGCCGGCATAAAAGCATTCACTCATAATATCCATGAGGCTGTCTGTATGCATGTGTGCACTCAAATGTGGGTGCAAGTGTCCAGATGCTTCCTGATAACTATATCTTTTTTTTTCAAAAATAAAAATTGAATCGTCATCTGGCTGTTGAAATTTAGACCAGAGGTACATAACTATGTTTTAAGTCTTGCTTCTTTGGGGTCAAAAACATATATTCCTGTTTTTTTCTGATGTTGACTCAAGGCACTCCTTTATTTGTTTGATGCATTTGTTCAGTGAACAGAACAGGCTGTATTTGTGTGTTTGATTGTAGAGGTGTGTGTGTCATCTGCATAAGTATGGTAGAAGTCATCATGATGATCTCATAATCTGAGCAACAGAGAGCATGTAGATACTAAATAGATATGTTGAATAGAAGATGGACCCTTGAGGGACTCATTTTATTCATTCAGATTTATAACTTTGATACAAACTAGTATCTATCTTGTAAGTATGATTCAAACCAGTACAAACCAATTTTTCCAGTCCACAAAAAGACATCTGCCAAATGACAAAATGTAAATATTTGGTCCAGTTTTAGAAAATCATGTTGGATTTCAGTCAACTAAAGCTTCCTGTGTTGGTCGCCTATTATTATGTCTTCACATACAGCAACTGCCAGATTTTGAGGCTAAAGCCAAGTACGTTAAAGTGCAATACCAGCAAGGCCACCAGATGCTGCAACTCATAAAAAGTGACCTTTAAAAAAATACTCAATAACTTTTTCTGGGTCATCAATCGCTAATTAACAGCTCTTTAATAGCTAACCGAAGTGTGCACCGCTGAGTGGGACATACATTTAGTGTGTGAAAGGAAACTCAACTTGTTTGAAAGGCCAAGGCCCACATTGTAAAAGATGGGGCTGACCATTAGCAGCATCTTATCTTCAGTGTAAACCAATTTTAATATACTGACTATGGCTCTCACACTTTGGGGGAGGCCTGTGGTAACATGGCAACAACAGGTAGCTGCTATCTCCTGGCATCGGTGACTTCCTCTCCAGCTGTAGTGTTGAGTTTTCAGTTGTATTGTTCATACTGTACATTCCTTTGTTGTTGACCTTGATTCAGTTTTTTTTTTTATTTTGCCACACCTCAATTCACTGACTTTAAAGATACTGGGTTACAGAATACCAGACTTCCTGGACCATATTTCACAAGCAACAATCCCCTCTACACACACACACACACACACACACACACACACAGTGCTGTCCCCTGCTTTAAACAACACATGGGTGATTGTGGTCTCAACGGTGCCAAATAGCCGGTAAATGGAAAATGAAGGAAAGTGTGAGAGGGAAATGGAAAATTAAAAAAAAAAAGGGTAAATTCACAAAAAGCAAAGAGGAGTGGGGAATATTTAGCCATTAATGTTAATGGATGGAGCAGGCAGACATCTGCTTTAGCAATGGGGGTGTTACAGTACAGGTTTACTATTAAAATCACAGAAAAGTTGCCATATGGAGAGGAACGGATGATGAAGAGGAAGTGTGAAAATTAGGGAACATGTTGACTATTAAATCACATCAGTGCCATATGGGAGAGAGAGGAGAGAAGCACATTAAAGGAGTGAAAAGAGAACAATTTATGGCAAGGAACAGGTCAACAGCTTAACCCTCTGAAGCTTATTTATATTTATGTTCTACTCATAAATCACAATGTAAAATCCTGTTGACGAGACACTGAATTCTATTGACCAGGTAGAAAAAAGGATGGTAAAAGTGAGTTAAGACTTGTATTTTTAAAATATATATATAAATATATAAATAAATATATATATATATATATATATATAAAGGATAAGCCGATACATGTTCACATTCACCTCCACATGATCTCTGCAGAGTCAAACTTGACACCTTGTTCAACTTCAAGTTAAAACAAGTGAAGAGGAGAGAAAAGGAGCGTGAACTATGAAAACGCCGCAATGCATCGAGTCAGATGTGGGAAGACAAGCAAATGAAGACGTGGACATGTGGAAAGTTGATTTAGGGGAGTGGAACGAAGTTAAGAGAAGCGGCGAGGAGATGGGGCAATGGAAGCGGAACAGAGGAGAAATAACGTTAGTAAAGGCTGAGAGCTAATTCACTTTCCAGGAGATGTTCAGAGTGGTTGCCAGTGTTGTATATATCCGGGAGAATGTTCATTCCAGTTTCACTTCCACTGTTTTCTAAAATTGCCGCCTCAAAAAAGTCCACTTTCAAGTCACAAACTTGACCTCAGTCAAGAAGTAAATGGACTGTTACACAGTTAGCATGTCTGACCTCAGGACTATCATGTACTTAGTGTAAATACAGCTTATTGATTTACTTACTGTATAAAGTTCCATTTAGATACATCCTCCACACTGATCTCCTTAAGCCTAAACAGCAAACATCATAGAAGCCAGCAGTAAACGCCATTTGGATTCAGAGCACAACTGATATGCCCACAAGTGGCCAATTGTGGTCAGTGGGGCCTGGCGGACCTGCGGCGTTTAGACGAGGGGGGAAAAGCAGGCGGAAAGAGTGACATAAACCGAAGGACAGAAGACAAAAAACAAAAAAATGAGAAGGAATCAATTTAACAGGTTGAAAAAAAGGAGCCAAGAAAAGCATGAAGGTGGAATATGCTGCTTTGTTTAGCCGTAGAAATGCACAAGTTGGCTATATTTCGGCAATTAATGACATGTAGAGTTTTATTTAATGTGACTTATAACATCATGTTGTGCTGCTGGCTGACCGGAGCTGGACGGACCTCTGGATTCAGACTCATTGGCTGTGACGGCTCGATGTGAAGGTGTTGATAAGATATGTGTGTGTGTATGTGTGTGTGTGTGTGTGTGTGTGTGTGTGAAGAGCAGGTATTGTTAATTAGGACAGGTGGCAGCTCTGCCAGGAAACACAATGTCTGCTTTACAGTTTTGTGCATGTACATCTATAAAGCAAGGAGCGTCTGTCAGTCTGTCTGACTGTTTGTCCGATCACCCTCAACTTTCAGTTATAGTTTGCAGTTTGCCCATAGCATCATTATTATGTTATTATCATTAACACTTTAAACCAGGAAAACTTAAAAATAACATCAGATGTAGAGGGCAACTAATCTCCTGCACCCTGCCTGAGTCCATCCCTGATGAGATGAAAACCAAGCAACCTGACAAAAATATATAGTAGAAAAATATTTTTGTATTAGTCTTGACTTGGAAGATTGGGGTGAGTGGGTTGTGGGTTAAGGAGCTATCTTTGGGTTTAATTTTTTTTAGTTTGTGAGAACAGAGTTATAAATCCAGCCAAATGATAACCAGTTTGTCATACTGATTGTTGAGCATCACCCAAACTGTACTGAGCCTACTTCTTAGTACATGTATTTTCCCGTGCACTGAAGCATGATTTTATAATATCACCAGCAAATAGTGACAATAAGGTGGATTTTGGAGGTCACTGGTAGCTTTGATTGAATGTTTGAAACACATATTTTGAGTAATTAGAGAGAGAAAGAGTTTATATTCTGATTTGATTTGATTGTTATTGATTGTGAAAGTTGCTGCTCTATGCAGTTTGGGAAACAAGGAAAATGACAAAGACATAAGATTACTACTGTGTGCTTTGGCCTTAAACGACAAAATCATGCCGCTTTGACAATGGAAGGTAATGGTAGGCTAGGAGAAAGATAATGGTATGTTGAAGCGTGTTCCTGGAGAGCTTGGTGAAAAGTTCACCCAGAATGAAAAATAGGAGGTTTGGTCAAAGTTGCTGACTGCGAACAAATTCTGGATCTGCGACGCAAAAAACGATCAGAGCGTGAAAAGGCAGCACACTGCAACAGATTAGGGTGAGAGTTAAGGTCATTTCATAGTGTCAGGTATTCTACAAGGCCATCCAAACACATCTGCACATACGTAACGCACATTTGTCATTGTCAGAGGGAGACGGGTCGATGCAGTCGGATGGTTTCCTGCATAGTGTGTGCAAAAATGTCTCAAAAATAGCGCAATTCACATAAGTTAAGCTTAAAGCAGCCTACGATTAAAGGTAAGTGCTGTCTAAATACAAGATAGCCAAAAATATCCCCATCGAGAAATGCTGTAATTAGTGTTTTTCCATTGCTGGGTGAGATGGGTTGAAGCGAGGGTGAGGTGAGGGCTGCTGAGTGAGGAGTTTCCAGAGGAGAGGAGCTCACATCACGGAAAATACCGGCAAAGACAAAGAGGCCGAGCTGATGGGAAGACACCAGGAAAAAGGGTTGGGCGAAACAGCGAGGTAAAAGGTTAGTGGAAGGTTGCTGACTGTGAAATTTGTCGAGAAAAGAACCAACTGTGCAGTAAACCCTGCGACAAGGTGGTTCGACATCTAGGGATGAAACCTCCAGCTAGCAGGAAACCTCTGATACATACATACTGATTCTGACAATTCCAAATATAATCCAATATAGTGCAGCAAGGCTTTTAATCTGTATTGTTTTCAAATATCTTTATTCTCCTGTTCATACCCACGCAGTCCCACGCAGGATGTGCCGTCCTATCAACTATTCTCATTTAATAATCCTGCTGATAAATTAATTAATGTATAAAATTTCTAAACTCTAACAGCTCTAAAGTTATGTCACTTTGGAAAATTTAGTTTCTCTTTACATAAATTGATGAAAAAATGACACAAATACTGTAATCAATAATGTAAGTAGGATGAGATTGTTGGTTTAAGTCTGCACATAGGATTTTACGGAAAGAAAATCACCAGCCTTACTTTTTAACCTTTGATCACATTTTTTTAAATAATATAAATTGACTGGCTCATAAATGACGTTTTCCTGAACTACACTGGACCAGTGCTGGTGAATTTAAAGTGGTGTTAATGATTGATTTACAGTTTAGAAAACTAATAAATTCTGTGTTTTTAACCAAGCTGAATAACACTGCTTGAGTATAGAAATCTTGCAGGGCTCTGGATGTCATTTCCAGATCTCCAACAGTGTAAACCAGCCGGGTTTATTCCCTCTGGAAGAGATTAGGAAGTACAGATCAAAGACAAAGAAAAAAAGGAAAAGAAATATCATGCTGGCTAATCGAAAGAAGGAATGAGAGCAGGAGGGAGGCAAAGACAAAACAAAAAAAACGATGAAATAAGTGAGAAAAAAGATGTTGGAAGTTGGACAGAAGAAGAAAAACAGAGGATGGAGCAGCTGCAGCAGGTTTGGTGATAGAGCTGGAGGAGAAGTCTGAGGGAGGGAGGGAGGAATAATCTGAAGGTCACACTGAGAGTTTATTAGGTCATGGGCTTGGGGAGCTATCACCTGCTCAAAGAGGTGGTGGAAAGGATGGAACGAAGCCGCAGGAACGTGAACTCCAAAAAAGGACAGAGGTCAACAGGTCATCAGAATACCGACTTACCTTCAATGGAAACACATGGTCATAGAGACACTCCTCTCTTTATCATTTCTCCCTTAAAGTGCAATGGAAAGTTTTTATTTTATAATCGATTCTTACTTGAGTCTATCTGGCATTGCATGCATTTTTAACCTGTGATCTCAGGAATTTATATTTCTAGTAGTTTTTTGGAAATTAGCACCATTTTGACAAAACCTCACCTTATACACTCAAACCCCTCCATTATCTTGCTCCTTCACACCTCACAGCTCTTCTCCCATTTCTACTGCATCTATATTGTGTACTCTACTTTGATTGTCACTTTCACTTTTTGAGGTGACCTTGATAGCATAATATCAAAATATTAAATTAAATTAAATATAAATAATACAATTAGTAACTGTTAATGACACTACTCAAAGTGGTTTGTTCATATAAATGACTGTATCTCACAAAAGTACAAGCAGTTATATTAAATGTTTGTAAAAAATAGTTAGCATAGTTTCATGTCATGTAAGTCAATTAGACTTCAGGTTGTTCCACTAGGAATTTTCCATATGTGCCTATTGCTGCCATATGGCAGCAACTCTATTTTAACATATTCGAAATAAAACAACTTCTAACAATGAAAATAATTTAAATGTTAAAAAAAAACTTACCTCAGATAGTGAGTTCCATTTTTTTCAATTTTCCAAAATTTTAAATAAAAAAAGACAACCTTTGGAATCGAAACAATGATGCTCACATGTCAATTGCCAGAATATCCTGGTCATTCGACCCCATAAATTGTATGTCCCTCAACAATAAAAATCCCCTTTTTAAAACAGACTTTATATCACAGCTTTTGAGAAAAATGACCATAAAGTAATCGTTGCCATATGGCAACACTATGCAATAGAGCATTAAAGCATCATCAATATGTGAAATCAAACATTTGGAGTTTGTCATTGTGTAGCTATAACAGAATATTCTGTAGGACCTTTCCTTAGCAGACTAAATTTAGAAGTTGGTGGGTACTGAGCTAAAGGATAGCTGAGGGCAGATGGAGGCACACACAGTACAGTGGGCATATTTGTAAACTGTACCAGAGCCATAAAGGAAATCTAAATTTGGTGCTTCCTGTGCTGATGGACCCTGCAGGTGGGCTGCACCATGATGGACTTACCATGTTGAACGTGTCAGAAAAGGCATTATTATTACATTATTGCTAAGTGTGGGCTTTGGTCGGGGCTCATTAAAAGCAGCAGGCTGCCGCTCAGACCGAGGTGTCGCTGCTCAGGCTAGGCCTGGATCACATTTTCAGGTCTGTCAGACTCCAGAAGGAAATGATTGTTACGAGCTCTTGTTAAGCAGTTACAAATCAGTCATCTGGATTTGCATTTTAGAATTAAAAGCTGGCATTAGCTTTTATGTGGCGAGCACACTATGACACATGTGCACGAGGCGACACACACACACACACACACACACACACACAAACACGTACAGCTCTCCCTCTGCCAGGCTGCAGGAAGGGGAAGCGCGACCTTGGGCAAATTATAGATGAAGGGATATAAAGTGGAATATGAAGGAAGCGTGAAATGAGTCGCAGTGAGAGCAAAAACAGAACGACACTTTGGATTTCTCTGAATGAATCATTGTTCCCGCTGCAGTATTTGCGGAGGACACACGATAGAAATGGACGAGTCTCATGGGTCAAGAATGAAGTGGGTGGTTCTCACTAATAACTGGTTCAGACCGCTATGACACGTGCTGTCTGTATCACTTTTGGCAGTTTTGGAATCTAACTAAGTATATTTACTCACATAATCTAGGTATTTACACAAAGCACTGTACTTGTGTATAATTTTGAGGTACTTTACATTAGTATTTCCATCTACTTCCTCTCCATCACATCTGAGAGGGAAATATTGGACTTTTTACTCCACTACATTTCTCACATGTAGTTACTAGTTACACAGTTAAATCACTAGTGCTAATATAACACTTCAAAAGTAAAATTTACCACTACTAGTGTTAAAATTGACTTCTTTTTTTTGGTATGTTAACACTGGCAATTTTACTGTATACTTTTCAGATGTATTGATTAAGATTAATGGTTCTTATGTTAAAATGTTTTGTAATGGATAGTGTGTATAAACATCCATCCATCCATCCATTGTCTATCCCGCTTATTCCCTTTCGGGGTCGCAGGGGTCTGCTGGAGCCTATCCCAGCGCGTTAAGGCGAGAGGCAGGGGGATACACCCCAGATGGTCGCCAGCCAATCGTGGGGCACACACACCATTCACACACCATTCACTCTCACACTCACACCTATGGGCAATTTAGATTTGCCAATTAACCTGAGCATGTTTTTTGTATTGTGGGAGGAAACCGGAGTACCCGGGGAAAACCCACGCAGACACGGGGAGAACATGCAAACTCCACACAGAAAGGCCCCAGACCCAGGCCCAAGGCGGTCTTGAACCTGCGACCTTCTTGCTGTGAGGCAACAGTGCTACCCACCGCACCACCGTGTCGCCCGTGTATAAACATATTATAATTAATTAATCATTACTATAAAAAACACAATACACTGATATATTATCACTACAATATTACTGATACCTAAAGTATTGGCTTCATACTATTACATACTACATGCTACTATGTCTTTGTTAGTGATAAAAACAAATAATGTAATGTTACACTCAAAAGAATATGCATACCAATTCAGTTAAGCAGTATTTAGACTACAGCATTTGGACTTGTAGGTAATGTAAAGTTCTAAATAGTTCTTCCGTTGCTTCCGATGCCCTTAAATCAAACCAGATCCCAGGTTTATCACTTCATGACACTGTCACAACAGTTTAAGTTGTTTTGGCAGCATCGGGAAAGATTTGTTCTCATTCATGAGTACAGGATGTGCCGTCCAAAATTACAGGTTGAAAACGATGATTTGCTCCAGCTCAGGACCACCCATTTAATTTGAGTGCTGTGATTTTGTCATCTGGTCTGTGGTCTAAATTTGTCATTGTCAGCCCTATTGTGTTGCAGCGGATGACGTCAGTGACAGCAGCACGCGTCTCCTCGTGAAGGGATGAGCTCACTGCCTGACATGACGCGACAACGCCGCTCGCTGTTTTCTTTTCTTGGTTTATCTTTCTATCTTTGTCTTCACCCACACATCTTTTGAGGTGGTAAATACAGGGACTGCGTGGGTATGAAAAGGGAGAAAAGTGAGGGAATTAGTGGCCATTTCTGGTAATGATCTCATAAATCTCACATGGACCACCTTGAACCTGCAGCGTGGAGCTTATAAATATAAATTAACCTTTGATCCATTCCAGTCCATGGTTTCAAATGGGTTCACAGAATGCTGATGAAGTCTCCTACAGGCAGGACACTCAGTTTTCTGTGCTTCTCAGTAAACTGAGTTTTTAACTCTTCTGTGTGTTTGTGTGTGTGTGTGTGTGTGTGTGTGTGTGTGTGTGTGTGTGTGTGGAGACACTCCCTGCTGGCACCGGCTGCTTCCTGTTAGCCTTCTGATAACTTAAATGTGGCTCAAATAATTTATTCTCACTGCTCTCACTCTAGACTTCTCAAGTTTTATCAGAGCAAACGGGTCAAATTATGGTAAAATTCTTCAAAATAATATTGATTTGTCAGTGAAAAGTGAGTGACAGCGGAGCTGTGACGTCAGCGTGTGTCTCAGTGTTTTGTACTGTAGTTACTCTCAAAAGAAGATGGAGACAGTCTCAGTAGGTGATGAATATCATCCTCTCAAGGTAAAAAAAAAGAAAAGAAAAAAAACACTGTGTGAATATTTTTTGGGGTTCTGGGAACATTTACTGAATATTTCTGCATTATTTTCCCGAGATGTTAAAAACAGTAATGATAAGTCTTTTTCTTCTCATTTTTTTCCAATGTGGATTGTGTGCTGTGGGTTACCCAATAGAAACGTGCCGGGAATGTTATGAGAGCGTTGTGTGTTAGCTGGGTCAGGAATGACATCACTCGCTCCTGCACTGGCGTTTGGGATGCGGGAACACTGCCATGCCGCTGCATGTTTGAAAAAAAAAGGGCATTTGATGTGGAAAAAGATGTTGGGGTGTGTTTGCGTCCGTGATGGAAACTTGCTCTTGCTATTGTACAGCGGTCGTCGGTTTGCATATTTTGTCGTGAAGCTGCTACTTATCTAAATAAACATGTTTTAATCAAATCTCATTGGATCCTTCGGTTTTCCATTCAGATGCCAAGCAAAGTAAGGTTTTAAATCATCTTCATTGAAGAAGCCTGAAACTTTGCTGCTTTTCAGTCTACTGAAAATTAGATAGCAGAAATAAAGAGTTGTTGGGAGTCATTCCTTTCAGTGGCATTTCACTGCCTCACACATAAAAACTGGTTTCAATTAAAAGTACAGTGTGGAGGGTTTAGCTGCATCTAGCAGATCGGACGCTGGTTTGTACAGAAGCAGCTCTAAAGAGTAATATAAGGACAGCACATTTAAAGCTACTCTTCCCATACTCTCCATAATGCAAGAACACGTCACCCTCACTCATGTTTTGAAGATGAAAATTGCTTTGACTTATTATATAAAAACAAATCATGTCCTTTTTTGTTTAAATCCCTTTGGAGTGAAGCTGTTGCAGCCATAACAACTGACTCATGTGAAGCTACTTTAGTTTTGGGCTCAGCACGCAGTAGTGATGCAGGTTGCCACAGATACAGAACAATAGATGACATGTGTCCTACTGACTTTCCATACTGGGATGAAACCATATGGTCTTACCATATCCTTTTACCTGGGTGCAGATATAAAATTGCTGTAATTGCTAATACCACATAGACATGTGCCTGTCTAGAATTACCAAAAAATGGAAAAGGATTTCTCATCTACCGATGCATGAGAAGTGATTGTGCTCCCTCATTCTTTTAGAAAGCAGTGAACAGGTTCAAGTCCATGAGCTGGGACCATTCTGTGTGCAGTTTGCATGTTCTCCCCATATGTGCCTCCCCATATGTGCGTGGGTTCTCCAGCTTGTCCCATAATATGTGTGTGCTCCTGTACTGCACTGACCCCTGTGAGGAATAAGTGGGTATAGAAAATGACTGAGTAACCCAGGTAAGATGGCGGAATGTCTGTTCCATGATTTGTTGTATGTTGGTTTAAGAAATGCACATAAATCTCTGCACAGTCAAAAGCCACCACTTTGGCGGTAATTTGTTGGATTTTCCCAGTTTCAACACCTGTCAATAAAAACACGCTGTTATGGCTGCACCTGCTCCTCTTTTTATTGTGTGTGTGTGTTTTTTTCTCTCTGTGTGTCTTTAATGCTCTTCAGGTGTGTGTGTTTACGACAGGATGCCCTCTTTAACAGTAGCTCTGACACCTCTCACCTCCGGTGTGCTGGTGAGGAAACGAGGTGGAAAGGTTTGTGAGGATTTGACAAACGCACCAGTTAAATGATTTGGCTTTGTGAGTCTTTTGGATTCAAATGTGAGGCAAACGTACTATATTAAAAAGGACATCAGTTTCTTAGCTCATACTGGTATAATTGATACAAATCTGTCACTGATACCCATCTAAAAAACTCATCTGGTAACTTGAATGTAAATAAGTGAATGCGAGTTGTTCTTATTCACTGTTTATATGAAAAGTAAAAAAAAGTAGTGGAATGTCAGAATTATAGTAGTGGTTAGCTTATTATTGCTTTCATTGATTACTTTTTTAAAATATAATTATTTGTTGTTTCTGTAGATATGGGTCAATACAATATATCAATTAATGATTTAATTCTGCATTTTTTAAGGGTAAACCTTTACGCATGTAAGCATGAATAACAAGTCAATTCAAAATGAAATACTAAATGAAAAAAGTTTTCAACTGAGCAACAGAGATCGTTGTTCACTAACTGGACTCTGTCATGTTAGGATTTTTGTTTTTTTATTGCATCATTTTAACCCTAACTATTGTCTTTTTCTGAACCTAAACAGCTGTGTTTGTGCCTAAACCTAACCACACCTTAACCACAGTGCTGTCACACAATAAACCATCATCATAACAGTGATGCATCACGTACGGACACTAACACGCGCCTTGTGTACAAGAGTCCATAGCAACGATCATAGCAACCGCCATAGCAACAATACAAACCTAAAATTTTGTCAGAAGTAAAAAATTGAATCTCAATATAAAAGTAAAATGGACATTTCAACAATAACACATTTTTCATCTTTTTAAGGTGGAATTATGTGTTTAAGAACTAGTGAGTTTACTTTACTATTATATACTGCATATACAGCTATGTCTTTTTCTATGTGTAAATCTTGAGGTTTGGGGTTAATTGGAGCTCGCCCAGTTTATCTGCATGTGTTGTCACTACAGCACCTTTTTATTGATTTACAGTAGATTCTAGTCCTTTTGCTGTCTCTATATCAGCGTTTCTGTTCGTGTTTACAGAACGTGTGTCTGGAGACGTAAGCCTTTGTCTACGTGTGTCTGTGTGTGTGTGTGTGTGTGTGTACATGTACTCAAGGGAGATGTCTGGGACAGTGGCCAGCAGGTTGCTGGTTCTATGCGCGTTTATTTGTGTGCATTTGAACAGAAGTAAATGGCCATGACTCTCGTCTATCTCTGGAGGGGCCTTACATAAGCCTATTTATCCTCCTATGGGGATCCTCACCTTCCTCCTCCTCTTCCTCCTCTCTTCTCTTTCTGTCCTGATCCAACCAACCCGCCCACTTATCCCTCCAGTGCACAGACTACAGCGAGGGGTTTTACCATCCTTAAGGGTTTTTTGGCCGAGTCTTTAATCATATCTGGAACGAGTTCATAGTCTTGAACAATGGTGATCTCTCCTCACAGAACCGCTATTATCTGCTGTCGCTCTCATACAATCTCAATCTCTTATCCGATCCTTTTGGCATCCATTCGCTACCTTTTAGGTCACTTTCTTATCCCCTTTGCACACATTCTCCCATCCTCCATAAAACCCTATTCATCCAAACTTTTCCTCTCTCGGTTCCCTCCTACCCAGCATTCGCCTTCCTCCTTCCCCCTCCTCCTCCTCCTCCTCTTCTCTCCCCCCAGCTCTCAGTCTCTCCAACTCTTCCGCTCCCAGCAGCATTCAATCCCCAAATCCAGCTGCTCCCTTATTTCCCACCTTTGTCTTTTTTTGACTACTCACATCTATTCATTATTTACTTACAGCCTTGGATTTACAGTATGTATCCCATTGAGGGAGGCTGCATGAAACACACATCACTTCTTCTGTCTGTCTTGAATTCCTTTCCATATTCTGCCCTCAATCCTTCTACATTCTGTGAAAATCTTCCTGCAACCTCTAGAAAAAATATGTTCACATTACTCATCTGATTATTTTATTTTATTTTTTTCCCAAGTTCTTAACTTAAGAATGCTTTAAAGTATTAATGTAGAGTAATTATTCTTTCTAAAAGTGAGAATAAGACAATTATCAAGCAACTGAATCCTATTTGAAATTTAAGCGTGATTCTTAAAGAACATTTAGAGATAAACTGAATATTCAGTCTACCCCATGGAAAGCACTAAATTTCTCATCTATAAAAAAAAAAATCCTATCAGAAGTATAGGTAAAAATTTAGTAGCACATTACATGTTAATTTAAAAATCCCATATTTCACCTTTTCCTTGGATTTTATTTGAAAGTGTGATGTCATTAACAAGATATATTTGATATTAAGAACCCAAATCATCTAAGTACAGGTTTACATCTCCTCTCGCAAGCTTTTCTCTGCAGCTCTGTCTCATTATTAATAATGAGCCTCTAATGAAGTTGAAAAATGTATTTTCTTCTTGAACTTGTGAGTAACAATGGAAGAGTCCAACATGTCTTCTCTCCTTCCTTGTCTGTTCTTCCTTAGAACTTTTTTCTTCTCTCTTCACACACATTCTTGCTCCTTTATTTTTTTTAGGGACCCACACACATGCAAAAGCACACTTAGGAACACACACCCTTACCTGTAAAAGAAATCAGCATAAACTGCATTCTCAGTGTATAAGTATAGAGCACACAGATATAACAGAGACATGGACGATAATAGGAACAGACAGAACAGAGAGCCAGCGGCGACAGCCAAGGGCAGGACATGAGAGAGCGAGAGCCAGAGACAGAGATGGAGAGAATAAAGGAGAAAGTGATATAAGAAGAGACAAACAAAGACGGATGGGAGTCAAGGACAGGGCAGAAAATAAGAGGAGGGAGGGAGAGGAAATACATGGTGAAGTTAGTCACATGGAGGAGTCTGTAGGAAGAGAGAAAGAGGGTCACCTTTTGCATTTGTGTGTTCAGAGGTTCTATTGTGTGCATTAACCACTAATTAAGATGTGTGTGTGTGTGTGTGTGTATCTGATGCCTATCTTGTGTGTTTCCAATATTGTTCATTAATTTTCATGTAGGAGCCCATTTTATAACCATAAGTGTCTATTTTTGTGGATGTGTGTGTGTGTGTGTGTGTGTGTGTGTGTCTGTGTTTATCTGTTAGTGTTTGAGACATCTCGGCTGACTGCTCTCAAGGTTTCTAGATGTGGGGCTGTTGTGTCGCGCCACTTATCAGTGTTTAAGTGTCCTTGGGTGTTACTGAAAAACATGCACGGGCTCACGCACACTCACACACACACACACAACATAAATGAACAAATTCACTCATTGTAAAAAAAAGGTAACCTATGAAGATACAAGGAGACCAAAAATCTATGATACATAAGAAATACGTACAAAGACCATTTTGTTGGACAGTGGAAAATGGAGAAATATAGGCACACACAGCACACAACACACAACACACACAAACACACTTGTGTCCCACAGTGGCGCGGTGTGAGTGTATTTGATCTGTGAGTGCCAGGCTTATCTGTTGTGTTACAACAGCCCTGCTGTTTGTGTGTATGTGTGTGTGTGTGTGTGTGTGTGTGTGTGTGTGTGTGGCAGGGTAGATGCAGCACTTATAAACATGCACACAAAATCCAAAAGGCAGTTGTTCCACAAAAAGATCAGATGGCCTCAAACAGGAAGTGATAAGTACTGTTTCAGGGGCACTTCCTGACAAGATCTGGATTTTGAATTTTTTATGTACACACACATAAAAACAGATGCATGCAGTTACATTCAACTGTCTATAAAAGTCTATAATGCACAAAACCTTTCTCTCTGTGTCTCTCTCTCTCTCTCTGTCTGGGTCTGTCTGTCCAAACATTCATTTGCTGAACTTCACACTTGGTGTCAAAATTGCTGCTAAGTTTCTCAAAAAAAAAAGAAACACTGCAAATTTATTAATCATATAAACTATTTTTTTCAATTAGTTTTGACAGTCAAGTCAAGTTTTGAAAGAAGTGTATGATATCAACTTACTTTCTCTACTCTGCCATTTATAGCTTGTCACATTGCTATAAACCATCACACCTCTGTACTTTTTCAAGTTTTAGTTGAAAACATGTCTGCTGACATTATTCAAAGAGGGAGTATTTATACACATGTGATCCTGGGCTTTTAGAGCTTTAGCTGGCGGGGAATCCAGATGGTGTTTGCAAAACTGCCTTCAGTGAATAGAAAGACATTTTTTTCTTGTTTATTTGCTTTCTTATATATATCTGATGAACACTTTAATATCAAACATATTTAACCAGACATTTTACAATAAAGTAGTGTGAGGTGGGTGGATTGGTACTACCAAAAATCAATAGTCATATTATATTTATATATTCGTTCTCATAATACGAATAATGATATTGTAGTTTTTTGGTGTAAGTGTTTATTTCTTCATTAGCAGGGACACAGTGAATTATAGTTATTAGGAACTACTTATTCTTCCACCTGTCACAGTCCCGTGTGTAATGCGGCTGTGTAAATGTGGTAAATGTGAGAGGGTGAAACGAGGTAGTGGTGATAACACCTGGTTTATACCAGGGTATGTGGCATGCTTCTGAACTTTTACCAATTAATAGCAACACAGTATTATAATTTATATATATATTTTTTTGCTTTATTCAATCGCTAACTATTTATCTTGACAGGTAGGAGTTAGCTGACGTTTTTTTTTTTTTGCTAGCTAGGAACAGTAGTGGTTAAAACCGTTAGCACTGACTGTTTGAATTGGAATGAGAAGCTAACGTTAGCTGTACATGTATTAATGTTAACGCCAAAGTGCTATTGGGTAGCTGACTGAATGTGTGTGTGTGTGTGTGTGTGTGTGTGTGTGTGTGTGCGTGCACGCACAGACAGCCTCATCATGGATAGATATTTTTTTTTAATTGAATTGATTTAATTTATTAGCATTCTCATCAATATTTTTCATATGTATTTAATATTTCATCTAGTTTAATTCAATCTATGTCTGTGTATGATTGTCAGTCCAATGAGGAAGAGATGATAAAGAGGAAGGAGAAAGAAAACAGAAACAGTGGCAGCAAAAGAGTAAAACTGTTAAACTGACAAAGGAAAACATTCTATCTACAGTTTAATTTTACTTAATATGTCATGGAAGTTATGTGTTTTTCCCACAATAAATGTTTTCCAGAAGAAGCATACATACACGACTAAAACAGTTTAGCAAAATTACCAAAGTATTAGGATACAGATATAGTCCCTTAATTCCATGTTGGTGCTTGCTGTGATGGACATTACACCACCAGGGCTTGTGTCCAAATAGTTTATCTCTGGCCGGAAAGTGTTTTTTTTTTTTTTTTTTTTTATCACAATATCTCAACAACTTCCTGTATCTCTGTCTCCTATTTTGGCGAAGGATGATAGCTTCTGTCTGACATATTATGAAGCTCATATACAAGTCCTTCTCGAAAAATTACATATTGTGAGAAAGTTCATTATTTTCTGTAATCTACTGATAAACATTAGACTTTTGTGGACAAACCAAAAATCCCTATCTCAAAAAATTATCAACCAATAAAAGAAAAGTGTTTTCAATACAAAAAAAATTAAGCTTCAAATAGTTATGTTTAGTTATGGAGGTTTAGGTCAGGAATCCTTTTACAGAAATGACTGATTCAATGCGGCGTGGCATGGAGGCAATCAGTCTGTAGCACTGCTGAAGTGTTATGGAGGCCCAGGATGCTTCAATAGCAGCTCTAATCCACAGTCTTGGGTCTGGCATCTCTCAACTTTCTCTTCATATTGTCCCACAGATTCTCTAGGGGGGTTCAGGACAGGAGAGTTGGCAGGCCAATTAAGCACAGTAATACTATGGTCAGTAAACCATTTACCAGTGGTTTTGGGTTAGCATTGCATTGATCCTGCCCTTGATAAAACACCAGCTGAGATGGCACCCCAGACCATCACTGACTCTGGCTACTTGACACTGGACTTCAGGCATTTTGGCATTTCCTTCTCCCCAGTCTTCCTCCAGACTCTGGCACCTTGATTTCTGAATGATATGCAAACTTTGCTTTCATCCAAAATAGTACTTTGGACCACTGAGCAACAGTCCAGTGCTGCTTCTTTATAGCCAAGGTCAGACTCTACTGCTGCTGTTTCTGGTTCAAAAGTGGTTTGACCTGGGGAATGCGGAACCTGTAGCCCAGGCCCAGCCCACCTGTAGTCCTGCACACGCCTGTGCACGGTGGCTCTAGATGCTTCTTCTCCAGATTCAATCCACTGCTTACGCAGGTCCCCCAAAGTCTGGAATCTGCCCTTCTCCACAACCTTCCTCAGGGTCTGGTCACCTTTCCTCATTGTGCAGCGTTTTCTGCCACACTTTTTCCTTCCCACAGACTTCCCACTGATGTGACTTGATACAGCACTCTAGGAACACTCTAGCAGCACTCTAGGAACTCTATTTGTTCAGAAATTTCTTCCTGTGTCTTACCCTCTTGCTTGAGGGTGTCAATGATGGTCTTCTGGACAGCAGTCAGGTCAGCAGTCTTACCCATGATTGCGGTTTTGATTAATGAACGAGGCTGGGAGTTTTAGTTTGAGTTTTGTAGCCTCAGGAATCTTTTGCAGGTAATTCAGATGATTATGTTCATAGCTCATTTAGAGCACCTTTTTATGATATGCTCAATTTTTGAGATAGGAATTTAGGGTTTTCATGAGCTGTATGATAAAATCATCAGTATTAAAACAATAAAAGACCTGAAACATTTCAGATGGTGTGTAATGGAACTAAAATATATGAAAGTTTAATTTTTATCATTACATTATGGAAAAGAATGAACTTTATCACAATATGCAGGACCTGTACATGGATCAAATCAATGTCAGTCTCTGAACAATCGCTGAAAACATTCCCTCAGGGTCTTATTGTTGAAAAAGTGTGGGAAGATTTAGAGAGTTAAAAAAACACTGCATTGCGGAATCAACCCAACCTCTTCAGGGTGGAGGAGAAGGGAGAAAGGAGGGAGCACAGCATTTCCCGGATGGCGCGTTCTTTGACGTGCTGTGAGGGCTGTAGTTTTGTTAGCAGCTGTTCCCCCCGGATGGTCAGTAGGCGGGGAGAGCACAGATCATCTGGTGTCGTGAGACGAGGCCGGAAGAGGCCGCTTCCTCCATTTTCTTTGGTTACTAGAATAATGAGTTCCAGGAGTGGCAGCGATGACACCAGCGCCTTTCTGAAAAGTTCAGACATTTTTAACTATTTAACTCTCAACCACATACAAAATGTGGAGCATATGAAAAATAATTTTAGTTGTGGCATTCTCATATTCATATTATCTTTCCTGATTGGAAACAAATAGTGGAATAGTGCTCATTCTTAATGAAGAAACTCAACCTGCCGTACTCACCTGAGCAAATTCATCTGACTGGACTTCGGGAGTGATTTAGTGTTGAATGTTTATTTCAGTTATTTACCGAGGTGTGATTTTGTGTAATCACATCCTTTTTATTCACACTGCATTTTCCTATGTAGGTAATGTAGTGTGTGTGTGCGTGTGTGCATATGTGAAAGAGTGTTATTTAGCTTGGTTGTTATGAATAAGTAATCAAACACAATCTCTTTTCTTAATTACATTTAGAGAACATGGATGAATTATCAAAAATGGATGTGGTGCCACCTATCAGCATAGTGCGGATTTTTTCGAGTGGCCACTAATGGTACTGCAAAAAAAATCCCATGCAACTCAAAAATCAGTTTTCCCATAGCCTGCAATAGTAAAAGAGAAGCCTGTAGAATTGTTGACAGGACACCCACAGCTATAACCCTGGTTATGACTAATCTTTGTATTTTCAAGTCATGAACTTTTTATCCATCAAAAACCAAACAGTCAGAATAGATATAAAAAAGTCATAGCTGTGTGAATAAAGGGCCATTTTTCGGTCTGTATCCACTTCTTATAATACATCCATGGAGAGGACAAGGTCACGTCCCATTTCAACAGGTCAGAGTTGTGGTGTTGGTAGTGTGTTATCGTGAAGGTCATTGTGGTAGACTTCATGTCTCTGCGGCGTTGCCTAGTAACAGAATACTTGACTACCTGCTAACTACTTGACATTATACTACCCTTCCGCTTCCAAAAATGTGTCCCGGTAGAGATTTAAAGTGAAAGCTAGTAGGTTATGAGACCACCTTCTTCCTTTACCTTTTAATCTGGGTCCAGTTTCCTGTTTTCTGTGTTGTGTCTATTTTTTTCCTGGAGGAAATTTCTAAAATATTTAATTGGGGAGTAAAAGAGGGAAGCTTGTGTCGGGGAGGAAATTAAAAGGATGAAAAGTATGTCCTACTTTGTGCTTCAGCAGGATTTCCGGTGTCTAAATAAAAAAAAGTTAAATGGGACAAAGGAGAGAAAATGGTATGAGATAAAGGAATGTGGAGACTTTGAATTAAATGTAAACCTAGATTCAAACCATTAAATCTGCCTTGATATACATTTGCCCTCCTTTGCACACACAATGCAAAACCACAGAGGAAAATGCAAGTTATTCATGAATAAAATATATATGTTCGTTAAAATATATATGTTAGGTCAACATCCGTATCAGTTTTTAAAATAACACAATGCAGAGATATTTTTTCTGCTTCTCATTTTAGCAAACACGAGCAGCTCATTTCCTGCATCTTCTACTCATTTACAGTTTGAAACAAAGGCAACGTTCGAGTGGAAATAGTTTTGATCAAATTAAATTCATGATTGAAAAAATATTTCACAGGCAGGAAAAGAAAAAAAAAGGCACAAAAGACGGATTGAAGAGAAAACAGAACAGAATCTGTTTATCGTGTTTATGCAGAGTCAGATGGAACAACCCCACTGATTTGGCATCACAGCCGCTCTCCTGACTTAGCAAAAACCTCAAACAAACATAGAGTTGAATTCCTTTGTCAAAAAAGTCCCTGATAGGTTCCATATCAAGGTATGAAAGCAGAGAGACAGGTGGAGCTAAGCGACAGGTACAGAGAGAGACAGGCTGAGGAAAGATGTGAGTAGAAGGAGGGAGAAGACATGCAGTAACAGTGATGGATGGATGATGGAAGAAGCAGAGGAGATAAAGAGGTGCACAGCAGCGGCCAGAGCCCAGCCATCCTGTCTGCCAGAGCGGCAAGAAAAACAGATAGTAGAAATCATTAAGGGAGGGGAGGAACATGCAGGTCACGCCTGCTAAGCCCTGAAAGGCTGACGCAACGCTACAAAAATCTATATTAAGAAAAGAAATGCTGCTATTTAGGTTCCATGAAGACATGAAAAAAAGTTTAACTGAACTTTTATAGCTCGGTATGTTGTCGGTATGAATTGATACTCTTTTACCTTTGTATTGTGAAACTAAACAAATACATTTTTCAATTTTTCTATTATTTGTATTATATAGCCTGATACTTCTCATTAGTGTCACAGAGAAAAAAGGTGAATTTAAAAATTTAAAAAATCTTCCTCTTATATGATTTCATTAAATGCAATTGTTAAATTATTTTTTTTGGCTTATTTTGTGTTTAATCTTAATGCATATTGATTCTACACCTGTCCTATGAAATGCGTTATTTAAATGATATAAAGTGAAGAAAACAAGTATTTGAACACCCTGCTATTTT
The DNA here is from genome assembly GCA_036785175.1 of Eupleurogrammus muticus. Taxonomy (NCBI): domain Eukaryota; kingdom Metazoa; phylum Chordata; class Actinopteri; order Scombriformes; family Trichiuridae; genus Eupleurogrammus; species Eupleurogrammus muticus. Next base: position 21,984,603 of record JAYKQN010000008.1, read on the forward strand.
GCTATTTCTCCCACTTAGAAATCATGGAGGGGTCTGACATTTTCATCGTAGGTGCATGTCCACTGTGAGAGAGATAAACTAAAAAGAAAAATCCAGAAATCACAATGCATGATTTTTTAACAATTTATTTGTGTGATATAGCGGCAAATAAGTATTTGAACACCTGAGAAAATGAATGTTAATATTTGGTACAGTAGCCTTTGTTTGCTATTACAGAGGTCAAACGTTTCCTGTAGTTTTTCACCAGGTTTGCACATACTGCAGGAGGGATCCTGGCCCACTCCTCCACACAGATCTTCTCTAGATCAGTCAGGTTTCTGGGCTGTCGCTGAGAAACACGGAGTTTGAGCTCCCTCCAAGAGACCCCTCCATGATTTCTAAGTGGGAGAAATAGCAAAATAGCAGGGTGTTCAAATACTTGTTTTCTTCACTGTAAGTGGACATGGCATCAAATCGTAAACTCTGCTAATGGAAAATAATGCAAAATTATTTTGAATTAATTTGTGCTGCTAAATTCCGTTTCCTTCTACTTTGACTTTTTTTCGTCCTTATCTGATCACCGCTGACGGCAGGACATTAATTATGTATGATGACAGGGAAAGTTTATGGGAGGATGAGAGGTAAGAAAGATGAACTGAGCAGAAAATTTAAGAGCAAATGAAGACGGACGAGAGCCGAGAGTAGCTGAGGACAGGAGGAAGGTGAAGTTTAGCTATAGCTGCCTATTTCACTGTTGAGACCGGCAGTTTATGTAATTAGAGGGGCTCCGAGCAGTGAGCGATGGAGGGAGTGAAGAATGGTCAGCCCACGGTGTTTACCTTCAGACACTTGTGGATTCCTGTCCTCCCTTAGAGGGAGGTTCGACAGACTGTTGGTGAGAAATGAGAAATAAGATGCTGCTGGCACGTGTGATGACATCTGAGAACATTTCTTTGGCTAAATACACTTTTACTACTTGTTTCCAACAGTAATGTATCCGCAACACCAAATATCCCCTTTCCACAGCAGGAACCTTTGAGACATTCAGCTTTACCTGTGTTTCATTTAGTTTTAGTTTTCCGTGTAATTTGTCACCTGTCCACCTTTAACTGTGGCGACGTTCCATGAACTGACGGTCAGACTAGCCAAAGATGCCAAAGTAAAGAATACAAATTTTGCTTTGGACTCAACATGCTTAGTCTGTGTGTACTTTCCCTTCACGTTTCTGTTTGGTTCAGTCCTGCACTGGGGCTCACTGGCTCTCCAAGTTCTGGTACTTGGTTGACCCCCAGTCCTGGGAGAATCGCCCAGAACTGTTCTAGGAGCACAGGGAACACTTTGTTCTCCTCGTTCTGTCCTTCACATCCTTTCATTTTCATCTCTCTCTCTCTCTCTCTCTCTCTCTCTCTCTCTCTCTCTCTCTCTCTCTTTTACTCACTTTCTTTGTCTTTTTTTGTGGTTCATTGTTTGAAAGAGACAGACAGTGAGTGAGAAACAGAGAGAGAGAGAGAGAGAGAAAGAGAGAGAGAGAAAGAGAGCTTGGTATGGTCTCAAATGTCAGGAAGTCAAGGGTTTCCCAGCTAAGCAATTACACAGACTGCAGGACAGCAACAACACACACACACACACATGCAACACAGGACATTGACATCACACGCGAGCATGCAATTGCACCACAAGACTCACTTTCAAAAAGTCACAATTTCCAGATCTGTTCACCAGCATACTTTCCGGCTGCCACCTGTCACTTACACTGAGTCATGTACACACATACACACTCACACACACACACACACACACACACACTCTGTGAGGTCAGGTGGTTTTCCAATTGGAGCAGCTGTGTTTTCCAGAGCAGTAAAATGATTTTAGGTTTAGTGTGTGCCGGCTTTGATGGGTCTAACACACCACTGAGTTTTCCTTCACTCTATCTGCCTACAAAGGCTGTGACAGACGGCTGCTTGACTGTTATTAGGCACTTCAATTGCACCTGTTTGATGTGTGCGTGCACACAAACACACATACACACACAGAATGAAACACAACAGAGTGTGTTTTTCTGCGTATATTTACTGGCCACGGGAAAGAAGAGTACAAATTATGGTGGACTGATTCATGCCAACCTTGAAATTGTCCTCTCCTCACTAGAAGAGAAGAAATAAACACAATTATTTGAAAATGAATATATAACGTATTAATAATATTAAGATAACAGAGCTTAGTAACACAGTTCTTCACAAGGAAATTGAAAATCAAGTATTTCAGCTGCATGTTGTTACTCTCCAGCCCCAGGTCAACTCTCAAAGTCACATAGCAGTCAAACTAAACTATCAAGTCCCCATTTTGTTGACTTGTCTGTTCGGAAGGTTTTGGCTGCTATTTTATCCAGATTTACCGAATTTACTCAAATCACAGCTGACAGTCAGCGTCATTGAATGCATCACTGACCAACTGCTGACTCATGGTCATGCCTAGTTCTGAATTTTGATTCTCAATTTATCAGAAAGAGCCATGACTCATACACTACATTACCCAACATGCTCGGAGTCCTGACTATCCTGATCGGAAGTGTGACTAATTCCTGGAAAACGATCATTTCAGTAGACCAATGAAACCCAGTCATCTCAGTACAGCGTTTTGTATCAATTTAATAGTAAAAATAGCTGTCACACCGCGGTGAAGTTTGTCCTGTCTTGGGGTTTTTGTCTTGTCACTTCCTGTTTTATTTTGAAAGTCTAACTCTCGTTTCAGGTCACTTGCCCTTCCTCATGTGTCACCGGTCTGATTGTCTGCCCCGCCCTGATTGTTTCCATCTGGTTCCAATTACCTTGTGTATATATTGTCTGTGTCTCCTCTTGTCTTGTGCCGAAGTGTTTCGTCCTGTGCGTTCACCCAAGCCTTTCGAAATCCTCTATTCACAGTCCTTGTTGCCTTGCCTGTCGTTCTGTCCTCTTCGGAGCGATTTTTTGTTGTAGTTTCATGCCTGTCGTGCTGTCCTCTTCGGAGCGATTTTTTGTTATAGTTTTCATAGCCTTAGTCTAGATAGCTAGTTGTAGATTTTCAGCGTTTTCGCAGATAGTTTAGTTTCTCCCTAGTCATATTCATAGCCTAGTCCGTTATGGGCTTCGGCAGAGTGGGCCCGAGACTCCCCGGTTTGCAGTTCTTTTTCGGAATTTGAACTGACTCTAGAGAAGATTTTTGACCCTGTCACGACTAACCGGGAGAAGGCTCAGGAGCTGAGCGGGCTGAAACAGGGCAATAACTCAGTTTGTGACTATGCCATCCAGTTTCGCACCCTATCGGCGGGGAGCGGTTGGAATATGACAGCCCTATATGACGTCTTTTTAAAGGGATTGGCAGCTCCGATCCAGGACCTCCTTGTTCCTCTGGATCTACCCACGGACCTCGACTCACTCATCGCCCTCGCTATCCGGACGGATAACCGAGCCCGCCAGCTCAGGCAGCTACGCACTGCGAGAACCCCGCCGATGGAAGGGTCCATACACCCACAAACACCAGGTTGGCCGGTAACCCGTCGATCATCACCAGAGCCACGTCACTGTCATCATCCAGAAGAAGACGGAGAACCCATGCAGCTGGGGAGAGCCCGACTATCGCCGAAGGAACGACGGAGACGGCTACAGGAGGGTCGCTGTTTCTACTGCGGGGAACCCGGCCATCTCGTCGCCACCTGCCCTGCCAAGAAGAACCTGGTGGTGAGAAACGTCAAGGGTGCAAGCACCCCACCACGTACTCTCACTACCGTCCAGGTAAAACACCACACCACCATTGAGCTTAACGCACTCATAGACTCGGGGGCGGACGAGAGCCTGATAGACGGGCGCTTTGCGGAACAACTGGGCCTCGAAATAGAACTTTTAGCTAAGCCCATCCGCGCTAAAGCTCTTAATGGACAGGACCTTTTCACCGTCACACACATCACAGCACCTCTCAGACTGATCATCAACAACCACCAGGAGAGCATTCGTCTGTATGTAGTCAATTCACCCTCTCAGACTCTCATTTTAGGACAGCCATGGTTACACCGCCACAATCCCCACATAGATTGGAGATCAGGGGAGATCCTGAGGTGGGGAGCGGACTGTGTGAGGGTCTATATGAAACTCCCACGGCAAGGAAAAGAGGTCACAGGCAATAGACAGATTTCTGCTAACCCACACGTCACAGACCCCAATGACCCTGAGCCTGTTGCCAAGGATCCAGAAACGATCCTCCCACGTACATGTGTGGTTGGAGCTCTGACCTGGCAAATAGAAAATGAGGTTAAGCAGGCTAATGGTGAGGCTCCGTCACCTAGTGGGTGCCCAGAGAACCGTTTGTTTGTCCCGGCTTATATGCGCCCGCAGGTGATCCATTGGGCCCACACCTCACTGCTTTCCTGCCATCCGGGAGTTAGAAGGACGATGTTCGCTATCTCCCGGAGGTTCTGGTGGCCCTCCATGGAGCCGGAGGTCCGGGAGTACGTAGAGGCATGTTCGGTCTGCGCCCTGAACAAGACGTCCTCCGGGTCACGCATGGGCCTGCTGCAGCCACTCCCCATTCCCTCCAGACCATGGTCCGACATCTCGGTGGACTTCGTCACGGGGCTTCCGGTCTCCCAAGGTAACACCACGGTCCTCACCGTGGTGGATAGATTCTCCAAGATGGCTAGATTCCTTGCTTTGCCTAAACCGCCCTCCGCCAAAGAAACGGCGGAGATCATGATGAACAATGTTTTCAAGGTTCACGGATTTCCCAAGGACATCATGTCAGACCGGGGCCCCCAGTTCGTCTCCAGGTTCTGGAGGGAGTTCTGTCGACTTGTCGGAGCGAAAACCAGCCTGACCTCAGGTTATCACCCGGAGGCCAACGGCCAGACCGAACGCCTCAACCAACAACTGGAAACCGGCCTCCGGTGTCTGGTCTCTCAGAATCCCTCGACATGGAGCCAACACCTGGTCTGGGTCGAGTATGCCCACAACCTACTGCCCACCTCAGCCACAGGTATATCACCGTTTAAATGTGTATTTGGTTACCAACCTCCTGTGTTCCCAGACAATGAGCAGGAGGTGTCTGTTCCCTCCGCCCATGCCATGGTTCGCCGCTGCCACCGCATCTGGGCAGCTGCCAGGGAGGTTCTAATTCGCCAAGGGGACCGGGTCAAGAAAACTGCAGACCGCAAGAGGCGACCCGCCCCAACTTACCGGCCAGGCCAGAGAGTGTCGCTTCCCGCCAGGGAGAGCCCGATGGTCCCAACCACCGCCCCTCCACCGCCCCCAGAAGTGATAGGCGGCGGTCCGGTCTACAAGGTCAAGCGGTTACTGGCAGTTCGCAAACTGGGCCGAGGAGAACAATATCTGGTGGACTGGGTAGGATATGGTCCGGAGGAGAGGCAGTGGGTCCCGGCGCGTTATATCCTAGACCCTACACTCATCACAGACTTCCACAGGGACTACCCTGACCAGCCTGGGCCGTCAGGAGTCGGCCCTAGAGGGGGGGGTACTGTCACACCGCGGTGAAGTTTTCGTTAGTCATAGTTCTTGTTTCCTTGCCTGTCGTGCTGTCCTCTTCGGAGCGATTTTTTGTTATAGTTTTCATAGCCTTAGTCTAGATAGCTAATTGTAGATTTTCAGCGTTTTCGCAGATAGTTTAGTTTCTCCCTAGTCATATTCATAGCCTAGTCCGTTATAGTATATTGATTTATAGCCATAGGTATTTCTTTGTATTTTTTCATAGCCCTCTTTTCTCCCTGTGGAAGAGGTTGCCTATTTATCAATAAAACCCGCTGTTCCACTCCGCATCTGAGTCCTCTTTTTGAGTCCCGGCCTGACAGCGGCCTGACAATAGCGTCTGTATTTTTGACAGTATTGGAAGTCATACCTTTAGGATTCTAAACATGCTGACATATAGTGATACCTTGATAACATCTATAAAAACATCCATGATAAGGAACGTCTTTCTGTGCTGTAGCATTTCAAAAGTGAGGAAACAGTTGTGACCAATATGTCATAATCCCCAAAAAACAGCTTTGACTTTGAGGCCAAAACAATAGCATGAAATACGATTTAATGGTCAATCGGAGAAAGAAGAGGGAGGGAGAGCCTCTTGTCCAGTGTCTGCAAATGTGATGAGTACTTTTTCAGCATTGAATCATTTAGTATAATTATAGGAGAGGCACAGAACAAAATGAATTCTTTCCGGACTATTTGACACATGAGACGTTTCCTGGAGTTCTAAATATATTTTGTCTTTGGGTTTTCTTACTAATGCAGTATTCCAATATGAAATGGGTATGGCAAACAAAGATTTTAACTTAAAAAACATGTCTATTACACTTTCTTTTTATACCTTAACCTTCCTTAAGTTAGGTGTGTTTCATAAAAAGATGCTGGATGGTTAATTTTGAGGTGCGATGCTGCGGCCTCTCTTGATATTACATGAATAAACATGAGAACCATGGACGCATCTCTGTTTCGGTCAAGTAGGAAGTTATAGGAGTGTTTTAGGAGAGCAAAATCTATCTGCTCTTCTCATCTTCATGACATAAATCATGGATGAGGTGTGTGTATCTGCCTGCACACCTCCCTGGTCAGGCCCAGGCCTGCAGTGCACCTTCTGCCAGTGTGTGTGTGTGTATGTGTGTGTGTGTGTGTGTGTGTGTGCAGATCCACATTTTAGGTGTGCAAATGTGTTATATTTCTATATGTTTATATACCTGTAAACATGTCTGTGAATGTGGTTTATGTGTACATACTTGTGTGTTTACATTTGATGTGTGTGCATACACGTGTGTGCATGAGGGAGTGATGCATACACCGGGGTCTTTGATGTGTAAAGTAACAGGCCTTTTTAAGTTTGGGATGTGAAATATTGATACAAGCAGGAGTGCTGCTCCAGGAGGACGAGTTGAGGAACGGGAGAATAGAACAGAGGGATGAACTTGTGTTTAGACAACAAGTAAACAGTGGACCATGCTCCCCTTTTCTATTATTAAAGCACTTGAAAAAAATGCAGTTTAAGATCATATTTCTGTTGGCTACTGACTTCTGTAAAATCAAGTAATAATCCATCCATTATACTGCACTGTAACTGTACTGTAACTTGTTTTCTTTTTCTTACATCTGTCTTATTCTATTTGAGTGTATTTTAGTCATAAATCTTCAATAAATGGACAGGGCAGTCAGAAATCAAAATTTTAAACCAATAAACAAATGAAATAGATATGAGTTCATCAGAAGTTGCTATATTTATTGCTTATTAGAAACAAACTCAGATTTAAACTTTAGATTAATGTGCTGATATTAGGACTCCGTGAATACTAGAATATGTGCATCATCTGCTGTTGTATGGTCTATTGTAAACTGTGTGGTGTATTGTGCAATGACAAAGTATTAAGTTGTCTTACATTTCTATATGCTGCTTTTTTGTTTTTTAGTCTGGTGTCTCTCAGTCATTTTTTGTGATTGCAGTAAAATGTAGTTAAATGACACAGTTGCTCCAGATTTTATTCTTGTACATTTTCATCAGGACAGGTAGTAATCCAGTTGTGACCCTGCAAGATCCCCAGTCTCAGCAAAATTATATAATTTGACACACCATCTTTAGATGTGAGAGTCAGTCTTTATATGGTATATGGAAGAAATTAATTGTAGCTATTTCAGGTTATTTAATTGCCTTTTGTGTGCTTCTTTCTGTGTTAAAGGGTAAATTAAATGATTAGAGGTCACAGGACAAAGGACAGAAGAAGCTGTTACCTTTATAGAGCTGTGTACTATTGGGAACATGTTTATAAGTATAAATGTAGGTTTGTATATTCATGCTTACGTACACACAAGTATCCCTCTGTGCATGCTCGCGTGCGTGTTTGTGTGTGTGGTGTGTGTGAGGTCAGACATCAGTATTGACAATAGCCTGTTGAGACCTGAGAGGAGGCTGGCTTCGTTATGAGAGGCCTTGAACAAACAGAATAGAGAGGTTGGAGGGAGGGGTGCATTGGCAATGTTCGTGGGGAGTAAGTGAAATGGAGGGGGGCTAAAAATGGAGGGAAGGAAAGGTGCAAATGAAGGAAACGTGGATGTATGGAGAAAAAAAACACAAATGGAGTGTGGAGAAGTGAAGTAAAATGGATTGGGATAAGGGTGAATGAAACAAAGAGTGTATAGAAAAAAGGACAGAAGAGGAAAAAAAGAAGGATTAAGTAGGTAGTGAAGGAGGGCGGAGGGGCATAAAGGGGGTAAATGAAGTCAGGATATGAAACACAATGATTATGGATGGAGAAGAGAGCAAGCAAGGGGACAAAGGAAGGGTGGGGTAAAGAAGAGTTGGATAGGAGAAGGCTGGGATCAGGATGGATAGATGGATGATGAAGGGATTTAAAGGGAGGAGGCAATTTTAGATAAAGGTAGAAGGAATTGAATGGAAAACCACAGGAATCTCTGAGTGAAGGTTAGCTGTGACGGAACACAGAGGCAACAGGGTCAAGCGTGTGTGTGTGTGTGTGTGTTTGTGGAAGAGAAACAAAAAGGCAAGGCCTCTCTACAGTATCTCTGCACAGGGAAAGAGTGAGGGAAAGGGTGTGTACAGTATCAAACGTGCATGTTCTGGTGTAGTAGGAGAAGCAAATCAATAACTGATAAATAATTTATTACCTGCGAAATTTCAAAAGGCACCAGCAAAAAAATAAAAACATGAATGTACTCACTAGCAAGATGGAAAGGATTGGTGTGAGTGCGCTGGGCACTGCAGTGTGTGTTTCTGTTTTAATGAAAAATATGTGGCTAATTTGTAGAGGTGTTGATGCTTTAATCATGGTGAAACACTCTTATGTGCTTATGTCCGGTTTGCCTTTGTGTCTTTTATCAGGTGTCAATTCATGTTGTGTAACTCAGTCACACAAATGCAGTCAAGTGTTTGGAAGAACACATGCTTAATGTAAGGAGGGGAGGACGGAAGGATGGAAGGAAAGAATTAAACAATGATCCCACTAAAAAAAGATGAAAAGTACAAGATAGATGGAGTACTGGAACTGGTGGACAGATTATTGCTGTTTTTTTATATTCTAAATTTGGAACAATAATGATATAACTTTCTACAAACAAACTCTACAAAGCCAAAGACAGCTGTGTTTCCCCACCACTATCAGACTTCAAGGAACTAGATGCCACATTGACCTTTATCTGGATAAAAAGCCCCATAGTCATATTTTTTTCACAGATTTGCAGAGCTAGCAAAACAGGGACTGAATAAGGAGAAGACACTACTATGCTAATGATCTCCACATAGATCATTAAACACTTGAACATGCAAAAGACTAAACTAAACTCTCTCTGGCCGATTCAGCACACCTAAATACAGCAGACAGACAATTAATAGCAGCTGATGACAGATTATTGCTGAAGTGTTTCATTTTTCATTTGTTTAGTTCCTTTATAATTATCTCATTCTGATCTAATCACACACACACACACACACACACACACACACACACACACATATACACACACACACATATTTCTCCTAGCCTGGAGCCTCTTAGGAGTGTGTGTGTGTGTATGTATGTGTGTGTGTGTGTGTGTGTGTGTGTTTGTGTGTGTTTGTGTGTGTGATAATGAAAGCTGCTGACTGGCGGATGTGATTGGCTACCTCCAGAGCCTCTAGAGATGGCCGTCTGAATGGTGCCAGCTAGACGCCAGACAGACGGGACACACTTTGTGTATGTGTGTGCGTGTGTATGTGTGTGTGTATGTGTGATTTTGTGTGGGTGAGTGTTTGGGCTGCACACATATATTCGTACTTTCGGCAGGTGTTTGTGTCTGTGTGTACCTGCATGACTGTGGATCTTGATGTGTATGTGTATGTCCCAGGTGGCAGTGTATACATCAGTGTGTGTGCCACGGATACTTTGCTGTATCCTGCTGATACAGCCTGATTATAAACACAATAAATTAGTCCATGTTTTGTGTGAGTGTCCTATCAGCCATTTGATTAAAATTTTTCCCTTTGGCTGTCTCCCATGCCTGTGATGTAAATATTAATATGTTGCTCTGGAGTTTGGATGTCATATAGGAGAATCATTAACAGATCTGTTGACTTGTCAACGTCAGGAGTTAGACAAACATATCACAATTTAGCGTCATCCATTTTTATTCTTTTATCGGTTGAGAGAAGGATGTTTAGGTGCTGTACACATTTACAAACAGAAGCTTCGTGGTCAGGGATTAAGTGTTGACATGTCAACAGTCGACTGTGGGGCAACCTCTTTTCGTTTTAGAGTTATCCTCCAAAAATAGTTACAAAGATAACTCCACTGTGGAATTAGAGAATGCATTCACTACTTGAACTCATCATAACAAGACCAAGTCCAAGTGTTGCTGTTAAATCTACAATTTAAAGATTTTATATGTAGAACATAGGCTTATAATTAAGTGTAAAATAAAGTCCTTTGTGTATTTAAAAACTGTGCCTTAAAAATGAATTTGTGAGGTGACCACTATACAGTCATAGTCGTTGAGACTGACAAAAAACAACAATTTATGTTCTAGAGCTCCAGAAAGGAGCTTGAGAAAATCAAGGCAGTTTTATTTATACAGATACTCATCTGAATTAGACCACAGGATTGGAAAACTGCAGGTTTCCAAAGCAGGATCAGGATTCAGAGAAGATACTTTCCATTAACAAAACATCTCTTTTATATCTTCATCTAGACAAGACTTACACTAGAGCGACAAAAGCTTCCTCCAAACCTCTTTATACAGCTTGTTCTTTGTGTGAAGTTGCCAAGCAGGGATAAAAAGGTCACAGATATCAGGGTCAAGGGTTTATTCATTACGTATTCATTACTGAATCTTGAACTGAACAACTTGAATAAGAGAGACAGGTTTGTATAAATGTTAAGCTGCACACAATGTGAGAGATTTGGGGTCATATGCTTATGTTTCCCAATGTTAATGGCACGTAATGGGATCATGACAAAGAGTCCTCTGTTCCCCAGTTCAACACATGCGCTACCTAATTCCTGTTCCCAGGGTTCTATGTTCCTAGGGTCCTACATTTGAGTCCTAATACCAGAGCCCTATGTTGCCTGAGTTCTATGATACTTGAGTTCTATGTTCCTAGAGTTCTATATACCAGGGTCTTCCAGAGTCTTAAGCTCCCAAGTCCTATGTTCCCAGATTCCCACTGTATGTTCCCAGAATTCTATTATCAGGGTTCTATGTTCCCAGATTTCTATTTAATGTTCCTAAAGTCCTATGCTTCCAGATTCCCATGGTTTTACACAGTTATACTATATACTTCACATTTGTTTTATAATTGATGGCATGACATCATGACTTAAAGTGACCCAGATGAGTTTATTTTTGGTTATGAAACAGTAAACAAATTTTAATGTGGGTAAATCATTTACACTTATGTGTTCATTTTGTGAATATGGGTATTCTATGTGGTTTATTTTTATATTATTATTTTGTGGCAGGGTCAAAATTTCCTTAGTATGATGGAATTAATTACTGTAGTAGTAAATGTTGATCAGAGACGAAGAAAAATATCTCAATAACATCTTCAAAACATCATGTATAATAAGACCTGGATTTGGCTCTGCCTCTTTGCAGCATGCTGATCTTTCCCAGTGGCCACATATAGTACTGCAAAACAATAGACCACTATTGTAGATAAATATGCATATAAGAGAATCCTGTAAAATTGTTGACAGAACAACCCAGCTGTAACCCTGTCATGGAGGTTTTAGCCATCAAAACCTTTCTAACAATGACAACAATTTTGGAAAAGTCTTCTAGCATGAAATCAGCTGTGTGATGCAGTGTGGTCATGCTGTGTCTCAGGAGTGAGGCCATTTTTGTTTTAATTAACTGATCTTTTAAATATATGTTCTTTTTTCTCTGAACGGTATTAATTTGTAGTCGACAAAGTGTAATAAAAGGCTCAAAGGTGAGTTTTTTCGTGATTTGTATGTTCTCTTTGCCCTGGGCCATGATGGGAGGCACTGCACAGTCTCTATGGGTTGCATAACAAGAAAGTAAACCCAAGTTAAAATATTTTTTGACGTATGTGCCAGACAAGCAACTTGCATTGAAAGGAACTGTGGCCATTTTTCATAATGCATCCATGATACTAAGGTTTGCAATGATGAGCAGGGAGGTTTATGGGAAACATGGTCTTTTTTGGCAGAAACTGCTTCTGCTTCCCAAAGGTGCTCAAAGGGGTCTTTAAGTTTGTGTATTATTCAGTTAAAGTTAAATGTCATTAGAATAAATCATATAAATTATCATCAACATGTGCAAATCTGAAAACAGTGTGGAATGCAGCAATAAAATGTACTGGGTGATTTGTGAATCAAACCACCCAGACTCTTACATATTCTCTGCCGGGTCACGTTTGACCCGAACACAATAGAAAGGTTAATGTGGTAAATGGGACCCTGGGAATGTCAGACCCTGGGAACATGGAACCCTGGGACCTTGGAACCCTGGGAACACAGATATGCTCGCAGAGATTTCATATCGAATGTTGCAAACACCATAACACCATCAGCACGCAACCGCGAACGCACGAATGAGTTGACATTTTAAAGAATGTGTGAACTTGCCGAGGAACTGAAATGGGAGTGCTAAGTGCACCCTCATCCCGGTTGCACCCTCATCCTTATCACGACTAGATCAGCTTTAAAAACAACTGCCGGTTCACTGAGAGACACCAGCTCTCAGTGAAGTGTGTTGAATCATTATAGCAGGAGAAAGAGACTGCGGCTGGTGACAGTAAGAGAGTGACTTTACCTCTGGACTGAGGCAGAGGGAGTGGCGTTGGGAGAAAGAGGAGGGTGTGTGTGCGTGTGTGTGTGTGTATGTGCGTGTGTCAAAGAGAGCTTTGCTTTCACGCCTTGCTGAGCAGTGAAAGAGTATCTGTCACACAGAAGAAGCCAAAAGACAGAGCATAAAAGTTAGGCAAAAAGAAAGGAGACAGAAGGAAAAGGACAGTGCGAGGGAGAAGAGACGGAGGAAGAGTTGGCTGAAAGAAGCTTCTGTCCTCCATCCGTCACCCCCCCCTCCTCACTGTCTTCTCCTCTTCTCTGCCCAGCCGGGATCCACAGGGGAAAAAGAAAAGGAGTGCAGAGAGAGAGACAAGAGAGCTGAACCACGCTCGCTCTTATAGCCCAGGACTCAGGAATTCCAGGACCTTTGGACACACACACACACTCATACACACACGCTGCTTTTCTCGAGCTCATATACAAATCACAACGGGACTGAGAACAGAGGGAGTATAAGAGAGAGAGATTAGAGAATAGCTCTTTCCAGCCCTTTCCTGTGGACTATTTGCTGATGATGGCACCTGCCAAGGAGAGAGTGACTCAGAGGAGCTGAGGACGGGACGGGAGAAAGCTGCTGATGAACACGTGAGATTTTAAATTTACCACTTGAGCATCTGTCTTTGCATTTGCTGTCCTATTAACACATGAATCTGTCAAGTGAAGGCATCCGTCAGAGGGTTTTGAATTTAACGAGTAACTGTAGGAAGTTGCGTGTTTGACCTAGCAGTGAAATGTGTGATTGCAGTTTGTGTAAGTGATATTGAAGCTGGGGAAACTCTTTGAGAGACTGAGCAGGTGTTTGTGTTGGAATGGATAATCTTACAGTGTTTGGTGTTTCATATCTGTGTTGATCATTAGTGTGATTCCTCTTGTGTAATCTGATGGTGTGGTGCACTAAGTGTATGTGTGTGTGTGTGTGTGTGTGTGTGTGTGTGTGTGTGGACTTTGCTTTTTGTGGACACAGTCCATGCCACTAAGAACATTTTGTGGGTTTGTTATCTGTATTTGGATTTGATCAGCAGGTGATTCATCTCAGGATAATCAGCTGAGGGAAGAGTTTGCACGTGGGTGTGAGTGTATTTCTTGGATGTTTTATTTCCTGATGGAGGTTTAAGAGGGAATTATTATTGCTCTTGCAGAATGTGTGCCTATTTCTGTTGGCATTGATAAGTAACACCCAAGTTCTTTTTATTTTGAGAACATACTCAGGTTTTAGAGAAACTGTTTTATTTTGGCTTGGGTCCTCAAGAAATAAATCATCCGAGTTTTATCAACACAAATCAGCAACAATGAAGGTTTGAAGTGTTTGGTGGTTATTGTGCGCCTCATCCGTTCTCTCCTCCCTCCGCTCTCCATCCTGCTACACTCTGCCACTTTTGTTCTCTAATCTCATTTAGTTCTGCTGGTTTTGAGTGAAATCCAACAACTAATGACAGCTTATCTGATGCCTTTTTCCCTTCTTCTTTTCTCTCCTCATCCTCTTTCTGCCTGTTCATCTGCCTTTTTTCCCTGTTAAAGGGCTTTTTTAGGGAGTTTTACCTTGTACGATGTGAGGGTCTAAGGACAGGGGATGTTGCGTTGCTTTTGTACAAACTGTAAAGCCTGTTGGGCCAAATCTGTGATTTGTGATTCTGGGCTATACAAATGAATTGAATTTAATTGAATTCATGAAGCTGTGGGTTGTGTGTGTGTGTGTGTGAGTGGGTGTGTATATGTCTTGTCCAGATCACAGGTGTGCATTGTGTCTGTCATCTCACCTATTCAGCTCTGTAATCCTGCAGGTCCCATTGGTCTCTATAAGCCCTCCACCTTAAACCCACCTTAGCCTACACAGTAACCCTTCCATTACCGCCAGTGAACACACACGTTAACCCCGATGTAGCTCACCTTGGCAGTAAGGTGTGTGTTCTGCAGGCAGGGTCTGGTCCAACAAGGCGCCACCACTGCAGTTTCACAGCCAACCGCTCATGAGATGAACGACACCTTTGAAACAGCTTTGAATTAAGATTAATTTATTTCAAATGAATAACAATAATTAAATTACAATATAATAAAGAGATCAATCTAAAAGCATGTGTTCTTTCAGAAAAAAAGAAGAATGTGTTTGAGCAGGAACAGGGGAAATAAAAATGCTCATCTAGTCCTTTGGTTCATCACACATGTATAATTTATAAAAATAAGACATATACTTATATTATCCGTATCGAACAATATAAAATACAATACAATTCAAAGACTTTAATGCAGTCTGCAACAAAACAAAGCCACTCTGCTCTACATAATAAAGGGTCAGTGAAAAATGTAAAAATAGTGTATAGCTGCAAAAATAGACATAATACAATACTTTGTACTTGGGTCAGTGACAATTAATATTTGGAAACCTTTTTATAAACCTTCCTGCACAATGTTCTCTTGATGTTAGTTTTTCACTAATGGTTTTGATCACTACCGAAACATTCTGGGAAGGTTGGTGAAATGTTCCAGAAAAAGTTAGTTGAAACTTTTCACCTCAAAGTTCCCCATATGTTTAAAAAGGACATTTCTTCTGATGTAAATGTTGGTTCGAACAAAAACATTTGTATAACATTCTTAG